>CM068966.1:55675209-55690690 GCA_035128595.1 Eptatretus atami
CAAAATGCAAAATGTTTTTTTTTTTCTTCTGAAAACCATTGAGAATCATTAATTAGTCTAATTTTAAGGGAAAAAAAAATTTAATGTTTTTTTTGTCCAATCACAAAGTGTCCAAAAAAGCCTTAGAGTGTCGATTTTCGATTTTGCCAATGACGTCACACCTGGAATCCATATTGATTTGAACAGTGGTTAACATAGAGAAACAGTGCATGTCGAGCTCAGATTCCGAAACTGATTCCACCGTCGTGAGCAACTCCGATGGTTCTCAGAATGTTGAAACTGGTCAGTGGTATTTGGAAGGAACAGATGGGGACAAAATTAGTAATGGAAACACTTTCGGGGGGACTATGGTGTGTACATGTGTGGGTGTGTGCGCATGTGCACACTTTCTGTTACGGTGCCTCGTTTCTTCTCCTCCTCCATCTCTTCTTTCTTTATTCTTCTTTGTCGACGGAGGGTTGACTCTTGCACATAGTTTTTATAAGGTTTACTTGACTGTGCATGGGTGGGTTTGTGGGGTAGAGGAGTCGCAGCACAAACCCGAATCCTATCCAGGGTCCTCCTGATGACTCCATATTTGTGTATTTGTAGTCCTGATACTCCGATGCTGTATTTGGTCAGTGATTTGATTACCTTCAAACTTTGTGTCATCTGCAAATTTGGAAAGCTGACTCTTAACCCCACAATCCAAAATATTGATGTAAATTATGAATATTAATGGTCCAAATTAGAGAGGATTGTACCAATCAATCCCCAAGTTGCCCCATCACTTACATCCTCCCAGCTCGACATCCTCCCACTCAAAGCCACTCTTCACTAATCCAGTTTCCATTCTGCAAGGCCTAACCTTTGCTTAAAGAAAAAGTCCAAGAAATGCCAATGTCCAAACATCTCATAAGCTTTAAGAAAAAAGATTTTCTTACTAATCATGTATTATTACCTAGACAATGAAACATAAAACAACATTCGCCAATCTTATACGATTAATCCCGCTCCTCGAACCTTTGGAATGCCCTCGTGCAGGTCGGCTTGGTGGTTGAGTGGGTAAAATCTTGTTGCATTGCTCTCAGTGGTGTGGAGTCAAGTCCCATTGGATGCTCAATTGACATTTCACCTTGTGAGTGGCGACCTTTCTGGGGTCAATTCTAGCCACGGAAACGTTCATGACTTGTCATGAGAGCACCAACACTGTCAAGCGTGTGAACTCACCCACCATCATGTCATATGTGTGGTTGATAATACAATCCGCTCTACATTTATAGCTCTAGGCAGAGGTTGGTAAATGGATAAACCATTTCTTTATTTGCTTGAAGCAAAACAAATTATACTGAAAGTTAATGGTTTGAATCTTGCTCGCCATTTCGTGTTAATCTGCTGTAAAGAAAACACATCCAAGCTTGCAAAAGTACTGAAACAAGAGCACTTTCAAGGATGATCAATCAACGATCGTAAAAAGTGTCAAATTCGGCTGTTTGTTTTTTTTAACCTTGAAGATGCCAAGAAATCTTTGAGTTTCATAAAACCATTTTTTATGAGGAAGTGGGGCAAATGACAATAATTTAAGGCCATCCCTTGATCAACTCCTAACTGCCCAGTCATGAGCATAACATCAATCCATGTCAAGCAGGGATGCAGCAGTTAGATGTTGTGCTGCTGAAAGTTCAAAAATTCATTAATATAAATAATGACATTCTTATTATTATTATTATTAATATTATTGTTATTCCTTAACGGCCACCATTAACCCACCTTTCTTGTGGGGTCGACCGGGGGAAACTTGGCCTGAGTCTTCACAATCTGGCAGGCCAGGCTTGATGTTCGACTAGGAAGGGCAGGAATTTTGAATTTGGCCATGGTGCTGGTGAGAGCTTGCCTACTCTTCGTGAAGGACATTGGATTTTTAATGTCCACCCACGAACGCTGGCAGACGGGTTCCCATTTAACGTCCATCCGAGGAACGGCACACACACTGATGAATCACCCTGGATGACAGTTTATAGCTGGGTGGGAATTGAACCCAGGCGAGGCAGCTTTAAGGCTAGTGTGTATCTATTGGCCATCCTGCCAGCCCATAAAAAACTATGCATTGAAAAACAAAATGTTTCCTTAACAATCTACTCGCACTCTTCCAAAATTCCCTTCTGAAAGTCTCCTAACAAATCTCACAATCCCAAACTCCCCTGAGAATTTAGCACCTTTGCGGCGAAATCCCTCTGGAATCCTTTACGGGCCTTTTTCATTGCTGGAGCTGAAGGCTTTACAGCTTAGGCCAAAATCTTATTTGCTCTTGGCTGTGCTGAATGAGCCGATCGTGCAAAACGTTTGAAGCCCCGGAGACAAATTAATTTATCGGTGCGGTCCACCGCAAAGGCGAACCTGGCAAGCTTGCAGCTGCCATTGTGGGGAGAACATGCTTGCAGAGCATGACTGGTGAAGTACTTATAAAGGAGTAGCAAAAGCAATATCCTATCATACCACTTGAAGAGACAGTGCTGGTACGGGATGATTTTCAGAACTCGCGAATTTATCCAGTGTGGCCCACAAAAATGATGTTTTCTTTTCAATCACATCTGCTAAGGTGTCAACATTTCATGGGCCACCCTCAACAACGCCATTATCCACCACATCATATTAAGCCAGAACTCAGAAATGTATGCTGACACAGTTTCACACCTGTATCTTAGTCATTGCACATGAAGTACAAATATATCTTACTATTTGTAAAGCATTCAATATTTTTTTCGATTTGAAAAAGTTGCTGTTCCAATATTTAAGAGGAAGCAATCAGAGTCGAGGATGCAATGAAACACAAACACATGCACAGATATCCATGTTCCTATCCATAGGTAATAATACACAGATATCCATAGGTAATAATACAGATACACAAACACATGCACAGACAGATGCAGACACAGGCAGGTAATTACTCTTTTATGAAAAATGTTTTTCGAATTTTTTCTTCCTGAAAAATAGACCGCAGTGAACACACAGTCGTGTTAAAAGATTGGCCTTTAAAACCCTTCTTAAATCGTCCTTATGAAGGGGGATAGACAAAAACCCAAATACACGCGATGTTTTATATGGGTATCTAATATATAAAGCGCATTCTAACCACTCACTGACTGACTCGCAGACTCAATCACTCACTCACTCACTGATATTAAAGTTCGGTACCTTCCGGGTGACGTATAAAGCTGAAATTTCGCATGCCGACGGACATCGAAGCCGATACACCAGGGAAAAATCACAGAACCGTTTGTGTCTGAAAATGAAAATATAAATAAACAAAAAATAAAACAATCAGAGATTGCAGACCCTCGCCAGGACTTGTTTTGTGCGGTGCTTTTGTAGCTTTGTGTGGTGTATTTTGTGTGGCGTTTGTGTACTGGTGTGTTACGCAATTAATCAGACATAACTACACTGCCACTTTATAACTTCTGGCAATGATGACCGGGTACCAAGACGTCCTACGTTGATGCAACCCCGCTTTAATCAGACACCTGGCCCTGAACCATGACGTTTTTTTATTATCATTATTCAATTGAATTCAGAATGGGATTAAAATAAATTCAATTCAAATAAAATGGAAGACCAAATTGGTACAGTCCTGCACTGGAGTAATCAGAAGGAACCCAAACAAGCAAAAAGCAAAGATGAAGTCATCAGGAGGAACATGGATAGGATTCACATTTCAGCTGCTACTCCTCTAGACTCAAACCAATCCAGGAAGAGCCAAGTGAGCCTTTTTCAAAAAAAAAAAAAAAAAAAAGGGACCCACATCAAAAAACTATATAATTCTGGCTGCCACATCTTGTGTCAGATGAAGATGAAATTTAAAACATATATTCCCCATCACCACTAGATCATAATTTTGAAGTTTCACATCGATTGATTATGCAGTACCAGAGAAAACATTATTTAATATTTTTGTTAAATCCAATATGGCTGCCAAAACCATGTGACCTATCAATTATTCCTTATATACTTATACAAACTTATACACCCATGCCTTGAGGAACGTTTGTGTGAAGTTTCCCCTCGATCTGTCTAGCCGTTCTGGAGAAGAAGATTTTTGATAGGTTTTCAGGTAAATCCAATATGGCTGCCAAACCATGAGACCTATGATGTCACAAGTGTGAACCTTTTGTTCCTCAGGAATAGGCAGTCATACGTATAAAGCTTCGCCTCGATCTATTCAGCCATTTCAGAGAAGAAGATTTTTGAAGTTTAAAAAAAACAAACAATATGGCTGCCGAATCGTGTGACCGATGACATGATTAAAAAAATTTTGTGGACCAATTTATCCCGAGATGACCCTCAAAAATTTTCTTCCTCATCGGATGTAGCGTTCTACATATGCAATTATGACGTCACACCGAAGGCATCTATGACCTCATAAACAAGAAAAAGAGCAATCAGAGATTGCAGACCCTTGCCACGACTTCTTTCGAGTGGTGTATTTTTATGGGTTTTAGGGTAAACCCAATATGGCTGCCAAACCATGTGACCAATGACATCATATGTGTGAACCTTTTGTTCCTCATAAACAGGTGGTCAAATGTGTAAATTTTTTCCTCGATCTGTTCAGCCACTTCAGAAAAAAGGATTTTTGAAGGTTATTTTTTTAAAACAACATGGCTGCCAAATCACGTGACCGATAATGTCGTCAATTTTTTTTTTCCTGTGGATCATTTTATCCCAAGATGACCCTCAAACATTTTCATACTGATCAGATGTCGTGTTCTACATATGCAATTATGACATCCTATGATGTCATAAATATATCGCACTCATTCCCCATGGTGAGTGCTTGCTATGTGCCAAGTTTCAATTTTTTCCCCTTGGTGCAGTTTCAGAGATACAGAAGTCAAATGTTTTTCCATTTTTTCAATGTCTGCCACACCACGTGACCTATGGTATCATGATTATCATTAAAACATTCTACTTGAGGAGTCGCACCGATGGTGAAATTTTTGTCTCAATCCGACAAGCGGTTGTGGAGAAAAACATGAAAGTTCTGTG
This sequence comes from Eptatretus atami, assembly GCA_035128595.1. Lineage (NCBI taxonomy): Eukaryota > Metazoa > Chordata > Myxini > Myxiniformes > Myxinidae > Eptatretus > Eptatretus atami. Next base: position 55,680,235 of record CM068966.1, read on the forward strand.
TGCAGAAGCAAAAAGACAAACAGACAAACAGACGAATGAAAAATCACTCATGGAGTGATAACTTGGCAAAACAGCACAAAGTAGAATGGTACTCAGTGGAGTGCATACCTCTGCCAGGTGGAAGAGTTTACGTTTTGTTTCCCACTGATGGGCTGGATCCGAACCAAAATCCAATCCGCATGTTCTTGTCACCTACTCAACTCATCCACCTTGTTTTGTCATAACTCATCCACAACTTTTTGAGATATAGTGATATATTTAGTTTTTGGCCCTATCAATTTTAGAAATTAGGTCTGCGTTGACCTTTTGACCTTAAAATTAATTGGCAGTTGAATTTAGCGACCTCACATGAAAATGCTCTTCAAATTCCAAGTCAACCAGATGAATATTGAGGATTTTAGAAAATTTGGCTCAAATTGGCCTTTTGGCCTATTTTGAACTTTTGGCCTAAGTTTACCTCAAAATTAATAGGTTGTTGAATTTGGTGACCTGATTTGCAAATGCTCTTCAAATTTCAAGTCAATCGGTTGAAAATTGAGGATTTTAGAAATTTGGCCTATGAATTTAGAAATCCACCTTTTGGTGGATGTAGACCACAAAATTAATTAGTGGTTGAGTTCAGCGACCTCATATGCAAATGATCTTCAAATTTAAAGTCAATCGGATGAAAATTGAGGATTTTAGAAAATTTGGCCCAAATTGGCCTAAGTTGATCTCAAAATTAATAGATGGTTGAATTCAGCCACCTGATATATAAATGATATTCAAATTTCAAGTCAAACAGATGAAAATTGACAATTATAGAAACAATTTTAAAAATTTGGCCTATTTTGGGTTGACCTTATAGCCTATGTTGACCTTTTAACCGAAGATAACCTGAAAAGTAATAGTTAGTTGAATTCATTGACCTGATATGCAAATACTGTTCAAAATTCAAGTCAATCGGATGAAATTTGAGGATTTTAGAAAATTTGGCTCAAATTGGCCTATTGGCCAATGTATTCATCCCAAAGGTGTTCGATGGGGTTGAGGTCAGGGCTCTGTGCAGGCCAGTCAAGTTCTTCCACACCAATCTCGGCAAACCATTTCTGTATGGACCTCACTTTGTGCACGGTGGCATTGTCACACTGAAACAGGAAAGGGCCTTCAACAAACTGTTGCCACAAATTTAGAAGCACAGAATCGTCAAGAATGTCATTGCACAGAATCGCTGTAGCGTTAGGATTTTCCTTCACTGGAACTAAGGGGCCTAGCCCAAACCATGAAAAACAGCCCTAGACCATTATTCCTCCTCCACCAAACTTTACAGTTGGCACAATGCATTCAGCCAAGTAATGTTCTCCCGGCATCCACCAAACCCAGTTTCGTCCGACGGACTGCCAGATGGTGAAGCGTTTCCACTGCTCCAGAGTCCAATGGCGGAGAGCTTTACACCACTCCAGCCAACGTTTGGCATTGTGCATGGTGATCTTAGGCTTGTGTGCGGTTAATCGGCCATGGAAACCTATTTCATGAAGCTCTCGACGAACAGTGTTTGTGCTGACGTTGCTTCCAGAGGCAGTTTGGAACTTGGTAGTGAGTGTTACAACCAACAACAGACGATTTTTCCTCGCTATGCATTTCAGCACTCGGCAGTCCCATTCTGTGAGCTTGTGTGGCATACCACTTCGCAGCTGAGCTGTTGTTGCTCCTTGACGTTTCCACTTCACAATAACAGCACTTACAGTTTGACCGGGGCAGCTCTAACAAGCAGAATATGACGAACTTTTGACTTGTTGGGAAGGTGGCATCCTATCGTTGAAAGTCACTGAGCTCTTCAGTACAACCTATTCTACTGCCAATGTTTGTTTATGGATATTGCATGGCAGTGTGCTTGATTTTATACACCTGTCAGCAATGGATGTGGCTGAAATAGCCGAATCCACTCATTAAGGCCCTGTCACACCTTGACGTTTTAGCCAGCGTATGCCGACGTATGAAAAATTTGTCTAAAACGCTGGCACACGTCGAATACGTTATGGGTAAGTTTTGTATACGTTAAGAGCACGCTGAAGCACGCTGAAGCACGCTGGCACACGTCGTAGTACGCCGAGCTCATCGACAAATTTTAAGCATGCTCAAAATTTTCCGACGTATGCCAGCGTATGACTCACAGTTCCGCATACGCTGGCCATAAGTTGTAGGCACGTTATGGGATCGTTGACACACGTCGACACACGTTACTTGTAAGTTACTCATAAGTCGAAACACGTCGAGGTAATGTTTAGCATACCGAAACTTATGTCTAACCTATGAGTAACGTGCTTTGAACCTATGTGTAACGTATCTCCAACGCATATTGACGTATGTAGACGTATTTGACGTCTTCCGGACGACCACAGAACTTACTGAACGTGTTTCTAACTTACAGCTACCTATAATGGCGTATTGGCAGCGTTTAGGGGAATTGGATATAAAAATGGGCTTCACAGGAGGAACCCATCAGTGTTCCAGACTCCATGGTTTTTTTTTTTTCTTCGGCACGACGGTGATGTTGACACTTCGATTTCTAGTGCGGTTATGATTTAAATCGTCGAGCGGCAGCCTATTAATAGGCTACGCCACGTGATCGTCGGCGATACGTTGCCGCGCGCTATGCATAAGTTAGACTATCGTTGGGCATAGGTTGTGAACGCCGACAACACGCTAAGCATTCGTTGGTACAAGTTATCTATAAGTTATCGAAACGTACTGTGTACGTTACTAATACGTTATGCATACGTCCAACTCGTTATGAATACGCCCAAAACTGAAAAAAAACATCAATAGTTCAGCGTACGCCAGCGTTTTACATACATTTTGATACGTTGCCATACGCTGGCTAAAACGTCAAGGTGTGACAGGGCCCTTAGAAGGGGGTTCTGCATCCTTTTGGCCACGTAATGCATTTAGAAACGATGACATCATTCCAGAGTGATTAGTCCGATGACATCAATACAGGGATTCCAACTGCTGCCTGGTCTTACTCACAGTACACTGTACCGCCTTTACTTTTTCAAATATAGTTTGTCACAACTGAAAAAAAACAACAGGATAAATGGCATCTCGGGATTAAGGTATGAAACATTGGGGGTGGGGGTGGTGTCTTCATTGAGCATGACATCATATTTTAGGGGGTGTCTGTTGAAGCGTTAGAGAGCGTTACAGGGCTGTTGTTGTTGTTGTTGTTGTTGTTGTTGTTGTTGTAGTAGTTGTATTAAATCCGGGCTTTAGCGAAAATGCGTTATCAGAACACGGGTTGTACGAGGGTCAACTGTACAGCATTCAGTGACAGAGCAAATATTGCGGAGCGCTTGCCAAGTGGCTTAAGCACTCAAAGAAGCACTTCAACGAAACCGTTGATAAGGAACGACTGGCTTGGCAAGCAATTAGCGGTGTCAGATTTAGCCAAAAAAATGCGTTATGTAATTTTTAAATGGCCCCAAAAGCACGAGAACCTGAGGATAAGTAGTGTTGTTTTTGTTTTTTTCCAGCCTCCAAAACAAGAGCACCTGCAAATAACGTTGAACATAAACAAGTTAATATCAACATTTACAAGTTGAATGCAGGGAGTCGTACAAAGAAAAAGGAAAAGGAAACCGATAATTACCAAGGTGTGAATGCAAACTAGCCACTAAGGACTGGGCCACCCAAAAAAGGAAAACAAAGAAGATAATGGCAATTATTTCACCACTAAATGTAGACTAGCTACTGTAAAAGCTTCTGCACCTATCCACTCCCTGGGGGTACAGGATTCTGTGTCCAACCACTAAATTTGGGATCTGGATCTGCCCCCGAGCTCCATTTCTGATTTTGATATTTCCATGTTGATTGTGTATGTATTATCTTAAAGATTTCAGAAGTTCATTCAAAATTACATAAATGTACATTGTATTCCTATTTGTTATCGGCATCAATGTATATCCATGCATGTATGTACATTACTGTTGCCCTGGCGTTTGTACAGTTATGTTCAATCAGTGTTAATTAACCTATTGTACATCACTCACTCACTATATGTACATATACATTGTGAGGATAGTCCCATACAGTATGGTAATAAGCATCTTTGTGTCTAGTACATCCAGACACGAGAATTTAAATTTTTTTTAAAAGTCATTCTTCATCACTGAGAGATGGGGCCAAAACGATATACATATAGCATGATATCTCAAAACGTTGTGGACAGATTATAACAAAACGAGGTAGATGAGTTGGTTAGGTGACAAGAACAAGCCAATTCGATTTTAGGGGTTTAAATCCAGATCTGGGCTCTCAGTGGGATTCAAAACGTAAACCGATCAGCCTGGCGGAGGTATGCGCAACACCGAGTGCCGTTCTGGTTACTACAAGTATTACAGAGAAGTGTCACATCAAAATACCAATAATCTCCACATTTACCACGTTCTAGCTCTATGATTTACTTCTTTACCAGTTACTATTGCCGAGTCTTTCTTTGATGTTGTCCCGATTGCTGTGAACACCAGGTATTTCGTGACCTCGGGTTCATACATGTACGGTATGACAGTACCTTCTACTTCATTATTTTGACTACCGTAACCTGAGGATTCTTGATCAGAAAATTATTTGACAAATTCACTTTCTGGCAAGTCTGAAGCGAGTTGTGTGGCCATTACTCTTTGCGTGCTGAGACAATCGTACTGACGCAATGATACAGATGACGCAATGACCATGGCGGTTTTCTGGAATTTTAAGGGGCGGTATCTGTCAGGTTGGGTTTTTATCGTAAACACATCAAAAATTTATTGGGATTAAAAAACACATTCATTTTTTTGTTTATGACTTAAAAATCAATATGATCACGTGAACTTTTAAAGGCTGTAAAAAAAAAACTTTTTCGGAAGTTTACCGCCATTGATGCACTGTCTTTTACACCACCTTATTTAACATTTTACATTAGTTCTTCATACCTGTTGTTTTTGTCCTTTATGATGTCCTTAAAAACAGTAAGTTTCCTTTTTGGAATGGTTTTCAATTTTGTTTGACTGCCAGACACACACGAAATGAAACAATTACCTTACTCCTCTGCGCATGTGCAATCGGCATGAGATCCCATACAATTTGCAAATTCAGAGCCAAAGTCCTGATAAACTGCAGGTTTGTGTTCCGATTCTTGTTCTACAGTATTCAAAATATAACATTCAATTGAAATTAAGTTGTTCCTTAATCATAGACTGACGTCTGTAGACAGACAGACAGAGAAATTGAACCATTTGCCTAACCCCACTTTTCGCTTCGTGCGTGCACCTCGCAGGGTAATAATAGTTTGCTCGAATCAGTCTATGGAGTCATCTATATCAGGCTATATTCAATGACACAATAAAGTCAGATGTGGGGTATTATAACTTCCATAATGAGTTACAATAATCCCAGAACACACAAAGATATTGTATTTATCAAAATAGAAGTACAGCAGTATATTTAGTTTGTAAGGCAAATAAAAAAATTCCTTACTTTTGTACATTTTCTCATGTATTGAAAAAATGATAAATTTCCGTGCTACTGTCGGTGTGTTTTTATAATTTAAACACAACTCATTGGCAGGAACAGAAATATCAAACTGATGCAAATTATGCCAGACTGCATACTCTATAATGAATTTTCTCAATGAGTAGGTTATTATGATGACAAAAGGAATGTCTCAAAGTTGGAAATTAAGCATTTGATCTGTGCACAAACATGTACCTTTCTGCTTAATGGGTGCGATTTCTGGCACATATGGAAGCTCAACATCAAGATAAACTTGCATGAGAAATAACTAGATTGCAAGCTGCAGATGCAGTGAATGACCTGCATGGCAAAGCTACTGAGGCCTGCGATTGCTGACACAGATTCCGAAGGGGTCTGTGAGAACGAGAGCAGACAAAGCAGGGCCTGCACAAGCCTAGAGATCTTGAGCCCCTCCTACAGAGACATTCATAGCTCTGCCACAACTGTTCTCGACCCCCAGACCCCCATCCAACACCCCCTCCCCATCAACAACTCCATCCATACTCCCACACCTCCCGCTCCGCCTGCCTTGCCCCATTCTCTACAACTCCCCATCACCACCACTCCCACTTTTCATATGCTGTCCACCTGCCGACATCACGAGCAGTCCACTCTCCACCGGTGCTAGGGCTTTAAGGCCCCCTCTCTGGTCCTGATGAAAAACTTCCCCCACGTAGGCCCCAACACAAAATTCTGGGAATTCCCATCCGGCAGAATAAAAGAGACGGCAAGCAGCTGAGGGGAGTCGAACGGAGAGGGGCGGGAGGGGCTGTGAGCTTCGCCTTAGAAATGCCCTTTTCACCGAAACCTTCGCATGAAAGGCGTCAAAACATCAGTGTGCCTAGCAGCAAGTACAATATGAAGGCTTTGATGGGCCGCGTTCCATTTGCTCTTTCAAAGCACACCGGCTCTCAAAGATTGAAGCCAGGCAGTGAGAGGATCTCTTCAAAGTGTTGAAATAATCCCATACAAGGAAACAAACAAATGATCGAGGAAAATTCCATATTTCATCCAGAAACATGTATTATTTGTGAGCAGAGCATAGGCAGGATGCCGCGCATTGCGTTAAAGATGAAAAGAGGACAACTACTCAACTATGGACAAAGATGCTCGGCCTCAAGCAAAGAAAAGCAAACTCGAGGCATTTAGTCCAAAGGCTTCAAGTGCTAAGAGTAAAGATTCGCTTTAAAAAGAAAGGTTTGAAATGCAGAGGGAAGAAGACAACATGCTCAAAAATGGGTCTGACCACCAAGGCACAACAACTTCTGAAACCAGGCAGTGGGCTTAGATCTATGCTAGCAAGCGCGTGCTGGTACCTTGCTCAAGACGCCCCTCTTTGGAAATAGTCAAACAGTCATGAGCTGGACAAGATTTGAACCGCAACTGCCACAAAGTGCTTAATCAATCGTAGACACATCACTTCGTCCACTCCATCTGAAAATAAAAAAGGAACAAAACCTCATGGCTGAATGGCAATGGTCACATGATTGTAATATGCTGCATCGTGATGGTCACATGATTGTCGTAGCTACCTGGTAATGGTCACAGGATTGTAATGGGCTGCATGTTGATGGCCACATGATTGTAGTAGCTACATGGTAATGGTAACAGGATTGTAATAGGCTACATGGTGATGGTCACATGATTGTATAGCTACATGGTAATGGTCACATGATTGTAATATGCTGCATGGGTGATGGTCACATGATTGTAATATGCTGCATGGTGATGGTCACAATGATTGTAATAGGCTGCATGGTGATGGTCACATGATTGTAATATGCTGCATGGTGATGGTCACATGATTGTATAGGCTGCATGGGTGATGGTCACATGGATTGTAATATGCTGCATGGTGATGGTCACATGATTGTAATATGCTGCATGGTGATGGTCACATGATTGTAATTTGCTGCATGGATTGGTGATGCTCACATGATTGTAGTAGCTACGTGGTAATGGTAACAGGATTGTAATAGGCTGCATGGTGATGGTCACATGATTGTAATAGCTACATGGTAATGGTCACATGATTTTAATATGCGACATACTACATAGTTATGGTCACATGATTTTAATATGCGACATGGTTATGGTCACATGATTGTAATAGCTACATGGTAATGGTCACATGATTGTAATAGGCTGCATGGTGATGGTCACATGATTGTAATATGCTGCATGGTGATGGTCACATGATTTTAATATGCTACATAGTTATGGTCACATGATTTTAATATGCGACATGGTTATGGTCACATGATTGTAATATGCGACATGGTTATGGTCACATGATTGTAATAGCTACATGGTGATGGTCACATGATTTTAATATGCTACATGGTAATGGTCACATGAATTGTAATAGGCCGCATGGTGATGGTCACATGATTGTAATATGGCTGCATGTGATTGGTCACATGATTGTAATATGCTGCATGGTGATGGTCACATGATTGTAATAGGCCGCATTGGTGATGTCACATGATTGTAATATGCTAATGTTATGGTCACATGATTGTAATATGCTAGCATGGTAGGTCCATGATTGTAATATGCTACATGGTATGGTCACATGATTTAATATGGCTACATGGTAATGGTCACATGATTGTAATATGCTGCATGGTGAGGTCACATGATTGTAATATGCTGCATGGTGATGGTCAATGATTGTAATATGCTGCATGGTGATGGTCACATGATTGGAATATGCTGCATGGTGATGGTCACATGATTGTAAATAGGCTGCATGGTGATGGTCACATGATTGAATAGCTACATGTATGGTCACATGATTTAATATGCTACATGGTAATGGTCACATGATTGTAAATATGGCTGCATGGTATGGTCAAGATTGTAATATGCTGCATGGTGATGGTCACATGATTGTAATATGCTGCATGGTTGCATGTCACATGATTGTATATGCTACATGGTAATGGTCCACATGATTGTAATTGATGCTGCATGGTGATGGTCACATGATTGTAATATGCTACATGGTAATGGTCACATAATTTTAATATGCTACATGGTAATGGTCACATGATTGTAATATGCTGACATGTGATGGTACGATGATTGTAAATGCTGCATGGTGATGGTCACATGATTGTAATATGCTGCATGGTGATGGTCCACATGATTGTCATATGCTGCATGGTGATGGTCACATGATTGTAACATGCTGATGGTGATAGTACAATGATTGTAATATGCTGCATGGTGATGGTCACATGATTGTAATATGCTGCATGGTGATGGTCACATGATTGTAAATGCCTGCATGGTGATGGTCACATGATTGTAATATGCTGCATGGTGATGGTCACATGATTGTAAATAGCTGCAGGTGATGGTCAACTGATTGAATAGCTACATGGTAAGTGGTCAAACATGATTGGAATAGCTTACATGGTGATGGTCACATGATTGTAATATGCTGCATGGTGATGGTACAGAAAATTGTAATAGGCTACATGGTGATGGTCACATGATTGTACATAGCTACATGGTAATTCACATGATTGTACTATGCTGCGCATGTGATGGTCAACAGATTGTAAATATGCTGCATGGTGATGGTCACATGATTGTAATATGCTGCATGGTGATGGTCACATGATTGTAATAGGCCGCATGGTGATGTCAGCATGTGTAATATGCCATGGTTTATGGTCACATTGATTGTAAGTATGCTACAATGGTAATGGTCACATGATTGTAATATGCTACATGGTATGGTCACATTGATTGTAATATGCTGCATGGTGAGGTCACATGATTGTAATATGCGCATGTGTGATGGTCACATGATTGTAATATGCTGCATGGTGATGGTCACTGATTGTAAAGGCTGCATGGTGATGGTCACATGATTGAATAGCTACATGGTGATGGTCAGCATTAGATTTAATATGCTACATGGTAATGGTCACATGATTGTAATATGGCTGCATGTGTGATGGTGCACATGGATTGTATATGCTGCATGGTGATGGTCACTGATTGTAATAGCTACATGGTAATGGTCACATGATTGTAATATGCTGCATGGTGATGGTCACATGAATTGTATATGCTGCATGGTGATGGTCACATGATTGAATTAGCGCCATGGTGATGGTACATGATTGAATAGCTACATGTATGGTCACATGATTGTAATATGCTACATGGTGATGGTCACATGATTGTAATATGCTGCATGTGATGGTCACATGATGTAATATGCTGCATGGTGTATGGTCATGATTGTATATGCTGCATGTGATGGTCACATGATTGTAATATGCTGCATGGTGATGGTCACATGATTGTAATATGCTGCATGGTGATGGTCACATGATTGTAATAGGCTGCAGGGTGATGGTCACATGATTGAACAGCTACATGGTAAGGTCACATGATTGGAATAGCTACATGGTAATGGTCACATGATTGTAATGCTAGATGGTAATAGTCAACATGATGGTAATGTTTAATAGGTCATAACAATCGATAATCATCACATGATGCTAATAGTTTTATGTAATGGTCACGGATGGGACATATTATATCACACATAACACACACACACACACACACCACACACCACACAACACACACACACAACACACACACACACACACACAAGAAAAAAAAACATTTTTAATGAGTATTACCTGTCGCCCGCCGGAACTTATGTTATGTCTGGACGACACTCCCCTCACACTGCCTTACCTTGCCCTCCCCTCATGCTGCCTTTGCTTGACTATCTGGACATTGGTTATGCCCAGATGGTGGTTAACACCAGACGTATCCGTATGGTGGTTATGACCGGTCGGTGGTTATCTCCACATGCGCCTGGACAGTGGTTATGTCTGGATGGACAATTCCATCATGCTGCCTTCCCTTGCCCTCTCCTGCCCTCCTCTCACAC
>CM068966.1:55691113-55701401 GCA_035128595.1 Eptatretus atami
TAATCCAGTATGTACAGTACAAACTGGCCTTTACTAGAGTCACGGTTTGTCACTGTCAATAGATGGAGGGTGTGTAGCTTATGCTTTTTGCTGGGAATAGGATCGAAATCCTGAGTTTGTCATTGAAGAAATGATCTGATATCCTTCACCAACATTAAGTGGGCTTATTCCCGCGAACGTGGACCTTTACCCGTAATCGTGAAGCATGTCAAAGGCCGATTCTTACAAAATTGAAAACAACCCTCAAGGCACAAGACAAACTAAGCCACAATGGGCCCTGTCAAATATATAGACCTGAGGGGGCTTCACTAAACTGATGATCTATCATTCCTCTTTTGTGGTCCAATCTGGCTATGGACCCGTCCAGGTACGTCATTTATTATGAGTAAACTCCGAGGTGCTGAAAAAGATATGTGGGTAAATGCTGTTAATGTTCGTTTATGCAGGACTACCGCACAGGAAGAGATGGAAGATGAAGAATAAAAGTGATAAATCACCATATTTGTTCAATCCAGCATTACTCAACATTTGGTTCCTTCAGAAAACAATAAACTCTGCAGGTAAGACTCTCCAATTTATGATTACAATCTGGAAACAAACCATTGAACCATCTTCACAAATCTACGGCACCTATTTTCTATGGGAGTGTAAAACCAGGCAATGTGCTGTCATGCCAACGTGACATCATCGCTTCAGTGTGTTTTTGTGGTGTATTAATTTTTAAATCCGCTTCAAAAATTTCCTTATGGTATGTATGCAATACCCAAGAGAGAATGTGGCTTCCTTCAATTGAAATGATTGTAATTACTTCAGTGATAATTGTGCTAGGCATGGTGACATTTATTAACATTTTGAGGATGAACAAAACCATGAATTTGTGATCTTGTGTGAACTGTAATTGTGGCTCAATTCCAGTTTAAGTTTTGAAACTCGGCTAAGTTTAGAGATTCCAGAGCCTATCGCATTTTAGTTGTAAAATGTGTGCGTAAATTAAATAAATCTCTTTCACCTGCAGCCAATTCAAACATTGATAACTGCACAGAATTGAGCATTAAGCAGCAGTTGCACTGCCGAAGAAAAAAAACAGAAAGTCTCTGCGTTTTCTCTCCGTGTTAGTTATGCACACCACACGTTTAATGAATTGGCCATTTTTCTCCTCGGCCATCCCACATTATAGATATAACTTGATATGATATATATATAATATATATATATATATATATATATATATATATATATTTTATATAATTAAAAAATGTATGAAATACTAGTGTGTGCTGTGTTGTGTGTGTGTGTGTGTGTGTGGTGTGTGTGTGTGTGGTGTGTGTGTGTGTGTGTGTTGTGTGTGTGATGTGTGCCCCTATCTACAAACTCCACAAACCTAAAACCTAGCACCTGAAACTTTACATGAATACTAAGAAAAGTCCAAGGATGCAATGGACTGAAAATTGGGTGTTTGGGTTAAATTTTAAAGCCCTTGAAGAAAATTAACGTCATTATTTAATTATATCTTTTATCAGGCGCATCCTCGGTCACCGGTCTCTATGGAAGTCTTAAGGCTTATCCTAGATAACCTCGCCTGGGTCTGAAAGCCGCCATGTGTTTTGGCCTGCTCAACCATGCCTCGACTTGGAATGGGCCACAGCGATTTTCTTAATGATAAAGTTTTTTTTTTCACTTTCCTCAGTCATATTATCGAATGCCTGTTCATCATGTCTACGAATTACTGGATACGTTGTAATGCTTATAAATGACCGGAGAGTCAGCATTCGTTGCTTATTACCTCCGCACACGAAGGTGAAGGAGGTATGTTCTCACCACTCTATCTGTTTGATCGTGTCTGTTTGTCTGTGTACAGGATATCTCACAAAAAGTTTGTGGACGGTTTCCGATAAAATTTGGTGGGCAGGTTTCAGAGTGTGACAAGGAAGAACTGATGAGATTTAATGGTTTGGGTGGTGGGCTTGGATCCTAGGATTCTGAGTTTCAAATCCCCCCCCCCCCCCGGCTATTGATTAATACCAGGTGGGATTGACTCTGCCTGTCATCCTTCCGGGGACGGATATGAGTGCCAGCTTGCTGGTATCCTGTGTCAGAGTGGAGACCTGTCCATGATTGTACCCAATAGCCAAGGAGACTGCTTAGGCAGCACCAACGTTCTGCAGAGAGTATGGTCCCAATGGATTGGATGGATGGATGAACACATTTTCCACACAGCCCCCGAAAACCATTTCAAACCACTTCATAAGAGCTTGTAACACCAGTTTGTGCCAAGACTCGCGAGCCGATTCTCTTTACGAGTGCCCTGAGGGCCGTCTTCAGGCACATTTAGTGAGTGCCTACCAAAGAAGATCGCACCACAACCCAGCTTGAAGGCAGCTACTCCCATGGACGAGGGAATTGAGTGAAGCAAAGCATGGGGGATTTGATGAGCTTTCAAAGGATTGCGTATAAAGCCTTTGGGAGAGAAGGGTGTGAAGGAACGGGTGTGTAAAATAGCTGAGAGGACCGGAGAGATTCAAAGCTTGAGAGGGTTACAGACTCTGTTGGGAGCTCAATTGTTATTGATCACACAGATGTGAGGGTCCTCTTATCTTTCCCTCTTTGCATTCTCTGTCGTTCCTTTTGCTTTGTGTTGTTCGCTCGTGTTTCTTTCTTTCACTCTCCTTCGTGCTTTGCCATTCATTTTTCGTCACACCATTCATCTTTGTAATTCATTCTTTCCTGCATCTTACATCTCCATCCTTTCACATTCTTCCTTGTTTCTTCACCTTCCACCCTTGCACACCTTCGCTTTCACGATACCATATCCGATAGCTCCGTCGCTGCACCCTCTGCCTCATCTACAGCGACCAGGCATCCTGTCAGGAGACACATTGCATACATGCTACGAGTGACATCACTGCCCTGTGGGGAAACTCTGGTGCTGTGGCTGTGCAAAGAGCAGGAGGGGAACGGAGTGCGAGGGGGAGGGTCCTGGTTTCAGTCAGGATCTCGGAGCCAGGGTCAACAAGTGTAAGGTGTGCAAGGGGTCAATCCCATCCCCATCTATTTCTTTCTATCTAATCTTTATCGCCAATCATTCATCCCATCATTCTTTGCCAATCACCCATCTCTCCCTTCCCAATCGGATGCATGATGCCGGCATATTGTACTGTAAAGTGTTGTCATCGATAAGGTTCCGAGGGTGGGTCTGTTGCGTAGGGGATAAGGGGGAATGTGTACCTGCTGTAATTGTTGTACATTTATGTTATTCCATTGATTTCTATCCTTGTGAATATCTGTTTGCCTGCCATTGTAAATACAGGCAGCCCTTGACTTACGAATGGGTTAAGCTCCTGAACCTTGATCGAACCTGAACCTGAAGTCAAAAATTGCCTTTTTTTATTGCCCCAATCCAGCATTGAGGCTCGTGGAAGAGCTGTAACATAGAACGGATGAGGACAAAAAAATGAAAAGAACAGCAGAAAGAGGAATAAACAACCAACAGCAGGGAAGAGTGACAAAATAAAGTGGAGGATAACATGGAGAAAATAGGGATACAGACCGAGATGCAAACAAAGGCTAGACACAGCTTAGAGGTGCGTGTGTGGTGGGACGTCAAGTTTAACGTCCATCTGAAGGACAGCACACACATTTTAATGAATAACCCATAAATAACATGAAATTAAAAGAAAATACACACACGTAGAGTAAAAAAAAACAAAGACTTTTAGTGTTCATGCCCGTGACTGTTAAATAGCAATAATTGGATGAAGGAGATGAAGGTAGCGATGGCAATGCCCTTTCCACCTTCTTCAAAAATATATCCACGGAAGACTGGACAGAGGCCCTCTTCTTCTCATTATATATCACTATGTAGCAGCTGAGGGCATGGGAAATGGTTCTTGCCACTTTGGTGAACCTGTCAAGGTCAGGGCCCTCAGTCTCAAACAGAGCCAAGTCCTTCTCAATAAGGCTGAAAGCTTCAGCCATGCCCTTGATGGTGAACCTCTTGGGAATCTTGTCAACCTGCTCATCTCCCTTAGCTTCCGATAAAACCTTCTGGGCCTCAGTTCCATCAAGTCCTCGTGACTGTGTGGCTGGGAATATGAGACTCGAGCAACTGCTGGACATCATCAGCATCCGTCTCGAGCTCAAGTTTCCTGCCCAACTGGACAATATTTCCAATCACTTCTTCCTCAGTCTCCTTGAAGCCCTAGTAGTCATACACAAACTGTGGGTAAAGCTTCTTCCACACACCATTCATGTTGTGGTCTTCACCTCGTGCCACACCTCTGCAATGTTTTTAACGCAACTGCAGATGGAGTAACTCTTCCAATACTCCTTCAGAGTTGTACCATCCTTGCCTTCTGTTACCCTTCATTTTTGGGCATACAGGTAGTGGACGAAAAAATAGAAACACCTGGGTAAATAAGGGATACCAAGTATATTGAAAGCAATGGCTTCCACACAGGAGTGGCCGATGTGTTAATTAACCAAATGACATCCCAGCATACTTAGGGTCATGTATAAAATGCTGCACAAGCCAAGATGCCTACAATTATGGCTAGCATGGCTGCAAGAGGAGACCTCAGTGACTTTGAAAGGGGAGATTGTTGGGGCACATATGGCAGGAACTTCAGTGACTAAGACAGCTCAACTTGCTGATGTTTCATGAGCAACGGTGTCCAAGGTGATGTCGGCATGGAATTCAGAGGGAACGACATCATCAGCAAAGGGCAACATTTGGCGGAAATGCATACTCCAGGATCGTGATATCCATGCATTCATTTGAAGTTCAAGGCAAAGCAGGTGAGCAACTGCAGGTCAATTGAATGTAAATTTCAACTTGGGACATGAGCAGCCAGTTTCATCAAAAATGGTCCAACGAGAACTCCCCAGAGCGGGATTCCATAATCGGGTTGCAGTGCATAAACCGCTCATCACACTTGGCAATGCATGTTTGCGAGGTTTTGAACTTTGAGATTTGGTTTAGGGGAGGTTTTCAGGCAAAATGCATCCATTTTGTAAAAATCTGATATTTATTTGGCTGTTTCCAGAATGCACTCTGTTAAAGAAAGAGCTTATTCTGATCTCTCACGTCTACATGTGGGATGCCAACTCACTTATGCTTGCAGTTTGCAAGAACGATGCAAAACTCTATTTGATTAAGAATTTCGCATGGTCTTCAGGAGGTTACATTTACACCACCAGTAGGGATCTGTCAGAGAAAAGTCGTCTGTGATATCTGCACTGAGAAGTGGCCCTGGGGTTGATTTTCCAAAAGGGACAAAATCCAAAGTTAGCTGCACCCACTGTCAATCTTATGTTTCGCGATATTTTTTCTTATTGAACCTACTAGTGCATGCCCGTAGGTGCGTAGCCGTACGTGCAAAAAAAAACAAAAAAACTTTCAAACCGCGTGCCAGAAACAACAACCACACAGGCCGTTACTTCGCTCTCGTAAACGACACACACACACACATTGTCTAATGTATGACTAGAGACGACACTACACATCACAGACACACACCCACACATTGCTGGAATTATAGATACGAACCGACACACACACACACACACACACATTGCTGGATATAGATAGACGACACACACACACACACACACCCACACACAATTGCTGAATTATAGATAGACGCACACACACACACAATCTGCTGTAATTATAGATAGACGACACACACACACACACACACACCACACCAGATATAGTTAGACGAACTACACAAGCACGACACAAACACAACACACACACAGCATTGCTGGAATTATAGATAGCGACACGCACACACACCACACACAAGACTGCATGGAATTATAGGAGCGACACACAAACACACACACACACACACCACACACAGATGTGAATTATAGATAGCAGCACATCACACACACAGATTGCTGAATTATAGATAGACGACACACACACACACACCCACACACAATTGCTGGAATTATAGTACGACACACACACACACACACACAGATTGCTGGAATTATAGACGACACACACACACACACACAGATGCTGGAATATAGATAACGATAGACACACACACACACACACACACAATTGCTGGAATTATAGATAGACGAGAGCACACACACAACACACAGATTGCTGGAATTATAGATAGACGAGAGACACAACACACACACAGATTGCTGAATTAAGATAGACGACACACACACACAGATTGCTGGAATTATAGATAGACGACCACACCAACACACACAGATTGCTGGAATTATAGATAGAGCACACACACACAAACCACACACAGATTGCTGGAATTATAGATGACGAGAGACACACACACACACACACACACAGATTGCCGGAATTATAGATAGACGACAACACACACACCAAACACACACACACACACACCACAACAGTTGCTGGAATTATAGATAGACGACACACACACACACCCACACCACAGATTGCTGAATTATAGATAGACGAAGACACACACACACACACACACAGACTGTGGAATTATAATAGCGAGAGCACACACACACACAGATTGCTGAATTATAGATAGACGAGAGCACACACACACACAACAGATTGCTGGAATTATAGATAGACACACACACACACACAAACACACACACACAGATTGCGTGATTATAGATAGACGACACACAACACACACACACAGATTGCTGGAATTATAGATAGACGACACACACACACACACAGATTGCTGGAATTATAGATAGACGAGAGACACACAACACACACACACACACAGATTGCTGGATTATAGATAGACGACACACCACACACACATAACACACACACACACACAGATTGCTGGAATTATAGATAGACGACACACACACACACACAGATTGCTGAATTATAGATAGACCAGACACACCACACACACACACACCAACACACACACACACACACACACACACACACACACACACATGCTGGAATTATAGATAGATGAAATGAGGTCAATGAGATGACAAATGAAGGGGTTGAATGCAGACTGCAGAGCAATGAGTAAGGAAACCCGTCGTGAATCGTTTTTCCACCAAATTGAGATGTATTTCGTTGGCAAGCATGTTAGTAGAGTCGAAATCCTTAACACTTCAAAGCCACAGCTTTGACAATTGGAAACAAAAAAAAATTGTGCACTTTTTTTGATAAATTATTTTCGGAACAATTTTTCTTCAATAAAAATAAATAATAATAGAAATTGTCTCATGTACATTGTACACACCTTTATCTCGTTAGCACCTCTCTATAAACAACATCGCTGAGGAAACGGCGCTCTCTCTTCGTTTCCTCGTCCAGGGCAAGAATGCGGAGGCTGTTGATCGGGCAAACGTTTTGATAAATATTAGTTTAATGGCCAATTTTTCAATTAGCGCCAACGTATTTCCTTTTCACAAGGAAAAACACAAGAGAAGAGAAAGAGAAAAAAAAACGTTCGTGCAAAAAAAAAAATAATACTTCTCTGGTTCGGAGCATACCAGCTCGCTCTGATGTTACCGAAATTTATACACCGTCTAATATGAAAACGATCATAACTTTGGGCATTGTGTTTATCTATAAATGCGCATAAGAAATCGAGAAATTATTAGAATACACGAAGTCATCACTCTCCGGAAGTCCGTACGTTGTCACCCTAATGGGGAACGCGGCTGAGGTCCTTCCCCCATCGGCCACGCCACGCACGCAACAGTGTCTTGTCATTGGTTGGTAAATAAATGGCCATAACTTGGGAAGCACTTGTCCGATTAATATCAAACTAAAAGGCACATCCTCAGTCCCCAGCATATACCTGGCAAGTTTCAATTAGATCGGACCAGTGGTTGTCGAGAAACAGCGGTCACAAACACACACACACACACACACACACACACAGACAAACACACACACACAACACACACCACACACACAACACACACACACACACACTGCTGGAATTATTAGCTAGATAAGGTTGACAATTTCAAAACATCACCCCTTGCAAAAGTTGTCCAAACAACCCTAATTAGACTCTTTAACCTACAAGGAGCATCGCCAATGTTGTGAAAATATATGTAAGCAACTTTATAGGTTTGAGGAGTTGATATATTTTCTTGAATAGTTCTATATTATCACGGACAGTTATAATGCACGCCCTCCAGTCACACAGCAGTGCGATATTGTGTTTTATGCACCAGAGAGCATGCATGGGTAAATTAGTAAAATCTGGGACAAGTTTTCTGTATTGTCAATGAATAGTTGCTGTCATTTTGATTCAGCATAACTTGTATTCATAATTTTTGTTTCAAATTCATCTTCCATTGTCTAGTTTCTCAGAAATCATAGTGCGGCGATATTTTACCCATTTATCGAAATGCTGAACATTTTTGCACCTTCCTCCAACAAAATCTTTGCGAATAAGCGGCATGAGCACCCTTTGTGTTCCACACCATCATACCAGTTACATATTCTGTCATATCAGGATAATGTATTGGCCAAACCTCTGAAATAAAACGCTTTTGGCACATTTTGAAATTGCTCTGACAGGGCTATTTATAATACTATGTGGATGTTCGCTGGCTGGGACAGGGACATGGCTGTCTCGACAGGACTGGCTGCTCGCTCTAGAAGGAAAGCTGGCCGACGCGACTAGCTGATATTCATGTACATGCTATCAATCAATTTAGCACAATAAATATGATTATCACAGCCCTCTTAGATTGCGCCCAGAAACCCGCCTTGTGAAATTTCAGGCATGTTTCCAAAGAGCCTCTAACAAATGCAGCCCTGGTAATTCCATTTATCTATTCGCTAAAGATTTTATTTTTTATTATGATGCTGTAAGACATTCTCCTTGGGCACAAAAAAACAGGTCCCTCGGAGGTCCAGTTTCGAGGTATTGATTTTTTTGTACAGTCCACAATAAGTGTACGATGTACGATAAAGTATTTTAGCTGTTGCTAAGCAACGGAGGTGTGCATAGCAACCATTCATTTTTGTGTACATGCTAGCCACATTGTACACATTTCACCCACGTTTCATCAAAATCAGACTCTTTCTCTTAGAGATATTCGCAATTAACCATTTCTGAAATGTTCGACATGTACTCGCCCAAAACCTATCTCCTCCTACAAATATTTTTGTTAGGGCTGCAAATTGGCATGAAGGGAGCTAGATAGATTGCGCACAGAACTCTAAGCTTCGATTTTTCGATTTATTTTTTTGATTTTTTTCGATTTTTTTGACCACTTTAAAGGGCCGATGCTATGCCGTTGCTAGGGCCCGGGGTCCCATATTCGAAAGCACACGATTCCCAGAAATATTGGTCCTACCTACCAAATTTCATTGGAATCGGTTGAGTGGTTTAACCCCTAGGCTTGACCAAAGTTTCACGGACAGACAGACAGATGGAAATGTCCAGAATAAGGGTGCTCTAAGAGCAGCCAAAAACGAAGTTCGTTATATCTCAGAGACTATGAGTCAGATATACATGAAAACTGGTATGGTCGGTTATGGTATGTCCTAGTTATGTGTGAGAAAGAACCGTTGCTATGGACCCCTCCGTTGCCTGAGGAGTGGGAGGAGGGGATGAGGAGTGGGAGGGAGGGGGAGAGGAATTGGTTGGTGGAGTGAGGGAGGAAGGGGGGGGGAGAGAGACAGGGATGTGAAGGAAGAGTGGGGGGTGGGGGGCGGGAGGCAGGTTAGGTCTTGAAGTCACATTTTATATTATGAGGAATTTCCACAGTCCCCACTAACATGGTAATTGGTCACGTGGTGGGGATAACCATGGTAATGGTCACGCGATTGGAATTACCATATAGTAATGGTCACATGATGGTCATATATACATGGTAATGGTCACATGGTGGGACAAGAAGGGCACTCGGTAGAGTGCATACCTCTGCCACATAATGGCTGATCCACGAGAAGATATCGGCCCCAATACATTTTCGAAATATCATGCTACATATCATTTTGGCCATCTCTCAATGGTGAAGAATCACTTTAAAGATTACATAATTCTCGTATCTAGATCCGGATTCTGATCTTCACCAAAATCGAGTCAATTCGTCCTTATCACACACCCAACCTGTCCACCAAGTTTCATCCGAATCTGTCCACAACTTTTTGAGATATCGTGCTATATTATATTAGTTTTGCCTTACTCTCTCAATGGTGAAGAATCACTTAAAGCACCAGATCCGGATCTGATTCGGATCTTCACCAAAATTGAACACTTCTTCCTTGTCACACACACCAACATGTCACCCAGATCTCTCTTACTGT
>CM068966.1:55701426-55711912 GCA_035128595.1 Eptatretus atami
AAAAACAAAACAAACAAAAAAACAAAAAAAAAAAAAAAAAAAAGAAAAAAAAAAAACAAAAAAATCTACAAAGAACACGCAAAAAAAAAAAAAAAAAAAGAAATAAACAAAAAAAATAAAAAAAAAAAAAAAAAAATAAAAACAAAAAAAAAAAAAAAAAAATAAAAACAAAAAAATAAAAAAACAAACTGCCTTTTACTAGAGTCACGTTGTTGTACTGGACAATAGATGGGGGTGGTGTGCTTATGCTTTTGCTGTGGAATAGGATCGAATCTCTGAGTTTGTCAATTGGAAATGAGTCTGATTATCCTCACCAACTTAAGTGGGCTCTTTTCCCGCGACGTGGACCTTTACCGTAATCGTGAATGCATGTCAAAGGCGATTCTACAAAATTGAAAACAAGCCTCAAGGCACAACAAAACTTAAGCCACAATGGGCCCTTGTCAGAGTATTATTAGACCTGAGGGGCTTCACTAAAACTGTATGTCTATGCATTGCCTCTTTTGGTCCAATCTGGCTATGGACCCGTCCAGGTACGTCATTTATTTGAGTAAACTCCGAGGTGCTGAAAAAGATATGTGGTAAATGCTGTTAATGTTCGTTTATGCAGACTACCGCACAGGAAGAAGATGGAAGATGAAGAATAAAAGTGATAATGCACCATATTTGTTCATCCAGCGATTACTCAACATTTGGTTCCTTCAGAAAACAATAAACTCTGCAGGTAAGACTCTCAATTTATGATTACAATCTGGAACAAACCATTGAACCATCTTCACAAATCTACTGGCACCTATTTTCTATGGGAGTGTAAAACCAGGCAATGTGCTGTCATTGCCAACGTTGACATCATCGGCTTCAGTGTGTTTTTGTGGTGTATTAATTTTTAAATCCGCTTCCAAAAATTTTCTTATGGTATGTATGCAATACCCAAGAGAGAATGTGGCTTCCTTCAATTGAAATGATTGTAATTACTTCAGTGATAATTGTGCTAGCATGGTGACATTTATTACATTTTGAGGATGAACAAAACCATGAATTTGTGATCTTGTGTGAACTGAATTGTGCTCAATTCCAGTTTAAGTTTTGAAACTCGGCTTAAGTTTAGAGATTCCAGAGCCTATCGCATTTTAGTTGTTAAAATGTGTGCGTAAATTAAATAAATCTCTTCACCTGAGCCAATTTCAAACATTGAAAACTGCACAGAATTGAGCTTTAGCAGCAGTTGCAACTGCGAAGAAAAAAAACAGAAAGTCTCTCTGCGTTTCTCTCCGTGTTTAGTATGACACCACACTTTAATGAATGGCCATTTTTCTCCTCGGGCCATCCCCACATTAGATATAACTTGATATGTTATATATATATATATATATATATATTATATATATTATATATATATATTTAAAAAATTGTATCGAAATACTAGTGTGTGTGTGTGTGTGTTGTGTGTGTGTGTGTGTGTGTGTTGTGTGTGTTGTGTGTGTTGTGTGTGTGTGTGTGTGTGAGTGTGCCCCCTCTACAACTCCAAAACCCGTAAAAAACCTAGCAGCCTGAAACTTTACATGAATACTAAGAAAAGTCAAGGAATTGCATGACTGAAAATGGGTGTTTGGGTTAAATTTTAAAGCCCCTTTGAAGAAAATTAACGTCATTATTTAATTATATCTTTTATCAGGCGCATCCTCGGTCACGGTCTCTATGAGAGTCTTAAGGCTTATCCTAGATAAACCTCGCCTGGGTCTGAAGCCGCCATGTTTTTTTGGCCTGCTCAAACCATGCCTCGACTTGGAATGGGCCACAGCGATTTCTTAAGATAGTTTTTTTTTCACTTTCCTCAGTCATATTATCGAATGCCTGTTCATCATTCTCGAATTTACTGGATACGTTGTGTAAGCTTATAAATGACCGAGATGTCAGCATTCGTTGCTTATTACCTCCGCCACCGAAGGTGAAGGAGGCTATGTTCTCACACTTTCTGTCTGTTTGTCTGTCTGTTTGTCTGTGTACAGGATATCTCAAAAAGTTGTGACGGTTCAGATAAAATTTGGTGGGCAGGTTTCAGAGTTGTGACAAGAAAGAACTGATGAGATTTAATGGTTTGGGTGGTGGCTTGGGATCCTAGGATTCTTGAGTTCAAATCCCCCCCCCCCCCTGGCTATTGAATTAATACCAGGTGGGATTGACTCTGCCTGTCATCCTTCCGGGGACGGCATATTGAGGCCAGCTTGCTGGTATCCTGGTGTCAAGTGGAGACCTGTCCATGATTGTACCCAATAGCCAAGGAGACTGCTTAAGCAGCACCAACGTTCTGGCAGAGATGTATGGTCCCAATGTGATTGATGGATGATGAACACATTTTCCACACAGCCCCGAAAACCATTTCAAACCACTTCATAAGAGCTTGTAACAAAAAGTTGTTGCCAGACCAGAGGCTCGCGAGCCGATTCTCTTTACGAGTGCCCTGAGGGCCGTCTTCGGGCACATTTAGTGAGTGCCTACCAAGAAGATCGCACCACAACCCAGCTTGAAGCAGCTACTCCCATGGACGAGGGAAGTGAGTGAAGCAAAGCATGGGGATTTGATGAGCTTTTCAAAGGATTTGCGTATAAAGCCTTTGGAGAGAAGGTGTGTGAAGGAACGGGTGTGTAAAATAGCTGAGAGGACCGGAGAGATTCAAGCTTGAGAGGGTTACAGACTCTGTGGGAGCTCAATTGTTATTGATCTGCACAGATGTGAGGGTCCTCTTATCTTTTCCTCTTGCATTCTCTGTTCGTTCCTTTTGCTTTGTGTTGTTCGCTCGTGTTTCTTCTTTCACTCTCCTCGTGCTTTGCCATTCATTTTTCGTCAACACCATTCATCTTTGTAATTCATTCTTTCCTGCATCTTACATCTCCATCCTTTCACATTCTTCCTTGTTTCTTTCACCTTCCACCCTTGCACACCTTCGCTTTCACGATACCATATCCGATAGCTCCGTCGCTGCACCCTCGTGCTCATCTACCAGCGACCAGCATCCTGTCAGGAGACACATTGCCTACATGCTACGAGTGACGTCACTGCCCTGTGGAAACTCTGGTGCTGTGGCTGTGGCAAAGAGCAGGAGGGGAACGGAGTGCGAGGGGAGGGTCCTGGTTTCAGTCAGGATCTCGGAGCCAGGGTCAACAAGTGTAGGTGAGCAAGGGGTCCGTCCCATCCCCATCGATTCTTCTATCTAATCTTCATCGCCAATCATTCATCCCATCATCTTGCCAATCACCCATATCTCTCCCTTCCCAATCGGATGCATGATGCCGGCATATTGTACTGTAAAGTGTTGTCATTGATAAGTTCCGAGGGTGGTGTCTTTGCCTAGGGGATAAGGGGAATGTGTACGTGCTGTAATTGTGTACATTTATGTTATTCCATTGATTTCTATCCTTGTGAATATCTGTTTGCCTGCCATTGTAAATACAGGCAGCCCTTGACTTACGAATGGGTTAAGTTCCTGAACCTGATCGAACCTGAACCTGAACAGTCAAAAATTGCCTTTTTTATTGCCCCAATCCAGCATTGAGGCTCATGGAAGAGCTGTAACATAGAACGATGAAGACAAACAATGAAAAGAACAGCAGAAAGAGGAATAAACAATCAACAGCAGGGAGAGTGACAAAAAAAGTGAGGATAACATGGAGAAAATAGGGATACAGACCAAGATTGCAAACAAAGGCTAGACACAGCTTAGAGGTGCGTTGTGGTGGGACGTCAAGTTTAACGTCCATCTGAAGGACAGCACACACATTTTAATGAAAACCCATAAATAACATGAAATTAAAAGAAAATGCCACACACGTAGAGTAAAAAAAAAACAAAGACTTTTCGTGTTCATGCCCGTGACTGTTAAATAGCAATAATTGGATGAAGGAGATGAAGGTAGCGATGGCAATGCCCTTTCCACCTTCTTCAAAAAATATATCCACGGAAGACTGGACAGAGGCCCTCTTCTTCTCATTATATATCACTATGTAGCAGCTGAGGGCATGGGAAATGGTTCTTGCCACTTTGGTGAACCTGTCAAGGTCAGGGCCCTCAGTCTCAAACAGAGCCAAGTCCTTCTCAATAAGGCTGAAAGCTTCAGCCATGCCCTGATGTGAACCTCTGGGAATCTTGTCAACCTGCTCATCTCCCTTAGCTTCCGATAAAAACCTTCTGGGCCTCAGTTTCCATTCAAGTCCTCGTGACTGTGTGGCTGGAATATAGACTCGAGCAACTGCTGGACATCATCAGCATCCGTTCTGAGCTCAAGTTTCCTGCCCAACTGGACAATATTTCCAATCACTTCTTCCTCAGTCTCCTTGAAGCCCTAGTAGTCATACACAAACTATGGGTAAAGCTTCTTCCACACACCATTCATGTTGTGGTCTTCACCTCGTGCCACACCTCTGCAATGTTTTTAACGCAACTGCAGATGGAGTAACTCTTCCAATACTCCTTCAGATTGTACCATCCTTGCCTTCTGTTACCCTTCATTTTTGGGCATACAGGTAGTGGACGAAAAAATAGAAACACCTGGTAAATAAGGGATACCAAGTATATTGAAGCAATGGCTTCCACACAGGAGTGGCCGATGTGTTAATTAACCAAATGACATTCCCAGCATACTTAGGCGATGTATAAAATGCTGCACAAGCCAAGATGCCTACAATTATGGCTAGCATGGCTGCAAGAGGGAGACCTCAGTGACTTTGAAAGGGGAGATTGTTGGGGCACATATGGCAGGAACTTCAGTGACTAAGACAGCTCAACTTGCTGATGTTTTCATGAGCAACGGTGTCCAAGTGATGTCGGCATGGAATTCAGAGGGAACGACATCATCAGCAAAGGGCAACATTTGGCGGAAATGCAATACTCCAGATCGTGATATCCATGCATTCATTTGAAGTTCAAGGCAAAGCAGGTGAGCAACTGCAGGTCAATTGAATGTAAATTTCAACTTGGGACATGAGCAGCCAGTTTCATCAAAAATGGTCCAACGAGAACTCCCCAGAGCGGGATTCCATAATCGGTTGCAGTGCATAAACCGCTCATCACACTTGGCAATGCATGTTGCGAGGTTTTGAACTTTGAGATTTGGTTTAGGGGAGGTTTTCAGGCAAAATGCATCCATTTTGTAAAAATCTGATATTTATTTGGCTGTTTCCAGAATGCACTCTGTTAAAGAAAGAGCTTATTCTGATCTCTCACGTCTACATGTGGGATGCCAACTCACTTATGCTTGCAGTTTGCAAGAACGATGCCAAAACTCTATTTGATTAAGAATTTCGCATGGTCTTCAGGAGGTTACATTTACACCACCAGTAGGATCTGTCAGAGAAAAGTCGTCTGTGATATCTGCACTGAGAAGTGGCCCTGGGTTGATTTTCCAAAAGGGACAAAATCCAAAGTTAGCTGCACCCACTGTCAATCTTATGTTTCGCGATATTTTTTCTTATTGAACCTACTAGTGCATGCCCGTAGGTGCGTAGCCGTACGTGCAAAAAAAAAAAAAAAAAACTTTCAAACCGCGTGCCAGAAACAACAACACACAGGCCGTTACTTCGCTCTCGTAAACGACACACACACACACATTGCTGGAATTATAGATAGACGACACCCACACACACACACACACATTGCTGAATTATAGATAGACGAAACACAACACACACACACACATTGCTGGATTATAGAAATAGACACACACACACACACACACACACACACACAGATTGCTGGAATTATAGATAGACGTCACACACACACACACAGATTGCTGTAATTATAGATAGACGACACACACACACACACACATTGCTGGAATTATAGATAGACGACACACAAACACACACACACACACACACACACACAGATTGCTGGATTATAGATAGAGACACACACACACACACACACGATGCTGGAATTATATGACGACACACAAACACACACACACCACACACACACACAGATTGCTGGAATTATAGATAGATGTCACACACACACACAGATTGCTGGAATTATAGATAGACGACACAACACACACACACACACAGATTGCTGGAATTATAGACGACACACACACACACACACAGATTGCTGGAATTATAGACGACACACACACACACACAGATTGCTGGAATTATAGATAGACGAGAGACACACACACACACACACACACATATTGCTTGGAATTATAGATAGACGAGAGACACACACACACACACACAGATTGCTGGAATTATAGATAGACGAGAGACACACACACACAGATTGCTGTTATTATAGATATACGACACACACACACATTGCTGGAATTATAGATAGCGACACACAAACACACACAGATTGCTGGAATTATAGATAGACGACACACACACACACACACACAGATTGCTGGAATTTATAGATAGACGAGAGACACACACACACACACACACACAGATTGCCGGAATTATAGATAAGACGACACACAACACACACACACACACACACACACACACACAGATTGCTGGAATTATAGATAGACGACACACACACACACACACACAACAGATTGCTGGAATTATAGATAGACGAGAGACACACACACACACACACACAGATTGCTGGAATATAGATAGACGACACACAACACACAGATTGCTGAATTATAGATAGACGAGAGACACACACACACACACAGATTGCTGGAATTATAGATAGACGACACACACACACACATACACACACACACACACAGATTGCTGGAATTATAGATAGACGACACACACACACCACACAGCATTGCTGGAATTATAGAATAGACGACACACACACACACACAGATTGCTGGAATTATAGATAGACGAGAGACACACACACACACCACACACAGATTGCTGGAATTATAGATAGACGACACACACACACACATACACACACACACCACACAGATTGCTGGAATTATAGATAGACGACACACACACACACACAGATTGCTGGAATTATAGATAGACGAGACACACACACACACACACACACACACACACACACACACACACACACACACACACACACACACACATGCTGGAATTATAGATAGATGAAATGAGGTCAATGAGATGACAAATGAAGGGGTTGAATGCAGACTGCAGAGCAATGAGTAAGGAAACCCGTCGTTGTGAATCGTTTTTACCACCAAATTGAGATGTATTTCGTTGGCAAGCATGTTGAGTAGAGCTGAATTCCTTAACACTTCCAAAGCCACAGCGTTTTGACAATGAAACAAAAAAAAGTTGTGCACTTTTTTGATAAATTATTTTCGGAACAATTTTTCTTCAATAAATAAATAATAATAGAAATTGTCTCCATGTACATTGTTACACACCTTTATCTCGTTAGCACCTCTTCATAAACAACATCGCTGAGGAAACGGCGCTTCTTCTTCGTTTCCTCGTCCAGGGCAAGAATGCGGAGGCTGTTGGATCGGCCAACGTTTTGATAAATTATTAGTTTTAATGGCCAATTATTCAATTAGCGCCAACGTATTTTGCCTTTTCACAAGGAAAAACACAAAGAGAAGAGAAGAGAAAAAAAAACGTTCGTGCAAAAAAAAAAATTTACTTCCTGTTCGGAGCATACCAGCTCGCTCTGATGTTACCGAAATTTATACACCGTCTAATATGAAAACGATCATAACTTGGGCATTGTGTTTATCTATAAATGCGCATAAGAAATCGAGAAATTATTAGAATACACGAAGTCATCACTCTCCGGAAGTCCGTACGTTGTCACCCGTAATGGGGAACGCGGCTGAGGTTCCCTTCCCCCATCGGCCACGCCCACGCAGCAACGTGTCTTGTCATTGGTTGGTAAATAAATGGCCATAACTTGGGAGCACTTGTCCGATTAATATCAAACCTTGAAAAGGCACATCCTCAGGTCCCCAGCAATATACCTGGCAAGTTCAATTAGATCGGACCAGTGGTTGTCGAGAAACACGGTCACAAACACACCACACACACACACACACACACACAGACAAACACACCACACCACACACACACACACACACACACACACACACACACACACTGCTGGAATTATAGATAGATAAGTGACAATTTCAAAACATCACCCCTTGCAAAAGTTGTCCAAACAACCCTAATTAGACTCTTTAACCTACAAGGAGCATCGCCAATGTTGTGAAAATATATGTAAGCAACTTTATAGGTTTGAGGAGTTGATATATTTTCTTGAATAGTTCTATATTATCACGGACAGTTATAATGCACGCCCTCCAGTCACACAGCAGTGCGATATTTTGTTTTATGCACCAGAGAGCATGCATGGGTAAATTAGTAAAATCTGGACAAGTTTTCTGTATTGTCAATGAATAGTTGCTGTCATTTTGATTCAGCATAACTTGTATTCATAATTTTTGTTTAAATTCATCTTCCATTGTCTAGTTTCTCAGAAATCATAGTGCGGCGATATTTTACCCATTTATCGAAATGCTGAACATTTTGCACCTTCCTCCAACAAAATCTTTGCGAATAAGCGGCATGAGCACCCTTTGTGTTCCACACCATCATACCAGTTACATGTTCTGTCATATCAGGAAATGTATTGGCCAAACCTCTGAAATAAAACGCTTTGGCACATTTTGAAATTGCTCTGACAGGGCTATTATAATACTATGTGGATGTTCGCTGGCTGGGACAGGGACATGGCTGTCTGACAGGACATGGCTGCTCGCTCTAGAAGGAAAGCTGGCCGACGCGACTAGCTGATATTCATGTACATGCTATCAATCAATTTAGCACAATAAATATGATTATCACAGCCCTCTTAGATTGCGCCCAGAAACCCGCCTTGTGAAATTTCAGGCATGTTTCCAAAGAGCCTCTAACAAATGCAGCCCTGGTAATTCCATTTATCTATTCGCTAAAGATTTTATTTTTTATTATGATGCTGTAAGACATTCTCCTTGGGCACAAAAAAACAGTCCCTCGGAGGTCCAGTTTCGAGGTATTGATTTTTTTGTACAGTCCACAATAAGTGTACGATGTACGATAAAGTATTTTAGCTGTTGCTAAGCAACGGAGGTGTGCATAGCAACCATTCATTTTTGTGTACATGCTAGCCACATTGTACACATTTCACCCACGTTTCATCAAAATCAGACTCTTTCTCTTAGAGATATTCGCAATTAACCATTTCTGAAATGTTCGACATGTACTCGCCCAAAACCTATCTCCTCCTACAAATATTTTTTGTTAGGGCTGCAAATTGCATGAAGGGAGCTAGATAGATTGCGCACAGAACTCTAAGCTTCGATTTTTCGATTTATTTTTTTGATTTTTTTCGATTTTTTGACCACTTTAAAGGGCCGATGCTATGCCGTTGCTAGGGCCCGGGGTCCCATATTCGAAAGCACACGATTCCCAGAAATATTGGTCCTACCTACCAAATTTCATTGGAATCGGTTGAGTGGTTTAACCCCTAGGCTTGACCAAAGTTTCACGGACAGACAGACAGATGGAAATGTCCAGAATAAGGGTGCTCTAAGAGCAGCCAAAAACGAAGTTCGTTATATCTCAGAGACTATGAGTCAGATATACATGAAACTGGTATGGTCGGTTATGGTATGTCCTAGTTATGTGTGAGAAAGAACCGTTGCTATGGACCCCTCCGTTGCCTGAGGAGTGGGAGGAGGGGATGAGGAGTGGGAGGGAGGGGGAGAGGAATTGGTTGGTGGAGTGAGGGAGGAAGGGGGGGGGAGAGAGACAGGATGTGAAGGAAGAGTGGGGGGTGGGGGGCGGGAGGCAGGTTAGGTCTTGAAGTCACATTTTATATTATGAGGAATTTCCACAGGTCCCCACTAACATGGTAATGGTCACGTGGTGGGGATAACCATGGTAATGGTCACGCGATTGGAATTACCATATAGTAATGGTCACATGATGGTCATATATACATGGTAATGGTCACATGGTGGGACAAGAAGGGCACTCGGTAGAGTGCATACCTCTGCCACATAATGGCTGATCCACGAGAAGATATCGGCCCCAATACATTTTCGAAATATCATGCTACATATCATTTTGGCCATCTCTCAATGGTGAAGAATCACTT
This sequence comes from Eptatretus atami, assembly GCA_035128595.1. Lineage (NCBI taxonomy): Eukaryota > Metazoa > Chordata > Myxini > Myxiniformes > Myxinidae > Eptatretus > Eptatretus atami. Next base: position 55,711,555 of record CM068966.1, read on the forward strand.
TAAAGATTACATAATTCTCGTATCTAGATCCGGATTCTGATCTTCACCAAATCGAGTCAATTCGTCCTTATCACACACCCAACCTGTCCACCAAGTTTCATCCGAATCTGTCCACAACTTTTTGAGATATCGTGCTATATATTAGTTTTGCCTTATCTCTCAATGGTGAAGAATCACTTAAAGCACCAGATCCGGATCTGGATTCGGATCTTCACCAAAATTGGAATCAACTTCTTCCTTGTCACACACCCAACATGTCCACCCAGTTTCGTCCAAATCCGTAAACAACCTTTTGAGATATCGTGCTAAATATAATTTTTGGCCCAATCTCTCAATGGTGAAGAATCACTTAAAAATT
>CM068966.1:55712491-55733308 GCA_035128595.1 Eptatretus atami
GGACGTCAAGTTTAACGTCCATCTGAAGGACAGCACACACATTTTAATGAATAACCCATAAATAACATGAAATTAAAAAGAAAATGCCACACACGTAGAGTAAAAAAAAACAAAGACTTTTCGTGTTCATGCCCGTGACTGTTAATAACAATAATTGGATGAAGGAGATGAAGGTAGCGATGGCAATGCCCTTTCACCTTCTTCAAAATATATCCACGGAAGACTGGACAGAGGCCCTCTTCTTCTCATTATATATCACTATGTAGCAGCGAGGGCATGGGAAATGGTTCTTGCCACTTTGGTGAACCTGTCAAGGTCAGGGCCCTCAGTCTCAAACAGAGCCAAGTCCTTCTCAATAAGGCTGAAAGCTTCAGCATGCCCTGATGGTGAACCTCTTGGGAATCTTGTCAACCTGCCTCATCTCCCTTAGCTTCCGATAAAACCTTCTGGGCCTCAGTTCCATCAAGTCCTCGTGACTGTGTGGCTGGAATATGAGACTCGAGCAACTGCTGGACATCATCAGCATCCGTCTCGAGCTCAAGTTTCCTGCCCAACTGGACAATATTTCCAATCACTTCTTCCTCAGTCTCCTTGAAGCCCTAGTAGTCATACACAAACTATGGGTAAAGCTTCTTCCACACACCATTCATGTTGTGGTCTTCACCTCGTGCCACACCTCTGCAATGTTTTTAACGCAACTGCAGATGGAGTAACTCTTCCAATACTCCTCAGAGTTGTACCATCCTTGCCTTCTGTTACCCTTCATTTTTGGGCATACAGGTAGTGGACGAAAAAATAGAAACACCTGGGTAAATAAGGGATACAAGTATATTGAAAGCAATGGCTTCCACACAGGAGTGGCCGATGTGTTAATTAACCAAATGACATCCCAGCATACTTAGGGTCATGTATAAAATGCTGCACAAGCCAAGATGCCTACAATTATGGCTAGCATGGCTGCAAGAGGAGACCTCAGTGACTTTGAAAGGGGAGATTGTTGGGGCACATATGGCAGGAACTTCAGTGACTAAGACAGCTCAACTTGCTGAGGTTTCATGAGCAACGGTGTCCAAGGTGATGTCGCATGGAATTCAGAGGGAACGACATCATCAGCAAAGGCAACATTTGGCGGAAATGCATACTCCAGATCGTGATATCCATGCATTCATTTGAAGTTCAAGGCAAAGCAGGTGAGCAACTGCAGGTCAATTGAATGTAAATTTCAACTTGGGACATGAGCAGCCAGTTTCATCAAAAATGGTCCAACGAGAACTCCCCAGAGCGGGATTCCATAATCGGGTTGCAGTGCATAAACCGCTCATCACACTTGGCAATGCATGTTGCGAGGTTTGAATCTTTGAGATTTGGTTTTAGGGGAGGTTTTCAGGCAAAATGCATCCATTTTGTAAAAATCTGATATTTATTTGGCTTTCCAGAATGCACCTGTTAAAGAAAGAGCTTATTCTGATCTCTCACGTCTACATGTGGGATGCCAACTCACTTATGCTTGCAGTTTGCAAGAACGATGCAAAACTCTATTTGATTAAGAATTTCGCATGGTCTTCAGGAGGTTACATTTTACACCACCAGTAGGGATCTGTCAGAGAAAAGTCGTCTGTGATATCTGCACTGAGAAGTGGCCCTGGGGTTGATTTCCCAAAAGGGACAAAATCCAAAGTTAGCTGCACCCACTGTCAATCTTATGTTTCGCGATATTTTTTCTTATTGAACCTACTAGTGCAGCCCGTAGGTGCGTAGCCGTACGTGCAAAAAAAAAAAAAAAACTTTCAAACCGCGTGCCAGAAACAACAACCACACAGGCCGTTACTTCGCCTCTCCTAAACGACACACACACACACACATTGCTGGAATTATAGATAGACGACACCCACACACACACACACACATTGCTGGAATTATAGATAGACGAAACACACACACACACACACACACAATTGCTGGAATTATAGATAGACGACACACACACACACACACACACACACACAGATTGCTGGAATTATAGATAGACGTCACACACACACACAGATTGCTGTAATTATAGATAGACGACACACAACACACACACATTGCTGGAATTATAGATAGACGACACACAAACACACACACACACACACACACACACAGATTGCTGGAATTATAGATAGAGACGACACACACACACACACACAGATGCTGGAATTATAGACGACACACAAACACACACACACACACACACACACAGATTGCTGGAATATAGATAGATGTCACACACACACACAGATTGCTGGAATTATAGATAGACGACACACACACACACACACACAGATTGCTGGAATTATAGACGACACACACACACACACACAGATGCTGGAATTATAGACGACACACACACACACACAGATTGCTGGAATTATAGATAGACGAAGACACACACACAACACACACACACAATTGCTGGAATTATAGATAGACGAGAGACACACACACACACACAGATTGCTGGAATTATAGATAGACGAGAGACACACACACACAGATTGCTGTAATTATAGATATACGACACACACACACATTGCTGGAATTATAGATAGACGACACACAAACACACACAGATTGTCTGGAATTATAGATAGACGACACACACACACACACACACAGATTGCTGGAATTATAGATAGACGAGAGACACACACACACACACACACACAGATTGCCGGAATTATAGATAGACGACACACACACACACACACACACACACACACACACACACAGATTGCTGGAATTATAGATAGACGACACACACACACACACACACACAGATTGCTGGAATTATAGATAGACGAGAGACACACACACACACCACAACAGATTGCTGGAATTATAGATAGACGACACACACACACACAGATTGCTGGAATTATAGATAGACGAGAGAACACACACACACACACAGATTGCTGGAATTATAGATAGACGACACACACACACACATACACACACACACACACAGATTGCTGGAATTATAGATAGACGACACACACACACACACACAGATTGCTGGAATTATAGATAGACGACACACACACACACACAGATTGCTGGAATTATAGATAGACGAGAGACACACACACACACACACACACAGATTGCTGGAATTATAGTAGACGACACACACACACACATACACACACACACCACACAGATTGCTGAATTAGATAGACGACACACACACACACACAATTGCTGGAATTATAGATAGACGAGACACACACAACACAACCACACACACACACACACACCACACACACACACACACAACATGCTGGAATATAGATAGATGAAATGAGGTCAATGAGATGACAAATGAAGGGGTTGAATGCAGACTGCAGAGCAATGAGTAAGGAAACCCGTCGTTGTGAATCGTTTTTACCACCAAATTGAGATGTATTTCGTTGGCAAGCATGTTGAGTAGAGCTGAATTCCTTAACACTTCCAAAGGCCACAGCGTTTTGACAATGAAACAAAAAAAAGTTGTGCACTTTTTTTGATAAATTATTTTCGGAACAATTTTTCTTCAATAAATAAATAATAATAGAAATTGTCTCCATGTACATTGTACACACCTTTATCTCGTTAGCACCTCTTCATAAACAACATCGCTGAGGAAACGGCGCTTCTTCTTCGTTTCCTCGTCCAGGGCAAGAATGCGGAGGCTGTTGGATCGGCCAACGTTTTGATAAATTATTAGTTTTAATGGCCAATTATTCAATTAGCGCCAACGTATTTTGCCTTTTCACAAGGAAAAACACAAAGAGAAGAGAAGAGAAAAAAAAAACGTTCGTGCAAAAAAAAAATATTACTTCCTGGTTCGGAGCATACCAGCTCGCTCTGATGTTACCGAAATTTATACACCGTCTAATATGAAAACGATCATAACTTGGGGCATTGTGTTTATCTATAAATGCGCATAAGAAATCGAGAAATTATTAGAATACACGAAGTCATCACTCTCCGGAAGTCCGTACGTTGTCACCCGTAATGGGGAACGCGGCTGAGGTTCCCTTCCCCATCGGCCACGCCCACGCAGCAACGTGTCTTGTCATTGGTTGGTAAATAAATGGCCATAACTTGGGAAGCACTTGTCCGATTAATATCAAACCTTGAAAAGGCACATCCTCAGGTCCCAGCAATATACCTGGCAAGTTTCAATTAGATCGGACCAGTGGTTGTCGAGAAACAGCGGTCACAAACACACACACACACACACACACACACACAGACAAACACACACAACACACACACACACACACACACACACACACACACACACTGCTGGAATTATAGATAGATAAGTTGACAATTTCAAAACATCACCCCTTGCAAAAGTTGTCCAAACAACCCTAATTAGACTCTTTAACCTACAAGGAGCATCGCCAATGTTGTGAAAATATATGTAAGCAATTATTAGGTTTGAGAGTTGATATATTTTCTTGAATAGTTCTATATTATCACGGACAGTTATAATGCACGCCCTCCAGTCACACAGCAGTGCGATATTGTGTTTATGCACCAGAGAGCATGCATGGGTAAATTAGTAAAATCTGGGACAAGTTTTCTGTATTGTCAATGAATAGTTGCTGTCATTTTGATTCAGCATAACTTGTATTCATAATTTTTGTTTCAAATTCATCTTCCATTGTCTAGTTTCTCAGAAATCATAGTGCGGCGATATTTTACCCATTTATCGAAATGCTGAACATTTTTGCACCTTCCTCCAACAAAATCTTTGCGAATAAGCGGCATGAGCACCCTTTGTGTTCCACACCATCATACCAGTTACATTTCTGTCATATCAGGATAATGTATTGGCCAAACCTCTGAAATAAAACGCTTTTGGCACATTTTGAAATTGCTCTGACAGGGCTATTATAATACTATGTGGATGTTCGCTGGCTGGACAGGGACATGGCTGTCTGACAGGACATGGCTGCTCGCTCTAGAAGGAAAGCTGGCCGACGCGACTAGCGATATTCATGTACATGCTATCAATCAATTTAGCACAATAAATATGATTATCACAGCCCTCTTAGATTGCGCCCAGAAACCCGCCTTGTGAAATTTCAGGCATGTTTCCAAAGAGCTCTAACAAATGGCAGCCCTGGTAATTCCATTTATCTATTCGCTAAAGATTTTATTTTTTATATGATGCTGTAAGACATTCTCCTGGGCACAAAAAAACAGGTCCTCGGAGTCCAGTTTCGGAGGTATTGATTTTTTTGTACAGTCCACAATAAGTGTACGATGTACGATAAAGTATTTTAGCTGTTGCTAAGCAACGGAGGTGTGCATAGCAACCATTCATTTTTGTTACATGCTAGCCACATTGTACACATTTACCCACGTTTCATCAAAATCAGACTCTTTCTCTTAGAGATATTCGCAATTAACCATTTCTGAAATGTTCGACATGTACTCGCCCAAAACCTATCTCCTCCTACAAATATTTTTGTTAGGGCTGCAAATTGGCATGAAGGGAGCTAGATAAGTTGCGCACAGAACTCTAAGCTTCGATTTTTCGATTTATTTTTTTGATTTTTTTCGATTTTTTTGACCACTTAAGGGCCGATGCTATGCCGTTGCTAGGGCCCGGGGTCCCATATTCGAAAGCACACGATTCCCAGAAATATTGGTCCTACCTACCAAATTTCATTGGAATCGGTTGAGTGGTTTAACCCCTAGGCTTGACCAAAGTTTCACGGACAGACAGACAGATGGAAATGTCCAGAATAAGGGTGCTCTAAGAGCAGCCAAAAACGAAGTTCGTTATATCTCAGAGACTATGAGTCAGATATACATGAAACTGGTATGGTCGGTTCATGGTATGTCCTAGTTATGTGTGAAAAGAACCGTTGCTATGGACCCCTCCGTTGCCTGAGGGAGTGGGAGGAGGGGATGAGGAGTGAGGAGGGGGAGGAGGAATTGGTTGGTGGAGTGAGGGAAGGAAGGGGGGGGGGAGAGAGACAGGGATGTGAAGAAGAGTGGGGGGTGGGGCGGGAGGCAGGTTGAGGTCTTGAAGTCACATTTTATATTATGAGGAATTTCCACAGGTCCCCACTAACATGGTAATGGTCACGTGGTGGGATAACCCATGGTAATGGTCACGCGATTGGAATTACCATATAGTAATGGTCACATGATGGTCATATATACATGGTAATGGTCACATGTGGGACAAGAAGGGCACTCGGTAGAGTGCATACCTCTGCCACATAATGGCTGATCCACGAGAAGAATCGGCCCCAATACATTTTCGAAATATCATGCTACATATCATTTTGGCCATCTCTCAATGGTGAAGAATCACTTTAAAGATTACATAATTCTCGTATCTAGATCCGGATTCTGATCTTCACCAAAATCGAGTCAATTCGTCCTTATCACACACCCAACCTGTCACCAAGTTTCATCCGAATCTGTCCACAACTTTTTGAGATATCGTGCTATATATTAGTTTTGCCTTATCTCTCAATGGTGAAGAATCACTTAAAAGCACCAGATCCGGATCTGGATTCGGATCTTCACCAAAATTGAATCACTTCTTCCTTGTCACACACCCAACATGTCCACCCAGTTTCGTCCAAATCCGTAAACAACCTTTTGAGATATCGTGCTAAATATAATTTTTGGCCCAATCTCTCAATGGTGAAGAATCACTTAAATTCTAGTAGTCGGATCCGGATCCAGATCTTCAAAATCTAAGGTTCGTCCTTGTTACACACTCAACCTGTCCACAAAATTTAATCCGGATCCGTCGCCAACTTTTTGAGATATTCTGCACACAAACAAAGAAACAAACAAACAGACAAACAGAAGACGACGTGTGCAGAGCACGATATTTGCAAAATCCATTAAACAAAATTTAACCTCAAAAATAATTGGTGGTTGAATTCAATGACCAAATATGCAACTCCTCTTCAAATTTCAAGTGAATCGGATGAAAATTGACAATTTCAGAAATTCGGCCGATGTTGACCTTTTGGCCTATTTGGATTTCCAAAATAATTGGTGGTTGAATTCATTGACCTGAAATATATATCCTATTCAAAATTCAAGTCAATCGGATGAAAATTGAGTTATTTAGAATACCACCTTAGTTGTTGACCTTGGGACTATGTTGACCTTTTGGTCGATTTCGACCTCAAAAATAATTCGCTGGTTTGATTCAGTGACCTAAATATACCTTCTCTTCAAATTTCAAGTCAATCGGATGAAAATTGAGGATTTTAGAAATACCACCTTAGTTGTTGACCATGCCTATTGTTCACCTTTTGACCTCAAAAATAATAAGCTTATTCCTTATGACAAACTCAACCATGTGGTGAAGTTTTGTGAAGATCGGTTTGAAATTGTGACCTGTAGGTGACAAATAGACAGACAAACAGGCAAACAGACAGACAGACAGACAGATAGAAAGGGGTGAAAACACATCCTCCTTCACCTTCGGTGGCGGAGGTAAATATGTATATGGTAATGGTCACGTGGTCGGAATAACTACATGGTAATGGTCATATGATGCTAAATCTACAATGGATTTATAAATCCCAGGTACTAATAAAAGTGATAAATATCTGCTCTCAGAATATACCTTCAAATCAATCAACTATTCCAAATATATGTCAAGAATTGCGTAAAAGGATGATGGCATGGTAAATTTTAAACGTGTGCAGACTGTTATCTGACAACAAAACCAGAAACCTGAATCCTCGGCATTAAGTGCTGAACAAAGAGCAATGAAAATAACATCAACATTTGGAAACATGCAATACATTCAACAACCGAGAACCATTTAACATCGATTTACATCCAAACATATATTCGTGTTGTGATGTGAACTAAACTTTTCAATATTTCTCTCATGGATTAAAATGCCTTTGGTAAAGTTTTGCTGGACCTTGCTCACCTTATACAGTGCCAGGAATGGCAAAATGATAGCAAACGGAATTTCATCCACGACTTACAATTAATATAATTTAAAAACTTTTGAATTTACATTCAATTTACTCAACTCACACTTATCATCAAAACACCAACTGGTAGCTTCAATGTAGCCATGGTACTGGATTAAAGGCCTGTTGTATTGTGGATGATACCATGGGAGATGGGAGATTTTTCAATCACGTGTTTGCACATGGGACAGCTGTACCTTCATGTATCTTGAGGTGTGCTTCTCAAATGCAGCATCTCGTGGAACTCTGACCCACAGTGGCTATTTTACTTGGATTCGACTCTGTCCAAGTCGAGGCGAGACCAAGACAGATGAGAGCCGAGCATGTTGGACAACTTAGCTCTTCTGCCATCACGTCCAAGTTGCTGGGTTTGTTGAGCATTACAATTACAAACTTCGTGTACGTGTTTGCTCTCGATTACACCTTTATTAAGACATGAACTTACAATAATGGTTTTGACTTACAGTACAATTAATTAACAAATTGATCATCAATCAAATCTCATAAAAGTGTTCTTCTGGTTAAGTGACGTAAACGCGATGATGGATTAACACAAGACCTCATAGGTTTGGTCATCTGGACGAGGCAACCACCAGATGCGATGATATTAAACCCGTTTTTCCATTTTACCAGATCACAGCGAAGCTTGTCTTACACTGGTCAAGTTTCAGCACTAAAATGCACAAATGTTCAGCCATTGATGCAAAAGGAAACATTTACATCTTCTGTACCATTTCATCAAATTGAGCATTTTTGGTCGAGACAATAAGACTTTCTGGAGTATCTGAAAAATAATTCACTCAAAATTATTAAGGCTACACATAACGGGAATTATTTTCCTTATTTGAACTGCAATAATGTTTGTAAACTCTCTAGATATGAACATATATATATATATATATGTATATTGTATATATATATATATATATATATTATATATATATATAATGTGTATATATATGTATATATGTGTGTATATATATATGTATATATATGTTGTATATATATGTGTGTAATAATATGTTATATATATTGTGTTATATATATATGTGTTATATATATATAATTATATAATATAATATATAATATAATGTGTGTATATATATGTATATATATATTATGTGTGTGTTATATATATATGTATATATAATATGTATAATATATATATATATATATATATATATATATATATATATATATATATTGCACCGGAGATCGTACAAGAATCAAGGATTACTTTTGAGCCATTTCCAGGTAGAGGAGCCTCATAAGATAAAAAGCCACCATGAGATGATTGTCAATGGAGATCTATTGTAGCAATAGGCGTGATTTTCCACTAGAGGTCAGGAGGTAAACTTGATTTACAAACTTAGGTTGTGTTTGCACCGAGTTCAGAAAGGGAAGTAAGATGAGATGATACTTTCTCTTTAAACAAAAGACTGCCTTTAGAATGCAAATTATCATCACAATGTATACACTGGAATGAATGGTTACTGTTTTGTCCATAGAGTGCAACTTAGCTGGAATGCATATATTGTTTTGACAAAACAGCTTATTACACACATATAAATGCCTAAAGTTTCAAATATCAAAGTATATATATATATATATTATATATACATATATCAGGTATTTCATCATCCGAAGAGTGACATCAAGTTAAAGGAAACCAATATGTAATTACCTACAAAAGGGAAACACTACGCTGTTTCAAACCCTTCCCAGAGTTCCTCAACAACTACAAAGACGTTCACACATAGTACACACATGAGAATCCCAATGCTACATGCCCCCTCAGCTACTGGACTGGTTTCATCGCTTATTGGTGAATCATCAGTTTCTTCGGCTGGAGGAGTGTGGGAGGGGTCAATTGTTTATATAATCCGAGCCACCTGGGTTGAGTTGATTAGGTGAGAGCTGATTAGCTATTCCCTCCATTCACAGCTGAGAGATGTGGGTGGGTCTTTACATATACATACATATATATACATATATATATATATATTTCTAAAAGCCAGCTCAACTCTCTCACATAACTGGTAACAATCACGTGGAACACCCCGTCCACGCCAAAGGCTTAATTGACTGTTGCAACGTTGAAGATTTACTTCCAGGCAACAAAATACATCTTTTTGGGTCAATTTATAACTTTATTATCACCGAAGGTGGACGGCAGTTATGTTTTCACCCCTGTCAGTTTGTCCGACGGTCTGTGAGCAGGATTTCTGAAAAAAGTTATGGACGGATTATGGCAAAACTTGGTGGATGAGTTGGGGAAGTAACAATAACAAGCTGATTCGATTTTGATTCAGGTACGGATGCAGATCCGGCCGATCAGTGGGATACAAAACATAAACTGTTCAGCCTGTTGGAGGTACGCGCTCTACCGAATGCCATTCTAGTTGCCTTATGTTCTTACCCTTGCAATCCAAAGGATAAAACTATGGATTTCAACCAACATATCCTATTTACTTTCCACAAAATTTACACAACCTAAAACAACACATCATCATGCAACTCGTTATTTTGAGTGATTCCTCCAAATAAAAATAATTAATTACCAAACCCAGTTTTCAACTTAGAATTTTAAAGCTCTACTCTTGACGACACGTTTCTGTTTCAATGGTTTAATCAGAAAGACCAGAAAAAGTTTTAATACAAGGCTTTTGATGAGACTTGTAAATCTCTTCTTGAACGAATCCGAGGGGAAAAGGTCCATTCCATTTACTCAAAGCATCTCCACGAGAGATGGTCGTTTGAAAAATGGATCCTGATCCAATATTTAAACTAGTTGTTGAATTTCAAAATGTTTACTTCCAAACAAACTAACCTCAATGAAAAATATAAAGAACATATTGTTGTAAGTTGTGAAAATTGGGGTGAAGAAATATCTCAACAAAGGCTGCAACCAGTACAATAATAAACAAGGTGTGTTCTTTTGTGCAAATGATATAATAAATGGGTAGAGTTGAATAACATTCACCGTTATGCTTGACTAGAAATGGTGCAGAGCATGGGTAGTGGGAAAGGGAATTTCAGGAAGCAGTAATGAGAGGGACTGGAATAAGTACTGTAGATTGCCCAACAGTTGGGTAACCTGGTCATTGGGTCAAATATTGCACCTCCTTGTATTTACCAAACCGATAAAAGGCTCATGTGAAGCTATTCATGGATCATTGAACATACAAGTGCTTGCCTGACAACAGTGGTACTTATCAGTGTCTTTTGTTCCAAAATGGAGGTACGATGTGAGGAAAGCATCTTTTTCTGTTTAGTAAACTGTTGCGAGGTTCGCTTCTCTCTTGAGCTGACTCTTAGTGGTCTGACAAATCAATAGTTTTGTTCTTGGATGTAGGCTTCCATTTCAAGATAACATTCCCTCTGGTTCGTTTGGAAGTAGTGAGGTTGGTAGAAATCTTGTTGATGGAAGTGTTCACTCTCTGACAGTTGATTCCCATTCCTTGTCGGAACATCAACTCCTTCCTTTCATGGGATTGTTACTCTGAAATCAGCAATTGAAAGTGTTGAGTGTTTATAAATTTATACTGTCTTTTTATTATATACTGTTACTAGCGGGGTATGCTTACACATTGTAAGCAATGATGAACCGCGCTTCCTCATTGTCTCGGTTCGCTCACCTGCATTTGTTTTTTTCTTTTTTTTTTTCTTCATTTATTTATATTTCCATTTACGGACTCTTTCCAACAGTTCAGTGATTTTTCTTGGTTTATCGGCTTCGATGTCCATCGGCATGCAAAATTTCTGCTTTCTATGTCACCCAGAAGGTCGTGAACATTAATATCAGTCAGTGAATCAGTGAGTGGTTCGAATGAGCTTTATGTATTAGATGGAAATGAGACATGTGGGGAATAGGTGAGGGTTTCCCAAGATGGGACATTAATATTTTTCCACTTGCAGTGGTTAATGATGAAAAATGGTTAAAGTATTGAACTTAAGTTCTGATCTTTTTAAAGACTCAATTTGTTAAGAATTGTAATTTGACAAAATATGTGGCTTTCTTTTCGCAGTTGTGTTTCCCTTCAGCTCCCTCCAATTTTACAAACTCGTAGTTGGACCTTCTGCTTTCTCCTTTTCAGATATGCCCTCCCGTAGCTTCGAATTTGAATCATTTAAACAGCACCTCGGCAATTTTAGGATGAAATCATCCAAAAGCAAGATCGTTCTAAATTGACTTGTCCTGTCGTGGTGAAGGTAAATTCAAAATGGCTGCACCCATGAAGATAGAGATAGTATCATGTGACTGTGGCTTTCACACCTTTCTCACCCACCTCCCACCCCCACCGTGACACTCTGTGATGCTCTGAGAAACCCCCTTACCCCCCCCACCCCCACTCCCACCACCACAAAACGAAATTAAATTTATGTAAGGCCCCTAAGGTCATCCGAGAGACGGCACACTCATTGATGCTTCACCTTGCATGCAAACACCAGGATGACAGCGGGTGGGGATTTGAGACCAGGCTAGACAGCTTCGAGGTGCGAAGCATGCAAGATACCTGAGGAATATGCACTCACCTCTGAACTGTCTAGCTTTGGTTGGAATCCCAGCACAGATATAAACCACCAACCTGGTGTTTACTAGGCATGGCCAAGTATCAATGTGTGCACTGTCCCTCGGATAGACGTTAAACCTAGCTGGGCATCCCGTGTGCCTGCATTTATTGGTGGATGTTGAAGATCCCATGGTGCCCTTCGCTAAGAGTAGGTGAGCTATCGCCGGCACCCTGAACAAATTACAAATTCCTGCTCTAACCTACAGAGGGCATTACATCAGCGGCACAGCTACGCCCTCAGCCAATGATGCTACCCCGCAGCCTTGTGCTCCATACGAATGACGACCAGTATACATTCAATACCTCCTCCAACAGAGAGTGGTGGTGTGCCATACATATTTACTCACAACCGAGGTTCAATGAAGTGGGGGTTATTGGGGTCCTCCACTCATCCTGGGACTAAATACTGTATGTTTTAAACCCTAAAACTACTCTGAACACCCCCCCCCCCCCCACTCAAACAAATAAACACTCATCCAAACACCGACACCAACAAACAAGCACTCAAGCGAACAATCAAACAAACACTCAGGCAAACAAGCAAACAATCAGCAAACAAGCAAACACTCAAGCGAACAATCAAACAAACACTCAGGCAAACAAGCAAACAATCAGCAAACAAGCAAACACTCAAGCGAACATTCAAACAAACATTCAGATTAACAAGCAAACATCCAAGCGAACAAGCAAACACTCAAACAAACAAGCAAACACTCAAATGAACAAAAAAGCAGTCAAACAGTCAAACAAACAAACACTCAACCACGCGCTCAAACGAACAAGCAAAACACCCAAACGAACAAGCAAACACCACAAACGAACAAGCAAACACCCAAACGAACAAGCAAACAAGCAAACAAGCAAACACTCAAATGAACAAAAAAGCAGTCAAACAGTCAAACAAACAAACACTCAACCAAGCACTCAAACGAACAAGCAAACACACCAAACGAACACAGCAAAACACCCAAGCACGAACAAGCAAACACCAAAACGAACAAGCAAACACCCAAATGAACAAGCAAACACTCAAACATACAAGCAAACACCCAAGCAAACAAGCAAGCAAACACCCAAACAAACAAGCAAACACTAAAAACGAACAAGTAAATACTCAAGCAAACAGTCAAATGATCAAACTCTAAAACAAACAAAACAAACAGTTAAACAGTCAAACAAAATCTGACAAAAACAGTCAAATGAACACTCAAACGCACAAACACTCCTTGAATCATTTTATGATTCGTCCTTAAATTGCTTCTAAAATCATCATCGAACAAAGAAAATATGAAACGATTGTGAAGATTATTCATCACAAATATTTGTGACTCCTCTTTCTCCCCTTGAAGCACGTCACCGACTCCAGACAAGCGTTTACCACCTTTATCCCTGCCTCGTACGAGATGACGACCTCTTGACACCTGTGAGAAGTTGTTCAAGTGTCATGTGTTCCCAAGTGGAAAAATAATAACGAGGATTCGACATAGTTACATCATCGGAAAGGCTCATCTGCTCTGAGCGTGTGCGTCCTCAGGTCAGGGTAACGGAAGAGTGTATCAAGTGGGCACTCGGAGGAGAAGCGGAACACAAGTCCAAAAGAAAGCTGTCTTTCTTTATCCCTGGATAAATATTTTCCCTCGTCGAACTGTCTGTTTGTTTTCTTTGTTACAGCCATGTTTCTTTCAAACCAGGCTCACTCAAAATAAAAAAACTGTTTGTGCAGGCCATTAAAATTTGGCTTCCAATGTTATGGCAGTATGTACATGTATATATATAATAACACACAGAGGTGAGACCTGGTAGGTCTCAGTCCATCTCATGAAACCCACCATGAGTGAAGATAGGAGCAAACAACAGCAACTTGCACACACATACAGGGGGTCTGTTCCACCTTCTGCAACCTGCATATGGTGATAACCAACGACACACACACACACCCAAGGAGGTTAGAATTGAAATATCATTTTTCCAATTTGACGAAATGAATGCTTGAAGACAGTGGAAGTTACAAAGCGAATTTACACGATTGTCCTCGAGGGTAGTAACTTCACCACTGTGAACTCGTGACCCCCTGCTGGTTTTTATACCCAAATGCCTGATGCTAAGTTCTCCGTAGTCTTGAGGATATTCACATGACTCACAGAGAACCACGCAGACGTGCAGGGAGGCAGACCCACAGCAAATAGCTGCAGTGAATCCATGTTGCCCTTGGGGCAAATCTAACTTTTCTCTTTCTCTGTCCCTCTTTTTATTCCACCGTTCATTCACGAACTTGCGTGTGAAGAGACACCTGTGGATCGGACCGAACAAAGGGCGATGGGTGCATGAGCTTCCATTTAATGGACTTTAACAAGGTGTTCAACAAAGGTTTGCTTCACCAAAGCAAAGTGCCAGAAGCACTCTCATAATCTGGCCCTTTGTCACCGCATGACAAAGAGAGGAGCGATTCCCTGCCTAAACAAGAAATCAGGACTTGAGAGGGTGGGTGGGTGGAAGGCTGGAAAACACACTGAGAGAGAGAAGGGGAGAAGTAAAAGGGGATGGGAACGAAGAAAAGGGTCGTCTATAAACAGAGATGAAGCAAAGCCCACAGCCGGAGGCAAGTCATGGCATCATCGCGACGAGGATGGAACAAGAAGTTTGAATTGCGAGAGCCCAAAGTAGGCCGAAGCCCACACAATAGCTCGGCAGACACGAGGTTGCTAGCGGGGTCATTCGGTGGTACTGCGAACTCAGCAATTACAAGCGATGGACAAGGAGGAGGCCTTTGGGCTTTTTTAAACTCCCTTTTTGCACACGGTGTAAGCCCACTACAATTACAACGCACTGCGGCAAGACGAACTGCACAAATTACAGTAAACAACTCCTGAAAATGCACTGCTGGATGAAATGGAAAGGAACGTGAGGCTAAGGGAGGGGATTGGGGTGGGGGGAGCGTCCGACACATAAGCTGTAATTGTGGCGTAGTGATCCTAATATCATTGTGATGCTGCTCGGAATAACAAAAAACCTTTTATTTTACCAAGCCCGCTACATCATAATTAAACGGTGCAATGACTCCAATTTAAAAGATGAGTATAGTGTCGATTTGGACTCCGGTTGCATGAGTAGTGCCATTTTAGACTAACTCTACTTTGATAAAGCTTCAAAATTAACCGGCTTTGCTTTTCCTTCTGACACCAGCTATGCCGGCCTGTGAATTTTTGCATGCAAAAAAATGAGCTTACAAGGATGCTCAATGTTACTGCCATCTGCGGCCAATGTGTGTTCCAGGTTGGAAGGAAGGAGGGAAAAATGTGGGAAGATAAGCAGGAAGTTCTGCACACACATTACTTTGTTAGTTCTGCTGCATGTGCTGAGCAGGTGGTACTTCGGAAGGTATTGGTATGGGTTAGCAATCACAATAATAGCTGATCATCATCATATCGTGTTGTTATTACCATTGTTATTAATAATGGATGACATGCATGCACATTGCACACCTCTAGCTCTTTGGTGTCTGGTCCTGATGGAAATGGACCAGACTAAAACTGCCATCCAGTAAAGTGTCAGTAAGGTGTGCCATACCAAAGATCACAATTTCCTTTGAAAGTATCATTAAGCTGGCTATCATTTATTCTTTCACGACCCATTTACATGAAACACCCTTCAGTATATTTACATAAAGGAGGACTTTGCACAGGTACTTTGTCCACATTCCCCATTTGAGTATTCTTCCATGTAGCACATCTGTTTGAGAGAATGGGTTTTGCTGTGTGTGTGTGTGTGTGTGTGTGTGTGTGTGTGTGTGTGTGTGTGTGTGTGTGTGTGTGTGTGTGTGTGTGTGTCCAGTGCATAGCCATTGGGGAAGTAATTTTTTTGACAAAAACAAAACATTTTGACAAACCATATAAGAATACAGGGAAGCCTTATTAATAATTAGGTCAAAATGTCAAAGGGCAAAGTGACAGTGAGTAGAAATAAGCCTGAGAGGCCCGGACTGCTGCGTGGCTGCGCAGGTCGGTGGTCTTTCATTTATTTTATTTTTGTTTTAATCACCTCCGTGTTTATTTATTTACCATTTGGGGTTCAGGGTGTCTGTGCAGGCCATAACATTCTTACCATTCGACCTTTTGTCATCAAATTTTCAATAAACCTTTACCATGAGAATATCTCAGGCGACCGAATTAATAAACTTTACTTTTTTTTCTATTATTTTTTACCTCCGCCACCTAAGGTTGGTGGAAGGTTATGTTTTCATCCCTGTCTCTCTGGGTGTCTGTTTGTCTGCTTGTCTATGAACAGGATATCTCAAAAAGTTGTGGACGGATTCGGATGAAACTTGGTAGACAGGTTTGGTGTGTGACAAGGACAGATAGATAATTATATTTTAGTGTTTATCCGGATACTATAATTTTTTAAGCCATTCCTCACCTTTGAGAGATAGGGCCAAACACGATGCCGAGCATGATATCTCAAAACGTTATGCAAGGATTCGGATGAAACTTGGTGGGCAGGTTGGGTGTGTGAGAAGGAAGAATTTATTCAATTTTGGTGAAGATCCGAATTTGGAGACGAGAATTTTTTTAATTGATTCTTCACCATTGAGATATAGGACCAAAACCGATGTATAGCACGATATTTCCAAAATTTGTGGATGAGTTTTGACAAAACTGGGTGGTTGAGTTGGTTATGTGACAACAAGCCGATTAGATTTTGGTTCAGGTGCGGATGCAGATCCGGCCGATCAGTAGGATACAAAATGTAAACTGTTCAGCCTGGCCGAGGTATGCGCTCTCTCAAGTGCTGTTCTAGTGTTGCTGCCATTTTTGTCAGGTTTAGTTTGATTACAAAATGGACAAGGATGGGCTTTGCATATTTAGAATCAGTTTCATGAGACAGCAAAAGTCTATTGTAGGGTAAAAGATTTCATGCTCTCCTCCCTTTGTGGGAGCATCATGAATTTTAAGCGTCGAACAAGAAATAGAACCATTATTGGTGCCCGGTACAGAGGCTGAAAATGACACCTCAGGGATCTGAAGAGTGAGAATGAGAATATTGCTGGTGTGTCCACTCAAGCATAATGCAGAAGACATTTCGAGAAGGAACACTTCATCTATGTAAGATAAGATTTCAAGTAAAATGCTCAACTATGCCTCGTCGAGTCCAAATGTGTCAGAAGAGAGCAAACTTGAAACTGTTGCGGCAATATGACCATTGATTGTTTGGGACCAATATAAGGTAAAACTGGCTTCATGAATGTCATTTTATTTTAAACTCTAAAAATCCAACAATATAATTTAGACAAGAGTAGGTGGGCTGTTTGGTTCGGTCTGACAATCAAAGTATCAATCCCAAACTTGAGCTGAGCCAAGCTTATGGTGAGAGCGGCTATACAGTGTGTTCCAAAAAGACCCGGACAACTTTGGTTGTTAATATATTTGGAACCACAAATCATACAATGATACCCTTTAGTTTATATGATACAGAAACTCATAACGTTTTGTGCACACCATCAATACACTTTAATGTGAGCTCCATTTGTTGCACACAGGACATCAAGGTGGTACACGTGTTCTTGCCATGTTTGGCTCAGCATGTTTGCGTCCTCCAGTGCTCATGCAGCTGTGATCCGAGAATGAAGGTCCTGCAGGTTTGCCACCTTGGTGTTGTCGACAACATCTTTGACAAACCCCCAAAGAAAAAAAAATCAAGGAAAGGTTATGTCTGGTGATCATGGGGGCCAGGTGGTTGGTCCATCTCGGCCAATCCAGCGACCTGGAAATGTTTCATTCAGGTTGGCTCAAATGACTAAGGCCCAATGAGGGGGAGCACCATCCTGTTGAAATATGATATCGGGTTTTAGGTCTGCAATTTGTTGGAAAGTGAATCCTTCCAACATGCTCATGTAAATTGTTGAGGTCATTGTATCCACCGCAACGAAAAATGGACCCACCAAACAGTCGTGGAGAAGTCCACACCATACATTGATCTTTGGACTGTCATGTATGTGTTCATTGACCACTTGGGGGTTTTCAGAGCCAGAGATCCTCACATTGTGCCAGTTGACTTTCCCTGATACATGAAAGCAAGCATCATCTGTAAACATGACCTTTTTCAGGTAATCTTCATCATCCTCTATGCGAATGAGCATTTCCAAGGTAAATGCCTTGTGATTTGGTCCCTCATTTAGTTTGAGTTCCTGCAAAATCTGTACCTTATTGGCATAAAGCTTCAATCTTTTATGCAAAATCCTGGGTACAGTGGTGGTTTGTAGTCCCAGTTCTCTGGATGTGCATCGGATTGATTTTCTGGGACTTCGTTGAAATGATTCACGCACTCGTTTAACGTCTGCTGCACTTGTGCTTGGTCGACCGGTACTTTTCTGTTTCTGACAACTTCCAGTCTCCTTAAACCTCTTGTTCCACTCTCTGATACAAGTTCACAATGGCGAATTCCTTCCAGATGGAAATTATGCTTAACTTGCAGGTCGGATATCATCTCGACGAACCATTTGACCCAATGAGCTTTCTCCTGTGGAGTCGCCATTTTCTTTTACATTAAACCACCAGACCTGAAAATAAAGAAAACTTTATGAATTTCTTTATCATATAAAACAAAGGGTATCAGGTCAGGTCAGGTATGGGAGCATGCGCCAGAGCAGCACATCGCTGTGTCCACTCTCCGCTGGTACTCCAGGGGCCTACGTCTGGCCATCCCCCAGGCAGATGCCAAACCCATCCCCATCTCCTTGAGATGCTGATCAACCTGCTGCAACCACGAGGAACGTCGTCAGCCCATTGGCCTCCTACGCTCATGAGGCTCCCTTGCTGAGAGAATCTGGTGAGCAGGATCAGCGTCAGAAAAATGAGCCACATGTCCATACAGCCACAGCTGATGCTCACGGACAATGCAGGCAACAAATCTCATTTGAATCTCTCTCAGCAACCGCTCATTGGACACAAAGTCCAACCAGCAATAGCCAAGGATTCTCCGAAGAGAACCTGGTACCAAAGGAATTAAGTCCTATCTCAGATCCTTGGTCAAAGTCCAAGTCTCACATCCAAAGAGCAAGACTGGAAGCACCAAGGACCTGAAGACTCGGACTTTCATCCTCCAAACAGGTACCGGCAGTGCCACACCCCATGATCCAGTGAATCCATGACTCACCAAGTCCCGACCAAGATTTCTGTTGACCTCTGGCTCACAGCCAGCAGAGACATAAATATCACTGCCAAGGTAAGTGAATCTTTCTGTGACCTCAATATCCTCGCCACAAATAGGTAAAGACAGTGTAGCAGCATCCAAGATGTCAATGGAAGGCTGGATCTTAGTTTTGACCAAGGAAATCCGTAATCCCAGCGGCTCCGACTCCTCATGCAGCACCTCGAGGGCCCGTAAAAGGATATCTAGAGTCTCCACAAAGATGACTGCATAATCTGCAAAATCATGGTCAGAGATCGTGACATTCCCAAACGATGCACCACAGCTTGATCTCTCCGAAATCCTCCCCAGAATCCAGTCCATACAAGTGCTGAAAAGTGTGGGGGCCAGAACACACCCCTGGCAAACTCCAGCAACAACTGGAAATAAGTCAGAGATGGCATCACCACATCTCACAGCACTCTCCGTACCAGAGTATAGTTCAGTCATGAGATTGATCAGTTTTGGTGGCACGCCATGAAGACCAAGAATTCTCCAGAGGGCATCCCGATTCACTGAATCAAACGGTTTACAGAGGTCAACATAGACTGCAAGCAGCCCCTGCCGAAACTCTCATCTGCGTTCGGTGAGGACCCGAAAAGCAACGATATGGTCAATCGTTGACCTCTTTGGTGTAAGCCTGACTGCTCTGGATGCTGGTCTCAAGCAGATTGTGGGGAACCTTATCAAGAATTATCCGAGCGAAGACTTGCCCAGCATTGAGAGCAGCGTCACCCCTCGGGAGTGTTGCAGTCTTGGCGATCACCCTTTCCTTTCCAGTGAGGGACAACAAGGCCCCTCTTCCAGTCAGTTGGAATGATGCCTGTGTTCCAGGCAGAGCACAGAACTGCATGCAACGACACGAGTAAAACATTTCCACCAGCTTTGAGAAGTTCACCATGGGTGCCACAGATCCCAGGAGCTTTACCCCATTTCTACCGGTTCACAGCAGCCTGTGTTTCCACAAATGAAGGTGGTTCACAGCTGACTGGAGGGTCAGCAATAGGGAAAGCAACACCCCTGACATCCATCTCAACAGCTGGTGGGTCAGTCAG
>CM068966.1:55751183-55765232 GCA_035128595.1 Eptatretus atami
CTTGCTCAACGAGCAATTTCATTTGTTTGTTTGTCTGTCTGTCTGTCAGTTTGTCTGTTTGTGTGCAGGACAGCTCAAAAAATTGTGGACGGATGTGGAAGAATCTTGGTGGACACGTTGGGTGTGTGACTCGGAAGACGATTCAATTTCGATGAAGATCCGAATCCGGATCTGGATCTGAAAGTCAAGTGATTCTTCACCATTGAGAGATTGGGCTAAACTGATATATATCACAATATCTCACAAAGTTGTGGACGGATTTGCATGAAACTTGGTGATCAGGTTTGGTGTGTGACACGGACAAATTGATTCGATTTTGGTGAAGATCTCAATCCGGATTGGGATATGAAATTATTTAATTCTTAAAGTGATTGTTCACCATTGAGAGATGGGGCCAAAAATGATACATCGAATGATATTTCAAAAATGTATTGGGCCTGATATGTTCCACTGGATCAAGCAATGTGTGGCAGAGGTATGTGCTCTACCGAGTGCCCTTCTAGTTTTCTCTCTTTTCTCTGCAAACGCTTATCCGATTGACACAAAATTTTCACCACAGGTGCGACTACTCATGTAGAATGTTTGAATGATAATTCGGACATCATAGGTTACGTGGAAAAGCAGCCATGTTGGATCATAGCCATGTTGTCGTGGTTACATCATAGCAGCCATGTTGGAAAAAAGGAAAAATTTGGACCTCCACCTCAAAAACCGCTCCATGAAAAAAATTGAAACTTGGCACATGTCAAGTTCTCCCCATGGGAAATGTGATTTTTTGATGATGTCATAGGTGGCATCGTTATGACTTCATAATTGCAGATGTCGAACACTTTATCCTATCAGTATGAAAATATTTGAGGGTCATCTAGGGCTAAAATATATGGGGGGAAAAATTGAAGACGTCATCGGTCACGGTGGCTTGGCAGCCATTTTTTTTTTTACATAAATACCTTCAAAAATCTTCTTCTCCGAAACGGCTGAACAGATTGAGGTGAAACATTACACGTATGATCGCCTATCCATAAGGAACAAAAAGTTCTCCTCCTTTGACGTCAGATCACATGGTTTGGCAGCAATAATTTTTTTTGAAGAATAAAACGTTAAACATATTCTTCAGAATGGCTTGACAGATCAAGGGGAATCGTCACACAATGTTCCCCAAGCCTTGGCGATACCAGGTTATTCACAAATAATTAATAGGTCACATGGTCTGGCAGCCATGTTGGATTGAATGAAAATGTTTTAAAAAATCCTTTCTCTTGAAACGCTTCATCAATCGAGGTGAATCTTCACATTTACGATCTAGTAGTCATGGAGAATATATATTTTAAATTTCAACCTGATTGGACACATGGTCTGGCAGCCAGAATTATTTAATATTTTGAATCTGGGTTCAGGGATTTAAATCAAACTTGGAACAAGTATGTAGAATGATGTAATCATGTGAGCGGAGGCATATCTGACAACGTCGTGACATCAAAGAGTGCCATTATAGTTTTGTATATAAAAAGTTTAATTAAAAATAAAACATTTGAACAGAAGTTGGGACGTGTACTTTAACCCAAGGGCCAAAGTGCACAGTCCAACAAAACTCTCCCATGAGCATAAACATGCACCTCAGACAAAATGTTGAGGAACATGGTCAATCAAACACAAAAATCCTAACCCTGAAGGAGAGAGAGATTGGGACCATACTCTGTGCAGAGCGTTGGTGCTACTTAACCAGTATGGCTATTGGGTACAATCCTGGACAGGTTGTCACTCCAACACAGTATACCAGCATGCTGCCACTCATTTTGCTGACCTCAGAAGGATGACAGGCCAAGTTAACCCCACCTGGTATTAATTCAACAGCTGAACGGGATTTGAACTCAGGACCCTACGATCCAAAGCCCGCCAACATAACCATTAAGCCAACACCAGGCATTACCCTGAAGGGTGAGAATGCAAAGTCATGCAAATGGATCACTCCTCAATAGGAGTGGGTCCCCATGCCTTATGGCTGTGCCTTTTTTGTCTTTTTAATAGACAAAAAGGTTCAAAAATTGAAACATTAAAACAGCTTGGGATGCACATCATTACCCCATGGCCAAGGTGCACAGTCCAACAAGACTGTCCCATTCACATGCACCTCAGCCAGAAGGCTACTAAAGTACATGGTCAATCAAGCATGCACATCTTAACCCAAAAGGGCCAGAATGCATAGTCATACAACTGGACCATTCCTCAATAGGATTGGTCCCCATGACAGCAAGGAGCTGAAACTCTTCCCCAGAGTGAACTGGTCAAACCCTACAAGACATTGTCAAGATCAGAACTGTAGTAGGTACCAGGAAGCAAATTCCACACTAGCTATTGCTGCATGTATCCTGACCAACATAAAATGCCTGCCACACAATGACCTGTCTGTGGTGCACAAAACCATTCTAGGGGTAGCCAGGAACAATTTAGATTCAAAAAAGGCTCTTCTGGCTAAACAGTTGCAAAGGTTCCACCTATTAGGCATGAGCTTAGCGAGCCCCATCCACAACATTGATTTCGTTTTTCCAATCTTGAGCACAAAAAGTGACTAAAATGAATTGATTGGTACATGATACTCATAAGTAACTGAAATGATCTGCAGCATCAAGACATGCGTGTGACTGGCACTCACTTCTGCAACTAAAACGACTGCTTTTTAAAACAGGATCTAAGGCAAGTAATAGAGCTGAACAAGTACATGAGGCAACAAAGGGCTATCAGACGTGACAAGCACAGCCACCAAACTTGGGGTAAGCAGTCACTTCCCAGGACACTCTGGAATACCAGCGATGTCATAGCAATGATGTTGCTTTGATGGTGTCACTTTTCCCCTCCCTATTCAGCTTGCAGGACAAACATAGATTATTCAATGGCTGACTCACAGGCTCAGTCTGAGCACCTATCAAAACACTGAAGTGGTATTGCTCCTTTAACTCCAGCTGGAAGATGCAAAACTTCATTGACAAAGTAAAAGGTGTGATGACATTTTCTGGAAGTCTTTTGTCTGGATTGGACAGCGAGGAGAAAGCCTAGTGCATTCTTTGCCAGGTTTTCTTTTCTCTTCAACACAATGGTGCTAATGATGTGCAGAAGCACTTCAAAAGTGACAACCATGTCACAAATTTGTCATTAACATCCCAACAAGGAAAGCTGAACAAGTTAGGATTTGGAGAGTACACTACAATGTACCTCCTTCATGCAGAAATTAAGAAATTCACGAAGCACATGTTTCAGTGGAGAAGATAGATTTAGCTGACATCACGAAGACCAAGTTTGACAACATTAGGAACCAGGTTAATAACGACGATCTTCAGATTGATGAAGATTCAGGCAGCCTGCTCAACACCAAGATGGAGGACGGCAAGCTGCACGATATGACCAAATCCATCGGACATTTATGTATACTCTCTGTTAAATTTGGGAAGACCAATATCAAGAAGTTCCCGTTTGAATAAGCATTGTGGTCTAATCTGAGAATCCTCAATCCTGAAGAACGCACAACATACAGTGATTTTCCTCATACAGTCGTCTGCTAAGTGCATCGCTTGCCTCGACTGAAGCTTGACGAAAAGCTTGATGTCCTGAGGACCGAGGGTGTTGACTTCCAGATGGCAAACACAGTCGATATCCCTCAGGACCTGACTGAGTGTTGACACCTTCTGTCCAAAACTACATGAGGTAAGAGGAATCGGTTTGGCCTCTCCAACATACACCACTTTGCTGATTCTGGTTTGTATGGTACTCTCTCCTTGCAAGTAATTCTGACAGTAAGTGCTGCTTTTCTGTGGTCTGTAAGATTGACTCTTAGTACAGAAACCACCTTGAGAGAAGCACTGTTGCATCTCTGCTGATGCTCAAGATAAACATTGATGACACCTGCTTCACTCAAAATCCTGCTGCAGAGCTTCTGAAGTTGAACAAATCAGCTGTCCACCAATACAACGCCAATCATGGTAGCTCCCACCAGCCAGCCGCAGTGCAAGCAACAGCCACAGTTGAAGCCAATCCAGCAGCTAATCTGAATGGGGACACCGATCTGATTCATGTTGATGCCTCAGTTAATTGAGTTGATAACATTACATTGTCTACTTCAAATTTACGTGACACTAGCATTGAACTTGTCACTTCGCTGACAGTAGTTGAACATAAACACGCATATTAGTGCTTGGCGGATATCGGCAATTTTTCGGGTATCAGCAGATTGGAGTCAGTGTGATTACTGACTACAGTATGTACTGCATACAACCCAAAAACCTTGAGTAGCTTTCAACAAAAAAAGCATTGCATTTACATAGACATTTCAAGGACATGTTCACAAACATTAACCTTTATAAACAGCTGCGTGTGATAGGTGGGAAAAAATTGGCTCGGTAATTTACAAAACACGTTAATATGGAAAATGGCTTGGAAATCAGGTGTTATCGAATATATTTTGCTTTGAAACTCACAAAGAGAAACCATATAATCTTTGTAAAGCACACCCGGTAGCAAATTGCTTTATAAACAGACACGAGGCCAAAGGAAAACCTGATAAAACCTCCACAAGATATGGAATGAAACTTTGCCGCCACAGCACCCGTAACAGACATGGCATACCCACATACCCGTGGACAGTCCCTACAGATCCAAATCTACACATATATACCATGTCTGTGTGTGCTGTATACGTACCTCTACCTTGCATAGCAACTGCCGACGCAACATCCCAATCGGGACACCAACTGTACCGCGATCGACTGTGTAGGGCACTTGGAAAGTGGCTTAAGCACTCAAGTGTGGTGGAAAAGAACTAGATTTTCCACACGATGAATCAGCATACCAAAGGAGAATCATTAATTTCGTATATGCGGAAGAAGAACATTCAATGATTCACTGAAACATTCGAATGAACTTCACTGAAACAGAAGCCCGAAGTATTCCCTCTTATACACAATTTGCTATCCAAAAAATGGGAGGGTGGGACATTTGGCAATTCAACTACAGGATGAGCTGATAAGCACTTAGCAAAATAACTCAGAACTGCAATACATGGCCACTTTGGGTGGAAGAGAATGACACACTCACGGCAAAAGTTTGCAGTGTTATCAACCAGGTCACCCTGTTTCTATGCAGCGAGCAAGACCTTTTTTCATAGTAAGATATTCCTTTTTTCAATATGTAGGCCAAAAGACTCTCACGAAAAGGGAAACATTACTGACAGCCAATTCGACTATAGTACAAAAATTAAATTTATAAAGTACCAGCAACAATTCAACAAGTGAATATAATTGAGAATACATGAATATAATTATTTTTCTTCCACATCCCCCCTTTTTTTCCTTTCAGGAAAAAATTGAATAATTATATTACACATGATCACCATACCCCATTCCTAAAGGAGAAAGGATATCCCTTACAGAAGTTCATCCACAATAATGGCAGCGAGCACTCATCGGAGAAGAACACAGTCGAGGCACTTTTTGAGCTGCAGAGAAGGTAGATCCCGACACTGGGTTGCAGATGACACTGGGTTGAAGGAGACAAAGAGGACTCGAGATGTGAACCAGAGATACGAGCCCCACCCGCACCATTGAACACACATTGCAGATGACTCGTCGTATGGACGGTGAGGGCCTTCGTTGTGCATTGTGCAACCATGACAAGTTCATGATGTATCTGCAGAGCAGCAATTTGCAAGTGTGGTTGGGGTCTTTCCCTGAAGCAGGCACCATGCAATGGCAGTGTTAAGTGTTTGCCTTGCCAGGGTTTGACTTGTCCAACCTTCTCTACGGTGGGTTTTTAATTTTTTTCTCTCTAACATGCTATCTTATCTCCTCAGGAAGGGGGTCGTGTCATGAATACCCAGCACATTCATGTGTTGAATGCCCAGTCACCAAAATCTGAGTTCTTCCCATCGTCCAATCTTTCGGAGAAGTTCTTCCAAAGCTTCATTAGACAAAATCGTAAATTGCGTAGTTCAACTGCTCTCAACACTCTGAAACAAACAATATCAAGGTAAAGTGTCTGACGTACATTACATGTTATATCAAAATTTTACCTTTTCTTTCCTTTTTTTTTTTCCTCACCCCAAAATTACGTGCTAAAATATAAAGATATCTCAGTTGTATGTATACTCAAAAACAATCATCTCATTTGCTATTTCCATGAAGAAAGCGCAGCAGTATTTATCAGGGTTCCAATTTACAATCAACAATTTTTTTGTCCTCCATCCTCCAAAGATCCCTTCTAGTCAAGAAAAATATTACATCATATGTATAATAATTATGAAAGTTAGCTTCTTCTTTTTCTTTAATTTTAATTCACAAACAGTTCCAAAGCAATGCCATTTTTATTTTTTATTTTGTTTATTTTAGCTAACTTAGCACTTCTGTACTGAGGGGATGGTCAAGTCAGTGTTAGAAATACCTCAACTTACTTCATTGCAAAATTTGAAATTTGGGTAAGTAAACGTACAAGTACCACTTAATAAAAAAATCCCGCACCTGTAGAATTAATCAGAAAACAAATACAATAGGTAATATTTTAATGCTGCTTGTGGGGTCATTACATGATTTTCAATAATATAATTCTTACACTCTGACCTACTTAACATTCATTTCACATGCTAATGCTTTCTGTACTAGGCAAGATTCTGGTTTAAATCTTTTGTTTGTCTTTCCACAAAATATGGAGGCATTTTACTTAATTTACAGTTAGGCCAGTACCAGCTACTAATCAATGAGAGCAATACAATTGCAATACAAGGTACAATTCCTAATTCCGTGAATTGATTTCATAATTGCTGTTGGTCGAGCCATTCTTCCAGCCATTCTGCATTATGGTTATGTAAATACCATGCTGATTTCCCTTATATATTGATTTTCCCTTGCAGTTAACTTATGATTCCTAATATATAATATTGACCAATCTGTCAATCAATTTTAAAACATAGACCCTCCTTCAATATTATGTAAGTACCTCAACTTAATATATTATCTCGATTCAATTCTCAGTAACTTTTGTCTCCCCTTAATTAATAGATCATCCCATGTCACGAGGTCCAAAGCTACAGTGATTGATAACATATCAATCAATACAAGTTATCAATACAAGTTATCAATAACCAATGGTGTATCTTACTGTGACATAACCGATCATACTGGTTTTAAATTATACTGCTGTTCCAAAAGTGCGGACACAACAAGACTTATATGAAAAAGGTTTCTCAATTTGTAACTCCAAAACAAAACTTGATATTAAACTGAACACCAGATGACTGATGGGCTGCCAAAATTGACCAAGCACAAAATGAGGTTGTATAAAAATTATTTCATAAACCTTCAACTGATAACAAATCTAAATGCAAACACTTTCAAAACAAACTTAATCTGTTGACTTGACAAGCAAAATAAAATCATCACAAAGAGGAGCCCTCCCAGTACAACTCAATACCAAAGGAACCTTGTCTATAATCAACCCATTAATTATAACCAAAAGAAACATGATGGTTCAAACACCATTATGAATTGTAATGGAGAAAAAGACACAATGAACACAAAAATGTTGTGCCTCGAGTGCTCTCAATGAGTGCTTTTTTTTTCTTTTATGAGCTTAGTCTGAAAGTAATCAACTAAGTTACTGCACACAACTTCCATTAGTTACCAACTGTTCCCCGTGTTTATGTATAAGACAACAAACCCGGTAAACAAGTGTATGAAAATAACCCATGCAAACATTATCACGAGTATCACTACAATACAGGTCAAAGCATACTGTTAATTCAAATCTAGGTTGCACATTATTACATTAATTAACAAGAGAAATTAGAGTAATAAAAGAAAAGTAGCTTGGCTATCATTGTAGCCACAGGGCGATCCTTTTGGAAGTCTTTCTCAGGACTCCCAGCTCTGCGAACTCCCCCATAGTGAAAGTGGGGTCCACGCCGCTCGGCCTTGACATTTTACAGAAGTGCGAGTTGCCGAGCCACATAACTTGAGATTGCTGCCGGACCACACTTTGGCTGCAGAGCATCCATTTAGGAACAAAATGCTTGACAACATGGTTAAGAGATACAAAATTTCTCCAAACAGTTTAAACAACACCAAATGCTAATATTGTTTCATCGATCTGATGAGCATCCAGTCTCAAGAGCACAAGCTTTGCCTGTCAAAAGTATTTTAACCCAATTTTCTTCACCACTTGATGTACTTGCTTCACAGATCAATTATAAGAGGTATTTGCCCTGGTGTAGTTATTTCATGACAATCTTGCAGCCATTCCATTATTCTCATTTGAGTTAACATTATTTCATTCAGTATATGCAAGGAATTTTGTCTGCCTGAGTCGATAAAATTTTGCTTGAGTTTTGCCTGCTTGAATCGATCAATGGGTTACATTGGGTGGTTTGCCATTGCCTTCCCAGCGGTAGTTTGGGCAGGAATTTGTCTTTAACATCCATCAATTAATGTCATCCATTAACTTCAACATTCACAGACTAATGAAGACAGCACGCCGAGTTTAACGTCCATCCGAGGGATAATGCATACATTATGAATTGCCCCATGTGCTAAACACCGATAGGGAATTTTGGAGATGGTTGTGACTTTAAACTTCACATTTATCTGAGAATCATCTGTGTGGTCATCACTTGTTAACTACAATTTGAGAGGGCAAAAGGATTGTCTATAACAAGTTAGTCATTAACTGATCACTCTCTACTAGAGTGCTGGTTGAAGGTTGTATATCCTCGTTCATCCTGAGGTACCAAAATCATACAAAACTACTTTACAGATCACTTTAAAATCATTACAAATCATATTTCTACATCTCAATCACATTTTAAGTACAATGGTTACAAAATTTTGGAAACATTTCTCTCACATCACCGAGCACAGCATGCACATTCCAACGCAGTAGCCACCACCTTCACAACTTTGCCATGAGTAAAACACACACACTTGAGAAATGCGAGGTTTTTTTTTATGACGACGGCACTCGATCACAGAACGAAGCCTCGCATTCGTGGAACTCCTTGTGGAATGCAAACTACTGAAAGAAAATAAACACCGTTTGTGGCTAGGGGCATTCCACCCCCCTCCCCCCCCCCTGTCCATATGTATTCACATATGAATTTGAATGGGAGGTTTCAGTACCCATAAATCTCTTCTAGCAGTACCAACAGCTGCTTGTGAATCAAGAACATTGTCATTTCATAAACATAGATTGCAAGGAGGCTCGTATTAACACAAATTAACACTTCAGCTTGCTGGGCTGAACAATTGGAGGCAATTCCCCACTTTTCATCATTTTAAAATCCTGAACAAAGCACTATTTAAATAATTTTGTCTCATAATGCCAGCGATAGCCACTCTACAAAATGGACCCCCATTCAGAATATGTTTTACATTTACAATTGTTATTTCGAATTTATCAGCATTTCTATTTACAAACCAAGGCTGTCTAGTGTTTCCAAGATCCCTATTGCTCTTCCATATGACATCAACAGATATAACCACTCCACAGCATGTCTGAGTGCACCAACTCTGTTTTTCCTTTTCAGAATAAAGCTTTGATGCTCACACATGGGACACTTGCTTCAGTGTCGATGCAAATCACATTTATGTCCTTTCCTGCCTCCAAAACACAGAGATTCCAGTTTATTGTTGGCCCGTGTAGGGAAAGAATCCATGACATTTGCGTTATTATCACCAAGCCAAAGTGGCCACAAGTCAAAGTGGCCTCTTGACCTAACATGTTACCCCAAGACTGTAATGCATGTATTATATTATTATTCCTCTATAACAGGTATTCATTGATACTCTTCAGAGGCCATCCATTTATTATGTATGCAACGTACAGTGTTCAAAGCCAAAATAGCATACAAGGTTATCAAACAGTGAGAAAGCCCGAGCTTTAATCCATTATATGACAACCACAGCTTAACCACAGCATGAGTGAGGGAATTCTCACACATTCTATTCGTGCATCATCTCGCCGTTCTCAAGGCATAACGTGATTCGTGACTCAAGACACACTAAAATTGTCTACCCAGTTGTGGGAATATTTAAAACTGCACCGAGACGCATGTGTGCATCATGCTTTAGTTGTTGCAATATCACTTCTAACAAGATATTCATGGATGACATCGTACAGTAATGTTCAGTTCATTAGAGCCCACAATCGCTTCTAATTCAGATGTTCACCAAGATCGAATCCACACACACCACCTCTCTGTCTGGTCTTAAAGCACTCTCAATGGCATCTGCCCTGCACTTCAAAGAGACTGCACCACAATGCCACGGCTCTGTCTTTCAATACAAGCTGACATATACCCAGTTATTTGTGTACACGCCAAACATGCAACGACTTGTGAGGAATCTGTCGTCATCGTTTTTTCCTCTGGAATTGGCATCTGCACTTTGCCTCATTCAGAGTCTTCACAGTGTATGGTGACGACCAATCCTTATCTCCACTTTCCGTACTTATTCATTCCCATAAGCTTCACAGTTCATAATACACACAGAGCACGTTTTATTCCAGTGAAATCTACTGGACTCGCACATGCTCCATTTCAACACTCGCTTACTTAAAGTAAATAACTCAAATAATACAACACTTGGTACTACATGCATATTAATGAAAATCAGTGTGCACACAAATCAGATTTAAATACAAATATACAACAGTTCTATCCTTTCAACTTATGACTAAAACAAATAGAGTTCTTTCAACTTGTGCTAAAAAGACAATAAACCACGCTTTAGCTCTTCAGCTCGAAATATCCCTCCAGGTTGGAACACCCAACTTAGGCCTTAGTTATTTTATAACTTGGTTTACACAGTTCTTCAGCTAAAATGTTAGGTCGGTCAGTCGAAATATAAATAAATATAATTTCAATTTTTACAAATTATATATTTTTATGATTTTTTTCGGATGTTCCATGGAAAAGACAAGGGTAGGTGGGGAAAATAAATATAATCCCGGACCAGGAGGATCTAAGAAAACATTGAAGATGGAAGACCATTCAAATGCAGGATGCCCATGTTCACTGCATCATCTGATGTGAAAAACAATAAAGAAGGATTAAAATTGTTTTTACAATATAGTCTGGTAGTTTTCTTTTAGAACCTGTTGGATCATCAAACAAATGGAAACAATGCTGAGAAAATTACTGCCAATCGTAGATGTGTGCGTGCACACCAGTGCATAGTGCTGGATACGATTTAAAAAAGGTGTCTACTAGGAGTCAACACACTCAAAATGGTCCATCAGAGCCATAACCAGCTCTTACTTTTCAGTGGGCATCTGATCGTACCGTCTCCCCATCCCCATGAGCACATCAAAGGCTGATTTCTGGTCAGTTGAAGGCTGAATATCAGCATCTCGCAGGGAAACTTTGACGTACTTGGCACCGAAATCTTTCAATACGAACAGCGGTGTACAACTTTCGACGGAAACAAAATCGGCACGATCGAGAGTAGCCTGCGAATCATCCATGCTGCTGCACTGAATTGATGCAATAGTTCGGCCAGAATATTCGTCGTCAAGATGTTGCGTGATTAAATCACCAATACAGTCAACTCAAATTTATACTGCTGACATACTTCTTAACAATCACTTTCGCCCAGAAACCACAGTCAATCTGAACCACGCTGGCCACTGCTCAGATCATGACCGAAGACGACTGCGCAGTTTGGTTAAAGGGACTCGGCATTTTGGCGCGTGCGTGGCGAAATTATATTTTGAAAATAAATGCCGACGTTTACATTTCGGGTTTTGAAACTTTTGCACCTTCGGCGGAAAATGTATAAATATAAAAGGCTAAAAATGTGTTTTATATTTATATTTCATTTCGGCAAATATACCGTCGGCGGATCCGTAAACCAAGTTTTAAAATAACTAAGGCCTTATGTCCTTAACAAAAAACTTAACATTTCCAATCATATAGGACTACGAATCCGTAACACCTCCATACAATAACAATGCAACAGTTTCACAGCAAGCAAACTTCCAGCGAGCACAATGAACACAGAAATCCAAAGAGGTAACTTGACAAACATTCGTAACACTTATTCGTTCTCCCCCTTGGGGACTTGAACTTGCTTTTTAAAATTGCAGGGCCACCAACCCTCTCTTGAGGGGGGGGGGGGGGCTGACCCCCCCCCCCCTTTGAAGCTCCAACCCCTGTTAGCACGGCAAAGCCTTCAACTCTCCGTTAGAGGTCTCTAACCTCTATTTAAAACATTTGAATGCCCAGTATAAATCCTGTAATCTCAAGTGGCCTCCAACCACTTAATTTTAGGCCTGTCACTAAAGGTTCTCCTTTGCATACCTCTCCTATCAATGGAGTACCACATTACCCATTTGGCTGAGAGATGCAGCATCCAATCTGAAGTAAGAGCAAACATCTTAGTTCGTGGCCACTTGCTTGCTGTTATGCCAGACGATGCTGTTACCAGCCCTGCTGGGGTTTGTGGTTCCTTGTTCGGGCACCAAAATTGTGGTGGAAAAGAACTCGATTTTCTACACGATAGATCAGTATACCAAAGGAGAATCATTAATTTCGTATATACGGAGGAAGAACATTCAATGATTCACTGAAACATTTGAATGAACTTCTCTGAAACAGAAGCCCGAAGTAATCCCTCTTATACACAATTTGACATCCAAAAAATGGGAGGGTGGGACATTTGGCAATTCAACTGCGGGATGAGCTGATCAGAACTGCAATACAAAATAACTCAGAACTGCAATACGTAGCCACTTTGGGTGGGAGGGAGAGAATGTCACTCATGGCAAAAGTTTGCAGTATTAACATCAAGGTCACCCTGTTTCTATACAGTGAGCAAGACTTATTTTCATAGTAAGATATTCCTTTTATCAATATGTACGTCAAAAGACTGTCTGGAAAAGGGAAACATTACTGACAGGCAATTCGACTATAGTACAAAAATTAAATTTATAAAGTACCAGCAACTTTTTTTTTTTTTTCAACAAGTGAATATCATTGAGAATAAATGAATATAATTATTTTTCTTCCACACAAGAAAGCAAGCACTCCGACGGAACACGTGGCTTGACAAGTGATTAACAATAGCCATTGATAAACCCGTGCATCTGGAAATGGCCAAGCAATATCCAAATTTGAAAAATGAACACTCTTTTTTAGCAGATAGAACTGCTGCTAAGTTAAATTCTGGAGAATAAATTTTGTAATTCGGCTTGGTTTAACAGATTCCTCGAGGTTATGGCATGTACGGAAATGAAATAAAGCCACAAACGCTACGTCTCCGGACATTTATAAGCATTGCAATGTATCCAGCGATTCATAGGTATTGATAATTTGAGTAAGGAAAGAGAGAGAGAAAAAAACTTTACTGTTAAGAAATCATTGTGGCCTGTTCCAAGTCAAGGCAGTGTTGAGCAGTCAAAAAACACGGCGGCTTCAGACCCCAGCAAGGTAACCCAGGAATCGCATTAAGACCCATTGAGCGAGGTGGTCGAGGATGCACCTGATAAAGAATGTAATTAAATAATGCTGTTAATTTCCTTCAAATGGGATGTTTTAAATGTATTTTTGTTTCTTTACAATGTTGAGGCTCAAGTAAGAACGAAGACCCAAAAACCTTGAGTAGATTTCGACTAATTTCATTGATACGGCGAGAAAGACATTCATGAGCCCAAACACCCAATTTTCCCTCGTGCACTTGCTTGGAGTTCCCTTCGTAATGCATGCAAAGATTAAAGCTGCTAAGTTTCATGGTTTTGGAGTTATGGAGGAGACACACAGGTCAGGTCAGGTGTTAATACCAGAGGAGACACTCTGAGTACCAGAGTATGTGCCAGAGCAGCGCGTAGCTGAGTACACTTTCTGCCGGAACTCCAGTGGCCTCCGTCTGACAATCCCACAGGCAGATGCCTGGCCCATCGCCATCTCCTTGAGACGCAGATCAACCTGCTCCAACCACGAAGCACATGGTCGGCCCATTGGCCTCCTCCACTTACAAGGCTCTCTCATTGAGAGAATCTGGTGAGCAGGATCAGCGTCAG
>CM068966.1:55774676-55811650 GCA_035128595.1 Eptatretus atami
CTGTCTCTACAACAACGACGTGAACAACTTTGTAAAAACTTTGCATCTTCTTTGAATCGTAGATTTCCTGACCGGTTATCTGAAAAACAATCACTACGTAGACAACTGCGTCATAGTGTTAGATTCCATCATAATTAAATGTAGAACTGAACACCAGGGGAAAAGTGCAATGCCCTGTATGATCAGACCGCTGAATGCTATTTTAGTTTGATTCATGTGCTGCTTTGTAATCATTATGTTGTTATGATCATGTTCATATGTTGTTATGTTGTGATTATCAGTTACTAGTGCATGCCCGTACGTGCGTGCCCGGTACGTGTGTGGCCGTACGTGCGTGACCGTACATACAAAAAAAAAAAACTTTCAAACCGCAAGCAAGAAACAACAACCACACAGGCCGTTCCTTTGCTCTCGTAAACGACGACTGGATTGGGGCATTGTGTTTATCTATAATGCGCATAAGAAATCGAGAAATTATTAGAATACAGTTAAGTCATCACTATCCGGAAGTGGTGCGTGCCCGTACGGAATGTTCACATGCATTCCACGAATTATCGCTTGCATTGAAGTAACAACTGCTTGATACTTACACACACAGAGTTAATTAAAATCCAAATTAAAATCAGTTTACCTCCCTGTCTTTGCTTGCCATGACATTCGCTGCCATTGACCATTACCACTCCTACGCCACGGTAACTAAGGCACCGATCCCCATCGTAACCGGCACGTGACGTCATCGGCAGCCGGCCGCGCACCGGCCTACGCACAACGTTCTTCATTGTTAAAGGCGCAGCAACGTGTCCTTTCATTGGTTGGTAAATAAATGGCCATAACTTGGGAAGCACTTGTCGATTAATATCAAACCTTGAAAAGGCACATACACAGGTCCCCAGCAATATACCTGGACGTTTCAATTAGATCGGACCAGGGTTGTCGAGAAACAGCGGTCACAAGACACACACACACACACACACACACACACACACACACACACACACACACTGCTGGAATTATAGATAGATTATCTTGTAAATACTTCTCAATTTGGTGTGATGGCTGTGATGATTTGATAATAAAACCATTCATTCATTCATTCAAATACAGGGTGACCCCCAAAAAATAGAACTCATACTATTGAATATAAAATCCTATTTATCATCAAATGGCACAATGTTGGCACAGATTACCTTGAATAGGCCAAGCTGTTGGTAACCCAGCCACTGTGTTGTCAAGTTGGTGCACTCTCAGCGCCGGTCCCAAGCCCGGATAAATGGGGAGGGTTGCGTCAGGAAGGCATCCGGCGTAAAACCTGTGCCAAATCAATATGCGGATCATAAACCGGATTTCCATACCGGATCGGTCGAGGCCTGGGTTACCAACGACCGCCACCGGTACTGTTGGCCAGCAGGGTACCGGTGGAAACTGTGTTACTGCTGGGTGAAGGAGGAGAAGGAGAGGGGGAAGGCGTTCCAAAGGCAGTGGGAGAGGAGGAAGGGTAGAAGTGTGGAGGTGAGAGTTGGAACTCTGAATGTTGGGACGATGACTGGCAAAGGGCGAGTGTTGGCTGATATGATGGAGTAAGAAAAAGGTGGACATACTGTGTGTACAAGAGACCAAGTGGATGGGGTGTAAGGCTTGGAGCATCGGAGGTGGTTTCAAACTGTTCTACCATGGGTGTGAATGGGAGGAGAAATGGTGGAGGGGTAATCTGAAGGAGGATAATGTTAAGAGGGTGTTGGAGGTGAGGAGAGTGTCTGACCGAGTGATGAGTGTGAAGTTGGAAATTGAAGGGGTGATGATGAATGTCATCAGTGCAATAGCCCACATATGGGGTGTAAGATGGCGGAGAAGAATTTCTGGAGTGAGTTAGATGAAGTGGTGGAGAGTGTATCCAAGGATGAAAGAGTGGTGATTGGAGTGGATTTCAATGGGCATGTTGGGGAAGGGAATAGAGATGATGAGGAGGTGATGGGTAGGTACGGTGTCAACGAGAGGAATGTGGAAGGGCAGATGGTGGTGGATTTTGCAAAAATAATGGAAATGCCAGTGGTAAATACATATTTTAAGAAGGAGGAGCACAGGTTGAGTACAAGAGTGGAGGAAGGTGCACACAGGTGGATTACATCTTAAGCAGGAGATGCAACCTGAAAGAGATTAAGACTGTAAGGTGGTGGCAGGGGAGAGTGTAGCTAGACAGCATTGGATGGTGGTTTATAGGATGATTTTGGTGGTGAGGTTGAGGAAGAGATGAGGTATGACTGAACCAAGGACCAGATGGTGGAAGCTGAAGGAGGAAGACTGTTGTGTGAAATTCAGGGAGGAGGTGAGACAGGTGTTTCATGGTGGTAAAGAGGTGTGGGACGACTGGGCAACTACTGCAGAGTGGTGAGGGAGATAGCTAGGAAGGTACTTGGTGTGACATCTGGACAGAGGAAGGAAGACAAGGAGACTTGGTGGTGGAACGAGGAAGTGCAGGAAAGAATAAGGAAGAAGGGGTGGCGAAAAATAATTGGGAGAGCAAGAGAGATGAAGAAAGTAGACAGGAGTACAAGGAATAGCGGCGCAAGGCGAAGAGAGGTGGCAAGGCTAAGGAAAAGGCATATGGCGAGCTGTATGAGAAGTTGGATACAAAGGAAGGGAAAAGGATTTGTTCCGATTGGCCAGACAGAGGGACCGAGCTGGGAAGGATGTGCTGCAGGTTCGGGTGATAAAGGATGTAAATGGGAATGTGCTGACAGCGAGGAGAGTGTGTTGAGAAGGGGATGGAGTACTTTGAGGAGCTGATGAATGAAGAAAATGAGAGAGAGAGAAGGTTGGAAGAGGTGGAGATAGTGAATCAGGAAGT
Organism: Eptatretus atami; assembly: GCA_035128595.1. NCBI lineage: Eukaryota > Metazoa > Chordata > Myxini > Myxiniformes > Myxinidae > Eptatretus > Eptatretus atami. The sequence goes on from CM068966.1 coordinate 55,777,522, forward strand.
GTGGTGAATCAGTAAGGATGAAGTGAGGACTGCTATGAAGAGGATGAAGAGTGGAAAGGCGGTTGGCCCAGATGACATACCAGTGGAGGCATGGAAGTGTTTAGGAGAGATGGCAGTGGGTTTTTAACCAGATTTTTCATAAAATCTTGGAAAGTGAGAGGATGCCAGAGGAGTGGAGAGTAAGTGTACTGGTACCGATTTTAAGAAAAGGGTGATGTGCAGAGCTGTGGTAATACAGAGGGATAAAGTTGTTAAGCCATACCATGAAGTTGGGGAAAGAGTAGTGGAAGCTAGGTTGAGAGGAGAGGTGATGATTTGTGAGCAGTAATATGGGTTTATGCTGGAAAGAGCACCACTGATGCGATGTTTGCTTTGAGAATGTTGATGGAGAAGTATAGGGAAGGCCAGAAGGAGTTACATTGTGTGGTTGTGGATTTAGAGAAAGCTTATGATAGGGTGCCAAGAGAGGAGTTGTGGTATTGTATGAGGAAGTCGGAGTGGTGGAGAAGTATGTGAGGGTGGTGGTGCAGGATATGTATGAGGACAGTGTGACAGCGGTGAGGTGTGCGGTAGGAATGACGGACCGGTTTAAGGTAAAAGTGGGATTGCACCAAGGATCGACTCTGAGCCCTTTCCTGTTTACAATGGTGATGGACAGGTTGATGGACGAGATCAGACTGGAGTCTCCATGGACTATGACGTTTGCGGATGACATCGTGATCTGTAGGGAGAGTTGGGAGCAGGCTGAGGCGAGCCTCGAGAGGTGGAGGTACGCACTGGAGAGAAGGGGAATGAAAGTCAGTCGGAATAAGACGGAGTACATGTGCATAAATGAGAGGGAGGGTGGCGGAATGGTGCGGTTGCAAAGAGTTGAGGTGTTGAAGGTGGATGGGTTTAAATACTTGGGATCAACTGTCCAAGACAACGGAGAGTGTGGTAGAGAAGTGAAGAAGAGAGTGCAGGCAGAATGGAGTGGGTGGAGAAGAGTTTCAGGAGTGATTTGTGATAGAAGGGTATCTGCAAGAGTGAAAGGGAAAGTATATAAGACGTAGTGAGACCAGCTATGTTGTATGGTTTGGAGGCGGTGGCGCTGACAAAAAGACAGGAGGTGGAGCTGGAGGTGGCAGAGTTAAAGATGCTGCGATTCTCGTTGGGAGTGATGAGGATGAACAGAATTAGAAATGAGTATATTAGAGGGACTGCGCCGGTAGGACGGTTTGGAGACTAAGTGAGAGAGGCGAGATTGAGATGGTTTGGAAATGTGCACAGGAGGGATGCGGGGTGTATCGGGAGAAGGATGCTGAGGATGGAGCCGCCAGGTAGGAGAGAAGAGGAAGGCCAAAGGAGGTTTATGGATGGGTGAGGGCGGACATGCGGGTGGTTCGTTGTGACAATGGAAGATGTGGAGGACAGAGCGAAATGGAGACGGATGATCCGCTGTGGCGACCCCTAACGGGAGCAGCCGAAAGAAGAAGAAGACCTTGAAATAGGCCAGGACCGACTGTGTTGAACGATGTTCAAATGATGTGCTCCAAATCTTTGCCATGGCGCTGCAAGCACACTTGGTTTTGACGGCCAAAATGGTTGATCACTAATGCATTCCGCTGCAGAAATTCAGTGAATATTTATTGATAATTGTTGCTTTGAGTCTTTCAAAGGATTGTGGCCTTCCTCTGTGGACTTTGTCCATCAGATAGCCCCAAAGGTAGAAAAGTGATGGTGACAGATATGAGGAGTGTGGGGCTGAATTAACAGAAGTCTTCGACTGATAACTGCTTTTTTACATGTTCTAGGCTCGTGGAAGAGCTATGACAAAATAAATCAGGACACAACATAACAAAGAGAACAGCTGGAGAAAGGGATAAACACCAATAGCATGGCAGAGGGAGAATGTAGACCGAGATGGACAAACAAGGGATGCAGGTAATGATGAGGGGAAGGGGAGAACTCAAAGGATGGACAATATGGATACAAAAGCAAAGTTTTGGGAGGGTGGGGGGTGGTTTAACGGGTGTGGAAAAGATCTTGATTTTGGATGGGGGATGACTTAAGATGGTGGTGACCAGCTGTCTTGAAGACCTGGAGGAAAGAATAAGATTGAAGAGAGTATGGAAGGTTGTTCCACAGGTGGGAAGAAATAGGAATAAATGAGTGGAGGTGAGCAGTGATTCTGGATTTCGGCAATTTCACGAGGATGTGGTTGCTGATGGACCATGTGCATCAGATACCTGATGGGGACAAAGCACGGAGAGGGCAGAGGGTACAACTGCAGAAAAGAAGACAGAGAGATCACCGACCTGTTGGTGATGGCGAAGTGATAGGCCCATAGACTCAGCTTCATTGCAAGAGATTCCATTGATATTGAAAGCCCTTTTTCCATGGCGTCAAGCTGAGCAAGATGTGAGGCATGGGAGCCAGCCCAGAGGGGACAGCAGTACTCCATTAAGCTGCAGATGAAAGCCTTGTAGGTGGATAGGAGCTCAGGTGTGGCAAGGAAGGACTTTGCATGATGGAGGATGCTCAGTCGGCATCTGGCTTTGGAGGCCAATTTTGAAATGTGGCTTGCCCAAAACAAATCATGGCTTAGAGTGAGGCCCAAGAGTTTGAGTGATTTAACTGCTTTGAGAGAGTTGGTTAGAAAGTAAATGGGAGGGTTTGCAGTACAGTCCTTTCAGAGAGAGAAAGAGTGAGTGTGTTTTTTAGGATTGGAAGACATTTTCCAAGTGTTTGACCAGTTTGTGATTTTGTCAAGGTCAGAAGAGAGGGAAGAGGCTGCTTGCTGCCTGTCTAACAGCAGAGGCATGAGGGATGTCACAACAGAGAGTGGAGTCATCACAACAAAGCGATAAAGAGGATTTTAAAGAGAGTCAGTGAGATCATTGTTGAAGATTGGGAATAATATGGGGCCAAGAACACTGCCTTGGAGTACTCCAGCCTTCACAGGGAAAAGAGAGGAAAAGATTCTGTTGAGAGGCACATGTGGGCTAAGAGAGTGCAGGAAGTCAGTGTGGATTCCATAGGCAGACAGTATGGAGAGCAAGGCAGGATGCAGACTGTATGAAAAGCTCGAGATATGTCCAGAGAGACGGCCCTGACCTCATGTGTGACATTGAGAGCCTCCATCCATTGTGGGGTGAGTCTAAGCAGCATGTCCAAGGCAGAGAAACCAGGTCTGAATCCGAATTGATGATCTGAGATGAGGTTGTTGGAGAGAAGGAATGATTTGATGTCAACTGCGATGAGGCATTCCATGACATTGGTGATGATTGGAAGGAAGTTAATAGGTCTGAGGTCTGGTGGTGTTGGATATATTTATATATGTATATGTATATTCAAATCCCACTCGGCTGTTGAATTAATACCATGTGAGGTTGACTCTGCCTGTTATCCTTCCGAGGTCGGCAAAACGAGTGCCAGCTTGCTGGTATACTGTGTCGGATTGCGACCCGTCCAGGATTGTGCCAATAGCCAAGGAGACTGCTTAGTCAGCACCAACGCTCTGCAGAGTAAGGTCCCAATGGATGGATATATATGTGTGTGTGTGTGTGTGTGTGTGTGTGTGTGTGTGTATGTATACGATGTCTATCTAAAAAGTAATGGGACTGACCACAGAAATATTATTCCAAAAAATAGATTGAAATCGCAGCTTGTCCCCTTCAAAATAGTTTCCCTCCAGTCTCGCACACTTGTCCATCCTCTTCTTCCACGCTTCAATTTGAATTCTGCTTCATGTGAATCATGACAACACTGCAACTCACGTACTTATCCTCAGTTAAAACAAGCATGTCTCTATCGCGATGTGTGGTGAGGTGCTTTGAATTGCACAGTGTTAGTTGTTTTGAATTATGTGGAGGTGAGGTGTTCTTAATAACATGGGGGTTACATGGTGGTGAGGTCCTTTGAATTACCTGGTGGTGGTTGTCCCAATGTAGCGACATGCGGTGAGGCGTGCGCAGCGAGCCAATCCACGCTAGTATATACTTAAGATTATATTTCTTGTACATATTGTCTCATGCTATGGACTGTGCAACCGTGAAAGATAACTATATGTTCAGGGTGTTTATACTTTCGAGAGAGTGTCAATTTCTCTGTACTTACTGTCTCTGGTTCAATTACTTCCACAGGATGAATCTGTTTGCTTAGTTGGATCTTAAACTGTTATTGATATCGCTGCTTGCTTAATCTTGATTGTGATAGTCCTTGAGCCTGCATTTGTAACAGATCTCAAAGCATCGCCAGACGTTGGGTCAGATGGGGATTGGGGTGGACGAGGCAAAGGCAAACAATCAGATATTTAAAAACCTGCAAACATTAGCACCTCGTTCTTTGCAGTTCCAAAAGCCTCAGTGTCCCAGGCTTGTACCTCCATGTCAATACAGCTGGCATTCGGTCCAAAGTAGATAGTTTTGGAACACCTGCTCCGGATTTCACGAGAACGTAGCACTTGTGAGGCCTAAGAAAGAAGCAGAACTGGGATTTGCCAATTCAATGCCCACACACAAAATGGAGATCGAGATAACACTCATTTTCATAATGTATCCAACCTGCTTGATCAGTACAAATATTGAAATTTTGTCGATTAACAATTTGTCTCAAGTTAACTATGATGGGTGATACAAGTAAGTGGGTGAGTTCACCAAATGCTGGTATTCGAGCTGCCTGCTCCAAGCTCAATTCTGATCAAAACTGTTGTTCTGATGTAGTGTGAACAATAAGGGCTGCGTTGTGGGACTTGTCTTTGAGATGACACGTTACACTAGCTGTGAAATTTACATGTTACAGACCCCATGGTATCTTTGGCAAGAGTAGGCTCAGCACTCTGACCAAATTCCTCGAGGGGTTGAGGTGAAATGTTCATTTACCTCAAAGGTCTTCCCTTTCCAGAATTGCCGAAGCAGCTTTCCAAAGGTCCATTATGCAAATAATAAATGAAGAACAAAGATACAACTGCAATGAAAAAATATTTACCATGTACACACATGAATTCGAACATGTACCCCAACTCTTAGACTAGAAGGCCAGATGCATTTGAGAATACAGTATTTGAAATTGGCAGGGAATCCAATTATGCTCCAAATGAAACAGAGCAGTCACTGGTGGAATGTGTCGTCACCCCACACATTGGTGACTTTCACAATGGACCCCAGTCTTTCACAATGGACCCCAGTCTTTCAATAAATGGACCCCACTCTTTCATAATGGACTTGACATGATATTAAATAACGTTTGCTTATTTATTTATTTTTGTACAAGCTGCACTCCATGAGCACTTGTTAAAACAAAAGAGAAGGAAGGAAATGGTATTTATATTTTGCCAAGGTACTGCTTGTGGATATTTAAAATTGAATGATATTAATAGTGACCCAAAGTGGTGAGCATGGCGAGTGTTTACTCTGGAACCTTAAATTATTCCAAAACGCACTTTTTGGGAGAATAAAAATATATAAACAAGCCGGTAGGCGGCATGGGTCGCCGAGCATGGAAACTATAAGATATAGAGCAAAATGGATGTCATATAGCGGATAGGAATCACCTTAAGATTATGCATATCAAATCTCATCCAGTTCCATCTAATGATAACTACTCGGTATCCATTTGAATGAAAAGTACCGAAAATGCGGTTTGAAATCGGAAATCCCCAAAGTCCAGGGGGTGCTGTGGGTGAACAAGATCTAAATCGAAAATTCGGCTTGATCGTTTGTGCACAAATGTATTCCAGACGATTAGTGTGAATTTTATGACCATTCACCATAACCCTAGGAGGAGTAGCATTTGGCGCGAAGGCCACTCCAGCTCTCGCATATGATCGATTTTTGCACTAATGACCTTTGACCCCTGACCTAAGCGAAATCGGTCAATATGTCCTGCGGCAAAGTTGTAGTACTCATCAAGTACCATGAACCTGCAAAGTTTCATTCGTATCGATGCACTCACCTGGTCGCTAGGGGCCTTCAATTTTCGCCAATTTTCTGCATACCCTAATTGTAGGGGCGCTGTGGTAAAGTATTCCATATATCACAAAAAACCGGAATATATTTGATAGAGCATCACCTGTAGATCATTCGTGCCAAATTTCATAACCCTACGTGGGATAATGGCTTTCGGAATTGATTTTGCGTGAACGGTACCGATTTTTTTAAGGTTTTTCGGTTGTTGCTAGGAACCAAAGCGTCCCTAGCAACCATCACAATTTCCAAGCACTAGGTCATAAGATGAACCTACCACCCGAGTTTGGTCAAAATCCGCCCACGTTTACTACCAATTATGCTGATGACAAACGAACAAACATCCAAACAAACAGACAGAATTACTGACAATAAGAGTCACCTATTTCGGCGACCCAACGTATATACAAAATAAATTTTGGGGAATCTGAATGCTCCCATCGGGTATCAATGCACACCATTAAATGGTTAACTGGAACTTGTAAAAACATAACGTTAACAATATAATACGAGTGTTGTCATTTGATCGAATGCTGTTCACTTTCTATTAAACAAACAAAACTATTCGGGGAAAATAATTTTGCGCACATCATTCCTGTTTCCCCAAAGTTGGATATTTTATTGGAAGCACTGCTTCATTAACCCTGACGATTTGTTATGCACTTATTTTAGTTATTTTAACGAAATTGTCGATATTTGTCGATTGCCAAACATCTTGATCGACAGGTGTGCATAAACCATGATGCTTCTGATGCAAGATGAACCGAGATGTCAGATATATTGTGGAACCGAACAAGGTTCAAGCTATCAGCTCACCTAAACTCCGTCATCCCTCTCGTTTTACCACCTGCAGACCTGCATTCTCACGTATGCTCAATCAGACACTCACTCCAATGCTTCATAGCAATTTACCGCCATCTCATGTCATCCTCAACGACTACGATATCATCTTCTACCCAATAGAATTTTGCTCATTTGTCAAACCACTGTACAGTTGTTCATTGCTGCTCCCACCCCCCATCCCAACCCCTTCTCTTTGTGTGAATCCCCTTTCCTCTGTCAGTCAAGTGTTACATGAACCTCTACATCTGTTTTCAAAACACTCATGACCATGACACACATGAAAAGGAAATTACGAATAAACAAGAGTGATGTTTAGACATCACTTGCCTGCCTGTTGAGTAGAAAACACCTGATGGAACAAAATGGCCGCAATGTGAGATGGACAAGGTAAAATGCTCCTACTTTACTTTTAATGTTGCTCTTAGGTACATGAAGAGAGGCCAACCCCAAGCACCTGGCACCCGACTGGTGAGCATGGGGTTTGAGCATTAAGGGAATGCGAGGAAATCTGGGAAGCTGGTGGGGTACAAGAAATTCCCTCAGCAGAGGCAGCAACATTCTTGGGCATGTTCACAAGGTTCCTACCGTGCCCGTGATTAATGGATGCATTAACACTTGGGGAGGGGGGGGGGAGAGTATGGAAGGGGAGGGTAGAAAGCTAGAATGGCTATATAAGGTAGGAGGGCTTGTTTTCGGAGTAGCTTGGGTGGCAGGGACGCGATGAGGATGCCTTGGGAGTTCACGTGAAAGCCAGGTGAACAGCGACCTGCCTCAAGCACTCTCTTTATTGAGATTTGGCCTCCCCACTGGCTCTGTGGGCTCGAGAATCAGCGGGTGCCAGAGTTGGAGGGCAGTTGGCCGCAAAGCCCCAGCATGCAGGCATCCCGACAGAACGCCTGCCTAGAAATTGTTTAAGCTCCCCTGCCGCCACCACCCCTTTTGGGACCCAGTGGTTGAGATTGGGGTTTTGGGGGCCAGTCATCCAGGGCTAATGAAGAGACTTAATCCTGCAGTGGACGCCAATGGGGGCCGTCAAAGGTGGCCGCCTCCCCGTTACAGCTTGCTTCATGAAGAAAAGAAAAAAAAGCATTAGATTCCTCCCCAGATTAAGTGAGACATGTAGGCAAAACTAATAAGTAGACCGAATGTCGAAGAACGAAAACCTGCATTATAACTATACTCTCTGAAAAACTACTTTCCCATCAGAACATCCGATACCAGTGACTTTGATGGAATGGTTGCCCGAGGCCGAGGATAGATAGCACTCAGCCTTGCTACCAGGAATGAATATTCACAAGAACATTCCTGATGTATGTTACAGTGACATCTTATGAAGATGTAACATTAGCAAACCTGACACTTTTCCTTACACTCATTATCTTTGCCCGACCTTTGCCAAGCGACTAGCACTTGAGATTCAGATGCCAAACATGATCGGTTTCAAAAGTTTGCCAATAGCTCGACCTAAAGAGTTTAAGGTTGATTTGAAAGGTCAACACAGATATCCAACCCCATTTGAAAAACATTCCAGGAATACACAAATTCCATCACGGCAAATCACAGCAAGTGTACAAATATCTTTGACCACTTTACTCAAGGTTTGAATCCAGAAGCAGCTATAAACTTCCATCGTGGTGTTTTGAAGGCAGGGCGATTCATCGATATGTGTGTGCCGTCCCTCGGGTGGACGTGAAACTGGGCGCCCTGTTTGTCGGCTTTAGTTGGTGTGCGTTAAAGACCCGACGGTGTCCTTCGTAAATAGGAGAGCTATCTCCAGCACTCTAAAAAAGTTACTAATTCCTGCCCTGAGAGAAACTGCTTCAATAGAATTGACGCTCTATATAGACGATGGTAGATGATGATGATGGTGATGGTGTATGCGTGTGATGGTGGTGATGATGATGATGATGTTGGTGATGATGGTGATGGGATGATGGTGATGTGATGGTGGTGGTGATGTATGATGATGGTAATGATGATGGTGGTGATGGTGATTGGTGTGATTGTGTGTGATTTGATGATGAGGGTGATGGTGATGGTGATTGAGATGTGATGATGGTGTGTGATGATGTGTGGTGATGTGTGATGGTGATGGTGATGGTGGTGATTGGTGTGTGGTGGTGATGATGATGGTACATGATGGATGGTGATGTGATGGGTGATGGTGGTGATGATGATGGTGGATGGTGGTGGTGATGATGATGATGGTAATTGAATGATGGTGTGATGGTGATGGTGTGATGATTGATGATGATGATGGTTGATGGTGTGGTATGATGATGATGATGGTGATGGTGATGGTGATGATGGTGATAGGTTGATGATGATGGTGGTGATGTCGGTGAGGTGAGTGATGGTGTGGTGGTGGTGATGATGTATGGTATATGATGTTGATGGATGGTGATGGTCGATGGTGATGGTGATGGTGATGGTGGTGGTGATGGTGATGTGATGATGGTGACTGATGTGTGATGATGATTGGTGGTGATGGTGATGGATGATGGTGATGGTGATGGTTGATGATGATGGTGGATGATGATGATGGTGATGGTGGATGTGATGGTGATGATGATGGTGAGTGATGATATGGTACATGATGATGATGGTGATGTGAGTGGTGAGTGGTGATGTGGTGATGGTGATGTGGTGATGATGTGATGGATGGTGATGAGTGATGGTGATGGTTGATGTGATGATGGTGATGGTGATGATGATGGGATGGTGATGGTGATGTGTGTGATGATGATTGAGGATGCTACATGATAATGATGATTATTATTATTATTTTACTCAACCAAAGAAATTCTCGCTTGCTCGCACAAGCACGATTCGATCGAGTAGAACATATTATGTATCCATGCGAAGGACACAATGGCAGTTTTCAAAAAGAAGAGGCCATCATGTGCCTGTGCCTTGGACAGATGGTTTATTTCATTCGGGTCTTGAGTGTTGCCAAGAAAGCAATGGAAAACTTACCAGTATGTTCCTTGCCATAAGACTGTTATAGAAGCAGCTAATTTTTTTACGAGAACAATCGGAGGTCTCATGTGAGTGAAGGCAAGTAAACAGTTTCAATGTAATGGTTAACCCCAGATGTAACATCTGAATAAGAGGATAATTGTGGTGTACAATAGTCCAAGAAATTCCAAATATTTATATTTCATTATACAAGTACAAGTTATTATTAAAGGAGATATTTTAAATCATTCGTGGTATATTGAAAATAAAAACGGTGACATACCTTGGACGAGCGTGTCTCACCAATATGGGATTTTGACAATCCCATATTGGTGTTTATGAGAATGTTTATGAGAGCTTATGGGATGGCACGTAATCCGTCCGTCCGTCAGTCCACAAATATTTTCAACTTCTTCTCAAAAACAACACATACTATTTCGATGAAACATTACGACAACGTTCATCACAGTGAATGCACCAAGTTGCTTTCATGCATTAAAAAAAAAAATCTGGCTGTAAAGGGTCTACGGGGGTTTTCCCCCAAAGAGGTATTTGCTTTCTTCATAGAAACGACACACACAATTCCGATGAAACGTGACTACAAACTTCCATCACTCGTGATGTAACAAAATTAATTGTTCATGGCATTAAAAAAATCAGTCAAAGAGGGTCTACTAGTGGTTGCCCCCCCAAAAAAGCAGTCTTTTGCTTTCTTCTCAGGAACTACACACCATTCTGATGAAACTTGACCACCACCTTCATCACCCGTGATGTACTAGAGTTTGTTCACGATATAAAAAAAGATTTGGGTCTAAGGGATTCTATGTGGGGGTTGCCCCCCAAAATATGTATTTGCTTTCTTCTCTGAAACCACACACACAATTTTGATGAAATTTGACCACAACCTTTATCACCTGTGATGTACCAAAGATTGTTCACGGCATTAAAAAAAAAAAACAATCCATAGGTATTTACTTTCTTCTCCGTTACATATTTTGTGGGTCATCCATGCCTACCAGTCATGTTATCCATCAGGTACCAGGTGAGCACCCAGGGGTATTGCCCCTATGTTTATATTAACTAATGTGTGCCATCCCTCGGATGGACGTTAAACTGGACATCCCATATGCTTGAATAAGTTGGTGGACGTTAACATCTGCATCTTTCGCAAAGAGGAGGCGAGCTATCGCCGGAACCCTGAACAAATTACAAATTCCTGCTCTAACCTTAGTCAAACGTGAGGCATGGCTGGCTGGTTCATGAAAGACTTCAGCCAAGCTTCCCACTCCCCCCCCCCCCCCCCCCCCCCCCCCTCCCCGGCCAATCCGACAACGTGAGGATAATTGCAGCCATTAAAGAGGAAGAAGAAGTGACAACATATTAAGTTGTCTCTGGAGTATGATCCCCTTCCATCCCTTCCCTCTCTTCAAATGGCACCACAGCCGACTCCGCTCGTATGAAGGCTAAATGCCTCAATTCTGTGTTTGCTTCCAAATCTTGTGTCCCCAACCACTCACTCTGAGTACCCATCCTCCCCTGTCTTATCCAACTACTCCTGGACTCTGTCTTTTGCACCTGAGAATGTGGAGAAGGTTCTCTGAACCCTTGAATCTGACCTTACTACTGGACCGGACGGCATCAACTCACGTGTCCTAATAAAACCTGCTCTGCTGCTCTTGCCCATCCTCTCTCTGCCCTTTCACCATGTCAGTTGCACGAGATCAACTTCCATCTGCTTGGAAATCTGCCAACATCACTGCACTACCTAAGAAAGGAGCAAAAACTGATCCTCTTCACGACAGACGTACCAGCTAACTTCCAATCATCAGCAAGTTAATGAAATCCATCGTCACAGTTGATAGGAAATCCTTCCTTTTCTCCAACAACCTCATCTCAGATCACCGATTTAGTTTCAGACAAGGACACTCCACCTTAGACATGCTGCTTCCACTCACCCAACACTGGATGGAGTCCCTCAATGTCAGGCATGAGATCAAGGGACATCTCTCTGGACATATCTCATGCATTTGATACTGTCTGGCATCCTGCCTTGCTCTCCAAACTGTCTGCCTCTGGAATCCAAGGTCAACTCGACATATGGCTTACTGGCTTCCTCTACTCTCACAGCCAACATGTGGCACTCAACGGAATCCTTTCATCTTATGTCCTTGTCAAGGATGGAGTACCACAAGGCAGTGTTCTGGGTCCAGTGTTATTCCTGATCTTCATCAATGATCTCTCCAACTCTCTCGAAAATCCTCTTTATCTCTTTTCTGATGACTCCACCCTCTGCCATGACATCCCTCATATTTCAGACAGGCAGGCTGCAGCCTCTTCCCTCTCTTCAGACCTTGAAAAAAAAATCACAAGCTGGTCAAACACTTGGAATATGTCTTCAATCCTGAAAAATCTCACACTCTCACGATATCTCTCTTAAAGGACCATGTTGCAAAGACTCCTATCTACTTTCTTAACAATCGTCTTGAAGAAGTTCAGTCATTCAAACTCCTGGGTCTCACTATCAGCCATGATCTTTCTTGGGCTAACCACATTTCACAGTTGGCCTCCACACCTCGCCATTGACTGGGCATCCTCCGTCTTCCAAAGTGCTTCCTCAACACACCTGAACTCCCATCCACCTAGGTCTATGCAGGTCCTTCACCCACAGCTTGATGGAGTATTGCTCTCCCCTCTGGGCTGGCTCCCCTGCCTCACATCTTGCTCAGCTTGATGCTGTGGAAATTAAGGCCTTCAAGATCATTGGAATCTCCCACGATGAAGCTGAGTCTGTGGGCTTCTCACCTCGCCATTGCAGATAGGTCGGTCGTCTCTCTGTCTTCTACTGCCTCCTTTCTGGACTTGCACCTTCTGTTCTTTCTGTCCTTTGTCCCTGCCCCAGGTCTCTGCAGGGCTCACACAACCCACCATCAACCCCCTTCTGGTGAAACTATCTAAATCCAGGATCATGGCTCACCTCCACTCATTTGTTCCTCTTTTTAAACCCACCCGAGGAATCAACTTCCACATCCTCTTCAATGTCATTCTTCCCTCCAGGTCTTGAAGACAGCTGTTCACCACCATCTCAGATCATCCCCAATCCAAAACCATGATCTTTTCTTGATCAATAACCCACCCCAATCTCTCCTCCTTCCAATTTCCAGTTTTTACTCCTTTGAGTTTCCTCCTGTTATCCATGTTGTCCACTCCATGTCTAACTTGTCCACTCTCTTTGTCCAACTTTTTCACCCATTCATGTTTTGCATCCTGTTTTTGTCTGTTACGTCCTGATCTGTTCAGTGGCTAGCTCTTCCATGAGCCTTGTCTGCACAGTATACAAAAAAAAAACAGAGAAGAATATTAACCCACCGCTGTCTGCATATTAATAGTGGACATTCACACACACGTCCCCTCCCCATCACCTGGCTACTCCCAAAGGGAGTGAGCATTTCTAAAAATAAACAGTAATAGTTATAATAATGCAATAATAATGATAAGGATAATAACATGACCACCCCCCCCCTCCTCCCAATATAACATGATACCCCACACAGTGTGCTTAATTTTAATAAAATAATGTTTCAACGATCGGTTTAAAAAAAATCCAAAAGTTTTGTGCCATTGAACTCATCCAGAGCAGTTCCAAACACTACCCTTACACACCACCCCATTGAACTCATCCAGAGCAGTTCCAAACACTACCCTTACACACCACCCCATTGAACTCATCCAGAGCAGTTCCAAACACTACCCTTACACACCACCCATTGAACCTTTATTTAAATTGAAGTACCGTACTGCAAAACTGGAGCTCCTTGGAAGTATCATGACAGGCAATTTGTGTTCTACAGTGGTCAAGTAATCTTATATAATTAAATGTAAATAAAATAAAGATTATAAAAGTCGAATAAATAAATTAATTACAGTTCTCCCGCCATTTACCGCAGTGTCTATGGCATCACCCTGTCCAGCGCATTACATTAGTTATTCGTGCCTGTTGTATGTCCATTATAATGTCCTTAAAAAGCAGTAAATGTCCTGTTTTTGGAATGATTTTCAATTTTGTTTGACCGCCAGGCAGAGTAAAAATATCATCTCACTCCTCTCTGCGCACGTGCGATCAGGATGAATTCAGAGCCAATGTGCTGTAAAACGAGAGACTTGCCATCCTAGTCATGTTCCGATTTATGTTCAAAATATAACGCTCAATTTAACTAAGTTGTTCCTCGATCACAAACTAATCAGACAGACAGACGGACAGATATAAACCAATTACTTCAACGCGCGCACTTTGTGTGTGTGTGCGGGGTAATAGGTGAGAATTATTTGCTACAATTACCATCATGAGTGAGATACTTTTGGAAATCGAGTGTAACCATGGCATTAGTTACTGCAGATTCCAGAAGTTTCACTCGTACGTTACAAGAAATTCATAGACGTACCTTAGCAGTTTTGCTGGAAACTCCAAAAACACATGAACACAAATCTGTAGCATGCACACCTTCGGTTCATAGTGTTTGTTTGAACATTTGGAAAGTACAGACCAATGGTGCCAGTGGAATTGCACAATTCCAAATCTGTGTTCTTCCTCACGTACTGCAAGTCAACATCGTTCTGGGAATCCATGCAAGTCATGGGGGATTATTAAATGGTTCAGACATTGGTGAACTGTGCCTCGTAAACTGAGCAATTACTTGAGTGGTACATTCAGAGTTTCTCACAAAGTAGGAAGGTTTCATTTATTAGTTTAAACGTCCCTGTTGACCTTCACATGCCCCCTCTCTCTCTCCATATTTTGGATGACTATTTATCCATCTGTTTACTATTCATTGAGGTTTTGGAAAGCAAAACGATCAGCGAGCATTTTATACCCATTCAGTCATATAATAATAATAATAATAATAATAATAATAATAATAATAATACCATTCCTTTTGCCCCACAAAGGCACATAGGGCTGCCGAGGCAGTTTCATTGGCAAGGAATACGGAGAGTCCTGGACAGGTCGCCGCTCCCACACAAGTTACCCCAAATGGTTATTACCCCAGTTCAGTACACTGGTACTCATTTCACTGACCTTGGAAGGATGACAGGCTGAGTCATCCCCACCTGGTGCTAATTCCAGAGTTGACAGGGGTTCAAACCCACGACCCTAAGATCCCAAGCCAGCCTTCTTAACCACGAAGCCAACACCAGGCTATATTCAGTAACATAAAGGAAATAAATAAATGCATTTTTCGTTTTTCATCTTACAAACACACAATGCTTCAATTTATCATTTACTGGCAGATAATTTGGTTCCACCAGGCTGTTGTAAAGGAATTAGTTCCCAATAGTGTGTGGAATATTCGGTTCGGGAGTTTGCTGGGAATGTCCTTTGACAGCATAATAGCAGGGACATGCGGAAGTTCCACACAATGTAAAATGTGACTTCAAGTCCTCAACCCCCTCCCCAGGTTCTCAAACCCCCTTTCCCAGCTCCCTGTCCCCTCTCCCCCCCACCCCAACTCTCTGTCCTCTTCTCCCCTTTCTTCCTCAAGTCCTCAACCCCAAATCCCAAGTTCTCACCTCCCCCTTCCCCACAGGCTCAACCTCAATTTCCCAACTCTGTCCCTTCTCTGCCTTCCCCGCTCTCACTCAAGTCCTCAACCACCACCCCTCCTCCCAACCCCAGGTCCGCAGCTCCCACTTTCTTCTTCAAGTCCTCACCCTCCCACTCCCCAAGTCCGCATAAGAGTCACTGACTGCTAAGGTTTCTTGGTGAAGTAAATTGACAAAAAGGTAATTATATATTGCACGGAATCGACTGAATAGTTTGTTATAATTGTTTTTTTTACTTATGGTTGGTGTGTGAACCAACGACTCTGATCCTATACACCACTAGTGTGCACAACAAAATTGCACACAACTCGATATTGCGCCAACATGGATATTTGTAAACCTCCACATGCACTGTCCGGACCCGAGACCTCTTAATTGAGGCATCACTCAGCATTGTACGTGCTGTGGCTATGACGTTTACCCCGTTCAGACACAATCAGGCAACTTGCATCCATATAGTTACATAGAATATAGATTTTTTTTACGAATGAGGTAACAAACATCAATTGATGTGGTGTTTTGTTTCTCACACTTTGGAAGACCAACCCGATGTGATCTTTTTTTTTCGTATTAAGTTCTTTCACGTTATTCTTCTTTTTGTTAACTTTCAGATTCATTATCACTTAGTTATAATTGTGCTGACACCAACCATTATAAACATTCCTTGTCACTGTGTTGAATATTTATTGCAGCCTTTTAATTACACTTGGAAGGTCACTGTAACCCGACCCTTTAATAAGATCGGATTTATTTACAGTTCAATGGGATGGGGGGCAGAAGTAGTGTTCAGTTTTGATCCAACTTGGGTTCGACTCTTGACCTGACTACAAACTGTTGCGTGGGTCTTTCGCAGGCAGGGAGTTGCATCACATCCCTCCGATAGATGTGAGGCCGAAGGACCCGTCTGCGAGCATTAGTTGGTGGATGTCAAAGATCCCAGGTGTCCTTCGAGAAGCGGAAGGCAGGTTATCGTCGGCACCCTGAACGAATTCTAAATTTCTGCAGAGACTGCAGGTATTATGGCATTTTCAGATATTCCATGACACCAGGTTATGCTGCTTGGTATCTCAGTGCGATATCATTGTAAACAAATTCATGCCCGCAGGTGTTCGCCTATCTTATGTGTACGGTCATTTTCGGCTACGAAGGGCAACCATAACATAATTTATTTACAGAAAAATATAAATAATTTATCTTTTCTAAAGGCATAACCCTTCATTTTTACCTGGAGGTTAAGCAATCCAGATTTCAGGCTTGAACGAAAATAACAGACATCTTCAAACTCTCCAATATTATCTACTACTTTGCTACAAGTTGAAAAGCTCATTTTTGGGCCATCCTTCACTCCGCTTCATCAAATCAAACAGGATCAGCTTTAATTAATCTTTAGTGGCAAAATTGTAAAGTTGATGAAAAACATTTTGTTTATGTTTTATTTATTTTTATCTGTTTCAAACCTAGACTTAAAAATACTTGCTATATCTTGCATAATAATTCATCCTTCATTTCTCAATATATTTTCAAACAGTTGTCTTGTTTTTATGAGCAAGTTTCTCGTAAATTCTTGATTATTCTCCATCTTCGCACAGCTTTGCAACATAAGGCCCGAGTAAAATCTCGAAACCATTTCCTTTCTTGGGACGGATGCTGCGGTTCTTCCCTCATGATTCCATAATAAAAGGACGAGAGGGTAGCTTAGGGGTTTGCGAACAGGCTGAGTCGGGGATTTGGAGGGTCTAAGTGCTTTGGGGAATCCTTGCTTGATGTTGCTGGTGGATGTCTTGGAACTCACTGAAGGGCGAAGAAGAATGTTGTCTCTCAAGGGACACTGGACACCATTGACCAGAGACACTGGGTCAGGCTTAATGGCAGAGCTGAGCTGTTCAGGGAGTCGAGGCGTAAAACTGTACGTATGCTGGTTGTGGACAATGACGCTTCGGTGGAAGGAATCTGTGAGGAGGAAGAGCATCATCTGTGGTCAAGTGATTCTCGTCCTGCTTACAGGGGAATTCACACATTGTGTTCCTCCAAGCCCGTCCACGGTGTACTGCAGAGAGAGTGGAGGGTGGACGGCTCTTGACAGAGGAGTCCGAAATGAAGGCCCGCTGGGCCGTTTACTTTGAGCGGCTGGACCAGGCAGATCCACCAGCTGTCAAGCTGAATGTCTGGGGGTGTAAACAATCCCAATTGCTGACCCTCCAATCAACTGTGATCCACTTTCATTTGTGGAAACACAGGCTGTGGTGAACCGGTTGAAATGGGGAAAGCTCCTGGTATCTGTGGCATCCATGCTGAACTTCTCAAGGCTGGTGGAAATGCTGAACTCGTGTCATTGCATGCAGTTCTGTGCTCTACCTGAAACACAGACATCATCCCAACGGACTGGAAAAGGGGCCTTGTTATCCCTCTCTGGAAAGGGAAGGGTGATCACCAGGACTGCAACAACTACCGAGGGGTGAGGCTGCTCTCAGTACCGGGAAAGGTCTTTGCTCAGATAATTCTTGAAAGGGTTCGCCACCATCTGCTTGAGCACCAGTACCCAGAGCAGTCAGGCTTTACACCAAAGAGGTCAACGATTGACCGTGTCCTTGCTTTTCGGGTCCTCACCGAATGTAGACGACAGTTAAGGCAGGGTCTGCTTGCAGGCTATGTTGTGATCTCCTCAAAGCATTTGATTCAGTGAATCGGGATGCCCTCTGGAGGATTCTTAGTCTTTGTGGGGTGCCATGAAAACTCATCAATCTGAAGTCTGAACTATACTCTGATACTGAAAGTGCTGTGAGATGTGGTGATACCATCTCGAACTTATTTCCAGTTGTTACTGGAGTTCTTCATGGGTGTGTACTGGCCTCCACACTTTTCAGCGTTTGTATGGACTGGATTTTGTGAGGATGTCGGAGAGATCAAGCTGCAGTGCGTCATTTGGGAATGACCAGTTCTCTGACCTTGATTTCGCAGATGACGCAGTCATCTTTGCAGAGACTCTGGAGATCCTCTTGTGGGCCTTCGACATGCTGAATGAAGAGTCAGAGCCACTGGTATTACAGGTTTCCTGGGTCAAAACAAAGATCCAGTCTTTGACTGACATCTGGAATGCTGCTATCTTGTCTGTAGCTGTTTGTGGTGAGGATGTTGAGGTCACGGCAAGATTCACTTACCTTGGCAGTGATATTCATATCTCTGCTAGCTGTGAGTCAGAGGTCAATAGACGTCTGGGTCGGGCCTGGGGAATCATGCATTCCCTGGATCATGGGATGTGGCACTGTCGGTACCTGTGCAGGACAACAAAAGTCCGAGTCTTCAGGACCTTGGTGCTTCCAGTCTTGCTCTACGAATGTGAGTCTTGGACTCTGACCAGGGATCTGAGATGGAGGCTTAATTCCTTTGGTACCAGGTCTCTTCGGAGAATCCTTGGCTATCGCTGGTCAGACTTTGTGTCCGAGTGGTTGCTGAGAGAGACTCAAATTAGATTTGTTACCCGCACAGTCCGTGAGCGTCAGCTGCAGCTGATTGGATGTGTCTCGTTTTCCTGACGCTGATCCTGCTCACCAGATTCTCTCAGCGAGGGAGCCTCTTGAGTGGAGGAGGCTAATGGGCCGACCACGTGCCTTGTAGTTGCAGCAGGTTGATCGGCATCTCAAGGAGATGGGGATGGGTCAGACATCTACCTGGGGGATGGCCAGACTGAGGCCCCTGGAGTACCTGCGGAAAGTGAACGCAGCGACATGCTGCTCTGGCGCATGCTCCCATACTTGACCTTACCTGACCTATCGGTCATCTATTATGTGGTTGCAGGTTTTTGCATGTCTCTCATGTTTAGGGATGGAAAAAGGGGGGGGGGGGTGTTAAAAGTGAGAAAAAAATCATTTAAAGAGCAAAATTATTTTAAATAAACAGTTGATTTTAAATCAAACATAAAAAGTGCTGAATGTAGACGATCTGGCAATATTAGCGGAGAGCAAGTAGGAGATGCGGATGTGATGGAGGAATGGAAGTAGGCATTTGAGAAGCACGGACTAAAGATGGGCTTAAAGAACATTGAAGTAATGTTTTGTAGGACAGGACAGGCACGAGAGAGAGAGAGAGAGAGAGGAGAGAGAGAGAGAGAGAGATAGCAGACAGAGAGAGAGAGAGAGAGTAGAGACAGAGAGAGAGAGAGTAGTAGAGCAGAGAGAGAGAGAGTAGTAGAGACAGAGAGAGAGAGAGAGAGAGAGAGAGAGAGATTGAACATCATGTTAGAGCGTCAGTGACACATAAAGGCGCTGTCACACCTTGACGTTTTAGCCAGCAATGGCAACGTATAAAAATGTATGTAAAACGTTGGCGTACGCTGAAGTTTTGAGGTTTTTTTTTTTAAGTTTTGGTCGTATTCATAACGTCTTGGTCGTATGCATAACATATTAGTAACGGGCAAGAACGTTTCGTTGTCTTATAGATAACTTATACAACGAATGCTTAGCCTATTGTCGGCGTTCACAACCTATGCCCAACGATAGTTTAACTTAGGCATAGCGCGTGCACGTATCGCTGACGAACTCGTGGACGTCCTGTTAAACACTGCCGCACGCCGATTTAAATCATAACCGCCTGAAAATTGGAAGTGTCAACATCGCAGTCACACCTTGACGATTTAGCCAGCGTATGCCGACCTATGAAAATGTGTCTAAAACGCTGGCACACGTCGAATACGGTATGGGTAAGTTAGTATACGTTAGGAGCACGCTGAAAAACAATGAAGTATGCTGTCATATTCCGTGGTACGTCTAGTACGTCGTGAAATTTCAAGCATGCTGAAATTTTACGACGTACTCGACGTATGGCTCACAAGTTCCGCATACGCTGACATAAGTTCTCGGCACGCTCCGCGATCGTTGTCACACGTCGGACACACGTTACTTGTGAGTTACTCATAAGTCGAAACACGTTGAGGTAATGTTTAGCATACCCGAAACTTAATTTTTAACACGAATGAGTAACGGTAGCTTTGAACCTATGTGTAACGTATCAAACGCACATTGCGTATGTAGACGAATTTGATTGACGTCTTCCAGACGCCACAGAACTTATTGAACGTGTTTCTAACTTACATCTACCGTATAATGGCGATATGGCAGCGTTTAGGGGAATTGGTATATACAAATGGCTTCACAAGAGGAACCCGTCAGTGTTCCAGACTCATGTTGAGTAGATGTCAATGTCAGTAGTATCAGTAGTAGTAGTATTAGGTGAGCGTGGTAGTAGTAGTAGTAGTAGTAGTAGTATTGGTAGTAGGTGATTGGGGAGGGTGTGGGTGATGATGTCCTCGTTGCGTCCACGAATAGGAGACTATTGCACCATTGTTCGATGTTCTTTTCGGTAATTTTTTTTTCTCATTCCCACGATGAACTATTTTTGTTTCAGTTTTTAAAGTATTCAAAACGACTTGGACAAATGCATAATGTCTCGTAATGAACACAGACGCTTTGATAACTTATAGATAGTTATACCGAACGATTGATTAGCGTGTTTTAGGCGTCCACAACCTATGCCCCAACGATAGTCTAACGTATGCATAGGTGGCAGCGTATCGTCGACGATTACGTGAGGTTTTCTATTCATAGGTTGCAACTTCACTTTTAATAAATGGCTGTCACTGCGCCTATTGTTTTTGGAGCTGGTGCTCGCAATTGAATCGTTTTCATTGAACGAGTTAAATCGCTTCCACAGCACTGCAGTCACGGCACCAACAGCAGCAGGCTCAGTGCCAGCCTCATGCCAGGCTAGCGGATCCCTGTAGAAGGTGTACTGCTTGGTTTATCCTTGGACCACTCTGGCATAGCAGCTCGACGAAATGCTGGGGCATTCGCAGGAAGTTGATGAAGGATGCATGGCTCGTTCCGGAGTTCCCACCATGAGCTGGTCATATATGCCATATATGCCTCCCGATCCATGGTCTGACCCAGTTCCTTCTCCGTTCACGTCTTCTTTCTCCGGCTCTATTTGGCACGCAACTGGTGCAGTGTCAACTCGATGAGGTCATGTTGATGTTGGAGACAGGTAGGTATTGTCGTCCTCAGCCTTGCCGTATCCTCCATCTCCGGAATGACATGGACATGTACTCACCACGAAGTCTAAAAAAGACGGGTTCCTCCTGGAAGCCCTTTTATATACCAATTCCCTAATCGCTGCAATACGCCATTGAACGGTATCTGTAAGTTAGAAACGCGTTCAGTAAGTTCTGTGTCGTCGCTGAAGACGTCAAATACGTCTACATACGTTTTGTGCGTAGGACATGCTTAACAAATAATTCCAAGCACTTTACTCATAGGTTATAAATAAGTCACGGGTCCTAAAATTACTTGAGCGTGTTTCGACGTATGAGGAACTTTCAAGTAACGTGTTGCGAATGTGGAACAACGTTCGTGTAGCGTGCTTACAAAACGTTACTCATAGGTTAGAAATAAGTTTCGGGTACGCTAAACATTACCTCGACGTGTTTCGACTTAGAGTAACTTACAAGTAACGTGTGTCGACGTGTGTCAACGATTGCATAACGTGCTACAACTTATGGCCAGCGTAGCGGAACGTGTGGTCATACGCCGGCATACGTCGTAAATTTCAAGCATGCAAAAATTTGAGGACAACCCAAAGTACAACGTTTAAAGCCAGCATACTACGACTATGGCAGTGTTTTTCAGCATGGTCTTAACGTATACAAAACTACCCATAACGTATTCGACGTGTGCCAGCGTTTTTGACAAATTTTTCATAAATCGGCATAGCTGGCTAAATCGTCAAGGTGTGACAGCGGCTTAAGGCAGGGAAATAATTTTTGGGGACTAGGTGGAATGGTAATCAGCGATGGTAGTTCAGAGGCAGAGGTATGGAGGAGGATACATGTGGGTGTGAATGCAATGAGGAAAGTAAAGGGTTTGATGGTGAACAGGAAGATGTCGAGAACGTTGAAAGGGAAAGTCCTGAGATGATGTGGTATGGCGGTGAGTTGACGCTGTATGGTCTTGAGATGGTAGTACCTGTGATGGAAAAGCCTGGTGTGGCTGTAGTGGCAGGTGGCGGGCGGCTTGGGATCCCAGGATCCTGAGTTCAAGCCCCGTTGGGCCGCTGAATTAATACACGAGGGGGTTACCAGCCTGTCATCCTTCCGAGGTCGGCAAAATGACACCAGTGTACTGGTAGGGGGACACTGCATCAGCGGCAAAAAGGCCGCGTCCCAACCAATGATGCAACCAGCAGCCACAGGCTGCACTCGATAGCCAACCTGTGATGGAGTAGCAACAACTGAGGATCCAGGTATTCAAGAACAACTGGGTCAGGTGAATTGTGGGAGTGAAGAGGATGGATAGAAGGATGGACGGACTAACGGAGGAGATCGGTGTGCAGATGAGCTTGATGGGAACATTGGTAGAGAGCCGGCTGAAGTGGACAGGGCACCTTGAATGGATGGAGGAAAATAGACTTCTGAAGAGAGAAGATGCATTTAAAGAGCGAGGCAGGAGAGAAAAGGGTAGACCGAGTTTGAGATGGGGGGGATTGTGTGAAGAGGAATTTCAGAAATATGGAGAGTGGAGAAAGATTGCTAGCGATGGAGGGTGCAGCAGCTCAATATCTATCAGTCGGCTTCACCGCATATATAAGGATTTTGAGGAAGAATGAGAAAAAAATGAGTAACCTTATAAAGTCTTGAAAAAAACGATGAAAATTGCCGATTGTAGTAACATGATAATAGAAATGATATGAAGCCAATCGCAGAAATCCAAGACCGCGTTGACTGTCATCAACCTTCCTGTTAAAGCTTCCGCAAAAAATCCATTCTCCATGGCTATGGCAAGGTTAATAGCCCTTGCTGTACTTTCTAAAAAGAAAGACAAGAGTGCTGATCTTGATAGAGCAAAAGTATTCGTAAAGCCACCAACCTCTGCCCATCTGAAGAAAGGTATTCACTTTTGTGGGGTTCAGTGGAGGTTCAGTTCAGTGGAGGTTCACATTTCTCTTTGAAGTCACAATTCAGGATTGTCACACCATATTCATTCCAAGAAGGTCAAAGCTGACAGGTTATCTTGACAGAAGGTGCAGAAAGAACTCTTTCTGAATGTTGACAATGCCCCCACAAACAAAGTACAGTACCTTCAACCCCATATGCAATAGAAGAAAGAACCAAGGCTCTTATGGCCACGAATATTGAAAAAGATGCTGGCAAGGATGGAATCTATCCCAAATTCAAGAAAAATTTTGGGTCAAAGGGATGAGCATGGTTGACAGACCTATTCGGTCCTGTCATTTTAGAGGGGTTCTTAAAGGCTGGTGTGAGGGGGTCGTCATTGGTCTGGACTGACACCCTTAGGGAACAGACTCCATGAAAGTGATATTCATTCTTGAAAAACTATAATTCGATCACACAACAAGCAGATGTTGTATTGGGCACATGATCCTCTATATGGGTCTCTTGTGACAATGAGTCACATGATTTCATTGTGATTATGAGTACAAGTCAATGCTGCTTCGGTTTGAGTTATGAGTTATGATCCCCTTTCAATTTTTATGATGACCCTAAATGTATAGGTAGATGACCCTCAACATACAGGTAGATGTCTTTGAGAACAGCTATGTGCACAAAAAAATTGTTAAAAACGAGTTCAAGAGTGGTGAGTTGATCATAATTTTGGGTAGGGATGGAATGGTGACAATATCTGTTGTGATGGTCCCACGGACTCCAATGCATTTCAAGGTAGTCGTTTCCACAATTATCATCAACTAGCCGAAACCCCGTCACAGACGGATTCCGTTCATTCAACCACCCTCACCAGCTCACCCACACTCGAGGGAACATGGACTGGACAGGGCGTGCTTGCCCCCGCCTACTCATCCCCGCCCCTGCCCACATTCCCCCCCCCCGCCTCCAATTTGCTTACCCCCGCCAAAAATTTAATTACCCCAGCCCGCGCCCCGCTCTTCACTCCCCCGCCCCCCCCGTCTCTTGATACCCCCTAATTCCCCCCTCCCCGTCTCCCGCTTTCAATTTGCTTACCCCCACCCAAAAATTTGCTTACCTTGCCCCCCGCCTCTTCCCTGCCCCCGTCTCTTCATCCCCCGCCCCGCCTCTTCACTCCTCACCCCGTCTCAACGAAAAGTGTTTATTCTGCTCAAAGTTGAAAATTGACTATTGCCACGATGTGCGATGCACTCTTAAGGTACGAAGTTTCTTTCAGTCCAGGTCACAGTACTGAGAAAAACGTGACGCGACCGCTAGGAGGAGCACAAAATTGGTCCTTCAGTATTAATATATAGATGCAGGGGAGAATTCCTTGATAATGTTGTTTGCCCTTGTTACGAATGGCACTGCGTGGCCTCACAGGGCCATTATTGTTGAAGAGTATTTTCAGAAGATGATTGTTCATTTCAATTGGCCAACTCAATTGCCAAATCTAAATCCCATTGAGCTTGCAAGTTGCATCACAACAACTTTAGGAATGGCCATAATTTCTGGATCATTCAGGACATGCTTTGGCAGAAAGTGGAACAAACTGGACCAGGATTCCTTCCATTTACTCACCTATAGCAATCCAATATGCTACCGTGCTGGTAGCAACCCTGTGCGGTGGACACACCACATATTGAGCCCTGGATACAGAGAGATACAGAGATATGACAAGTTATTGTTTGAGCATCTCCCTGTACTGTCATCTGAGATACTGTTGCTGTTATTGCCAGGTATAAAGGAGGTCGCTTACAATTTGCATGAAATTTGAGTTTGCCTGTTTGTGTTCTCATCTGAACCTCGAGCTCATGATGTAGGGAATACAAATTAAAATCCCATATATTATATTTACGGATTATCTAATGTTCTTGTGGTCTGAAAGGATGATGCAAATGTAGTACACACACCTTGACTGTTGACTAGTCTAGATTCGTTTATCGGCCCAAATATAAACGATTACATTGATCTTTCAGTGTTACAGACCAGAAGAATTCATTTAATTGTGCTTGAAAAAGGTTACATTTGCTGCTAGATCCCTGTTAAGTCACAATAACAACACAAGAGTGAAAAGAAAAATGGCAGTTCTGGAAGGAGAAGGAGAGGGAAGGAGGATGAGGAGAGGAAGAAAGCCATCTATAATTGACACATTCTCTTGAGCCCCGATGCCCCATGTTGAGGGGTGCATTTCCTTTTAAAACTCGCATACCCAGTGAAGGAGGACCGGCGTAGTGGCGTGCGCCTGTAGTCCGGCTACTCGGAGGCTTGGGTTGGAGGATCGCTTGAGGACGGGAGCTCTGCGCTGGGTCGCGCTATGAGAGGGTGTAGGGCAGCCCAGAATCATGGTGAAACCCAATCCTTATCCCTGTGTCGTAAGAGGCGACCAGGGTTGCGTCAGGAAGGGCATCCGGTGTAAAACCTGTGCCAAATCAGTATGCGGATCATAACGGATGATCCGCTGTGGCGACCCCTTACGGGAGCAGCCGAAAGACGAACAACAACATACCCAGTGAAGGAGGAATCAGGGTTTTCTGCATGTGAACCCATTGATCCTTAAAAACGGGGTTCATCACTGACCCCGCTGGGGTTTTATTGTGTGAACTATTGGAGTAAGCAGAGTTGCTAAGTCGAGAGCAGCTGTGAGTTAACATATAGTTGCATTGCTGTATGTAACATCCATACTTATTTAATTTGGGTATTCTTTGGAAAGTCATTAATCGTTTAATTTAATGAATGTTATTGTGTTTAAGGTTGACATTATGGATTAATAAATATTTCATATAATGTCGCCCTTATGTCTCCTGTCGTACGTTGGTTTCAACCTTAAAACAACACGAATGGCACATCAATCTCTTAATTTGTTTTCTGCCGTGACATATTCTTGTGTCCCGGTAACACCCTCTGTGTCACCGGAACATTCGCCGTAGTGCCCTGAGGTCGACATGTAACAAGAGGCATGGTGTTAGATCACAAAGTCCACCATCCCTCAGGTGGACATTACTCCAGGGACGCGTCTGCTGGTGTTCCAACAGTGAATTATCGCTTATACCCTGACAAATTATAAATTGCTGCCAAAACTGCAGGTAAAAGTGATCTCGTCTTCTGTGGTATTCCTTAACAACAGGTTACACTACTTGCCATCTCAGTGTGTGGTGGCTGTGCTAGCTGTAGCTCCCACATATAAACAAATTCCACTCACAGGTGTTCGCAGGCTCTGTGTGACCAACCACTTTTGACTAGAGAGGGCAACCATAACCAATGTCTTTTTAAGTCACGTAAAAAAATTACACTGATGTCTAAGTTTAAGTTACAACGTCTTTGTCCGGCATGTAGTTTGTGTTCAAGCTCCACTATGAGCCTTAATTTAACGAAAAAATAAAATAATTTCCTGTGATTTTCATCGACGATAATGAACCTATAAATGGACTGTTTTCAGAATTTAAAGCATTTTCCTCTGATTGTTCGGCCCCTTGACCATTACCATTATTGTTAGGCATCTCATAACCCATCAACGTCCCGAGACCGATCGTGCAGTTTCTGGTGCTTCCACACTGATGATTGTGCCCCCATTGAGCTGGGGTTTCAGTTTGTCCCTTTTTGTGCCAAATTGATTTGCGAGTCAATGTTGTTGTGAATTGGCACCGATGGCGCCAAAAACGAAAATGGTCATTTCAGCACACTTTTGCATCTTGTTCCAAGACAGATAACCTTTTGTACACCCGTGTATCAAAAGTGCATGCGACAGGATCTTTTATTATTCATTCGACTGTGAAGGCTGTAGCACTAATTATAGATTGTTCACACAAGCTACGAATAACATAAATGTGCATGTCAGATGATATCGTGAGTCAAATAGCACACTAATTTTGCACAAAATGGCCTCAGGAAGGCCATTGGAATTATTTATTAAATGGCAATTGTGATATTAGTCAAATTTCAGGGGAATAGTCAGATTGTAACTTGGCAGAGGGTCAAGGATAAAAAAAGAAAATTGTTTGTTTCTCAACTGCTTATAACAGTGTACCTGCCCTTGAATGCACCAAGCTCGATTCAACGGTAATATTATGCAAACAATCTGACTGTAAGAACAGCAAATAGATAAGCAAAAACAAAAACAAACACAGGCAAGAATGTTCAAACTTTTTGCTTGACCTCTGTTTCTCTATTCATGGCCATTCCGAAAGTGTCAGCACAGCTGAAGCAGTTAGTATGCAAAGAATACACTGGCTAGTTTACCATTGTGATTCCCAATGGTAGTCAGAGAGAGTAGGACTTTGGTCAGGGTACAACCATGTTGTGGCTTACACTTTTTGAAAGGTATTATGGCATCGTTGACATCCATCAGCGATGCAGTGATGTTGGTGAATGGGACACTTCAGGCTTAAATCAATGAGTGCATCATCCCTTACAAGGACAATTCCCTGCTTGTGAATCACCAGGATGACAGTTTATAGTAAAAGTGAGAAATCAAACCCAGAATAAACAGCTCAAAGGCAAGTACTGCACACAATTTCAGAGCTGTCTTGTCAAACCCCCTTCTGTGTCCAGAAATGCAGTATAAAAAGAGCATCACTTGGAACGTCCATTATAATTTCATTAACAAACACTAATATATTCAAGAATTGTGAATTGTTGCAAAGGAGCAATGGTGCACCCGACGACACAAGTAGTTGGCAGTCAGAAATGTGTTGGCATGTAACTGAGCGGAATCACACCGTGTACATGAGGCAGGTGTCAACAAGTACAAACAGCAGTCGCGGTGAGGTGAACATACCTCGAAGGCTCACACATGACACACAGATCATGTTTGAATGCTAATTGTTGACAGTTTACCAGTGTGGAGTTCACTGCATGGAGTGAATGTGTCAGAATATCACAGCATCGACCAAATAACAAACAGACAACTACTATTACAACAATTTTTATCTTCCAAGTTCCCAATTCTGTTTGTCTGCAGGCAAAGTATCAATTCACAGAGAAACTTCCTGCTATAAGCTGTTTTCAATGGTAGGTGGCCTCATGTAACATGGATTCTACTTTGGACTCGGTCACTCCTTTGTGTGAATGGAGATGAATAAATATTTAAAAGTTGGCATTCAAAAATAGCACATTGGTTTAACCTGGAATTAGATAGGTATGTTGAAGCATAAGGAGGAGAGAGGTATATGGATATTGGCAAGACTGGTAGGTACCTTGGGTATGGATCAAAGATTGTATACATCTGAAGCGATTATGATGTCTGTTAGAGGGTCTCATCAACAGATGAATGTGCTGTCTGTTTGTCCTTCCTAAAAATACAATTATCCCCACCCCCAAATTTTTGTAAAAATAAAAATTACACGTGCGCACGCACTAGTCTATATATATTACTGTATGTATGTGTATTTATGTATGATATACAGTATATACAGTAATTATATATATATAACACACACTGATGCACCAAAACATGATGACACCTCCCTAATATGCTGTTGGTTCTCGTGTGCCACCAAAAAGGCCGACCAGCGAGGCATGGACTCCACAAGACCCCTGAAGGTGTTCGTGGTATCTGGCATCAGAACTTAGCAGCAGATCCTTCAAGTCCTGTAAGTTGCAGGTGGAGCCCGTGGATCGAACTTCGTCCAGCACATCCAACAGAATGCTCAATCGATTGAGTCTGGAGAGTTTGGAGCCAGGGCAACACCGTGAACACTTCATCAGTTCCTCAAACCATTCCCAACAATGTGTGCAGTGTGGCAGGGCGCATTATCCTGCTGAAAGAGGCCACTGCATCAGGGAATACCATTGCCATGAAGGGATGTACCTGGTCTGCAACGATGTTTACGTAGGTGACACGTGTCAAATTGACATCCACATGAATGCCGGACCCAGGGTTTCCAGCAGAACTTGCCCAGAGCATCACCTCCCTCCACCGGCTTGTCGTCTTCCCACAGTGCATCCTGTGCCATCACTTCCCCGAATACGGCGCACACGTACACGGCCATCCACGTGATCTAAAAGAAAACGGGACTCGTCGGACAGGCACCTTCTGCCTCATGGCTGCTACACAGATGCTCACTGGCATCAAGCACTGTACAACATCTGAGTCCTGTAACACTGCTAACTATGAAAGCTAAATTAATACTCCGCCAAAACGATGTATGAATATGGACATTCACCTTCTAATGACAGTTATATATATATATTACTAGCAAAGTATCCGTGTTGCCGGGAAAGCCGGGTCCCTCCTCTCCTCCTTCCCCTGCCTCCTCCTCCACCCTCCACCCCTCTCTCCAGACTCCCACCCACCCTCCTCCTCCCACCCACTCCCTCTCCAGACTCCCACCCACCTTCCTTCCTTCCCTCTCTACCCCCTCCCTCCCACTACTCCTACCCCACCCCTCCCTCCCCCACTACCTCCTACCCACCCCTCCTCCTCCCTCCTCCTACCCACCCCTCCTCCTCTACCCCTACCCCACCCTCCTCTCCACTACCTCCTACCCACCCCTCCCTCTCCCACTCCTCCTACCCCACCCTCCCTCCTCCACTACCTCCTACCCACCCTCCCTCCTCCCACACCCCTACTCTACACCCCTCCCGTCCTCCCACCCCTTCCCCCTCCACCTCCTCTCTCCCTTCCCTCCCTCCTCCTCTCCTTCCCTTCCCTCCCCCTCCTCTCCTTCCCTTCCCCTCCCTCCCTCCTCTCCTTCCCTCCTCCCCTCCCTCCTCCTCCTCTCCTCCCTTCCCCTCCCTCCTCCTCTCCTTCCCTCCCTCCTCCTTCCTTCCCTTCCCTTCCCTCCTCCTCCTCCTCCTCCCACCCCTCTCCCTCTGGAGTCCCACCCCTTCCCCATGACAGGTGGTGGTTTCTGTTTATAAGTTATGAGAAAATGACTTTAAAACCCATAGTAAAGTGTATTGTGGTTAAAAAAAACAAAACATGTGAAGTTTCGTAAAGAGAGGGGGCAAAAAGGGTCGCGGAAACTGGAAGGGGGGGAAGAGGGAAAGGGGAAAAGGGAGAAGGGGGGGGGAAAGGGGGAGGGGGGAAGGGCGAGGGGCAGAACCTTATTATATTTTTTTTTTTTCTAGTCTTCTTTTTCTTTCTTCTTTCTGCACATTTATCTATCCGTTTAGGTATCGATTTATTTCTAATCTTTTATTTTTGATTTGCTTGTTTCTATAAAGGTTACATATTTTCCATGTCATATTTTATGTGTTGATTTGTTTATATGTTTATCTTGGTATCTCTATATGGTTATCTATTTATAAAGTTCCACCGCGATGAAACTTTGGGAGCTCAGAGGAGTAGGCCGCCATACCAAGCCACTTGTAGAGCACTCGCCAAGTGACTGAAACCACCCCAGCAAACAACAAATAAACGGGTGATAAGAAACAGCTGATTTGGCAGGCGATTAGTGATGCATTGTAAACAGTGAAGATCAGGTATTCGATGATGAACGCTTTATCATAATTATTTTCGTTGCACTGAATGTAGCTACACTTTAGACACATTCATTTTTCTTTTCTTCACTCAATATGATTATTATCTGAACAAAAGAAAAAAGTTAAGTTTAATACTTTGGAAATTTGTAACCATGAAGGAGGGATCACAGCCTTGCTTGTTTAAAGTAAATATGCTTCATTGCAAGAATTGATAATTTCTGAACTTTTTCAGATTTAATTCCAGATTTTGACAGTTATTTAGTTCATCAGCTCCAATCCTCAAACATGAAGACAGATTGAGATTAGTCAGTGAGAGGTCATCGTGGGAAATCGCTAAGGTATTTTTAAATAGGCCGAAACAAATGGTGGATTAAGACACCTGCGAAGGATAGGGAGCTGACCAAGGATAACCCTGTTTTTGTATTTTCATGATGAGATGAGTTAATTACCTTCAAAATGGGTGTTTAAATTTACCCAGTTTTCATTCATGCACTCCCTTGGATGGTCAGGTCAGGCCAGATTAGATATGTGACTTGCTACAGGTACCATGTCAACCTGCACTAACCTGTTCCATGGTCGGGTTGTCGGCGACTAAACCATCCAACCCACCAAGTTTCTTGGTGAGGAGGGTGCATGATATTGACACACAGCAGGATGAAGAACAAAACCTGTTAAAGGGTGGAGGAGCTCCTTGTGAGCCAACGGCCATCCATATCTAGTGCCCAACTGTGTCTGCGGACGTCCTCCTGCAGTTGGGTTACTTTTTATTAGGAGGTGGATGGCAGGATTTGCACTCCGGCACCCGTAAAAACCTTCATTCCGAAAAACATTCTAAAAGCATTAAAAAAATCTGAAAACCCACTCGGTGGGAGTACCTGCTGTGCAGCTGCCCTTTGTAGGGCAGCTCACCGGATGACGGGATTGGGGCAAAGCCTTTGGAACCCAATATTTGATGATAGGAGGGAAACCACGGGGTAACCTTCCCAGGTCAGATTGCGGTAGTGTGTGTTGGACTGGTGCTGAGGTGTCATCCACCAGATGGCAGTTTCCTTGGGTTAACCTGAGGCAGTCCCTTCGGGTAGGTGCCTGAAATGTCCTTTCCCTGAGAGGATGATCACCTGTCTCTGTTATCATCTGAGCTCAAGTGTTTGGACATCAGTATTGCAGCATTCTCTGAGGTTTGGAGACTGGATTGCGGCGAGATCATGGCGGGTGGTTACACCAATGATTGGGCTGGTCGCTCTGATGGTTACCATGCCCAAGGAGTTGCTGTAGCTGTGTCCAATAAGCTGATTCCAATGATAATTGAGGTAACACCGGTCAACGAGCATATAATGAGACGAAGGATTTGTCACTCCTTGGGTGTCATTCCCCTGGTCTCTGTATATGCTCTCACTGAGGTGAGTGATCTCACCATGAAGGATACATTCTACGCCACGGTCGAGTCTATGGTTGATCAGTGCCCCAGGCGAGATACTCTTCTAGTCTTGGGGATTGTAATGCATCGACTGGAACTGATAGGGGTAGTTCGGAGACATGTGTTGGTCTCCATGTGTCTGGAACTGTGAACCAGAATAGCACTAAGTTCCTTGACTTTGCAAGAAGTCATGGACTTAGGGTGGCTGGTTCATGGTTTCAGCGCCCACAGGCTCATCGCTGGACTTGGTATTCCAATGCTGGCAGTGTGGCAAAGGAGATTGACCATGTGCTCTTTGATGGTTGCTGGAGGATGATCCAGAACTGCAGGGTCTACTGGAGTGATAAGTTTCTCAATACTGACAACAGGCTTGTTGTAGCAACTCTGAAGTTGCAGCTGAAATCCAGGAGAATGGTACCATCCCATCCTAGGCTGGATGATGGCAAGCTCAAGGATGAGAGGGTAGCTGAGGAGTTTGCGAACAGGCTGAGTGGAGATTTGGGGGTCTGGGTCTTTGGGATCTGAAAGAGTTGTGAGTGCCTTCAAGTCACCACCTTGGATGTTGCCGGTAGATGTCTTGGACCTCACCGGAGGGTGAAGAAGAATTATGTCTCTCAAGGAACACTGAACACCATTGACCAGAGTCACAGGGCAAGACTGAATGGCAGAGCTGAGATGTTAAGGGAGCTGAAGCATAAAACTGTGCGTGCCCTAAAGGTGGACAAGGAGGCCGATGTGCAAGGAATCTGTGATAGGCTGTTAGTCAAGTGACCTGCGGTCAAGTGATTCTCATCCTGCTTACAGAGGATTTTGCACATTGCGTTCACCCAAGCCTGTCCCTCGGTGTACTGCAGTTAGAGCAGAGGGTGGTAGGCTCTTGAGAGAGGAGTCCGAAGTGAAGGCCCGCTGGGCTGGTTACTATGAGCGGCTGTACCAGGCTGATCCACCTGTACTGTTGTCGAGTTGGATGTCAGGGGTGTTACAATCCCTTTTGCTGACCCTCCAATCAACTGTGGTCCACCTTTGTCAATGGAAACAGACTGCGGTGAACCGGTTGAAATGGGGTAAAGCTCCAGGGATCTGTGGCATCCATGCTGAACTTCTCAAGGCTGGTGGAAATGCTGCACTCCTGTTATTGCATGCAGTTCTGTGCTCTGCCTGGGACACAGGCATCATCCCAACTGACTGGAAGAGGGGCCTTGTTGTCCCTCTTTGGAAAGGGAAGGGTGATCACCAAGACTGCGACAACTACCGAGGGGTGATGCTGCTCTCAGTGCCGGGAAAGGTCATTGCTTGGATAATTCTTGATCGGGCTCGCCACCATCTGCTTGAGTACCAGCATCCAGATCAGTCAGGCTTCACA
This sequence comes from Eptatretus atami, assembly GCA_035128595.1. Lineage (NCBI taxonomy): Eukaryota > Metazoa > Chordata > Myxini > Myxiniformes > Myxinidae > Eptatretus > Eptatretus atami. The sequence goes on from CM068966.1 coordinate 55,811,040, forward strand.
CCAAATAGGTCAACAATTGGCCATATCCTTGCTCTTTGTGTCCTCACCGAACACAGACGAGAGTTTTGGCAGGGGCTGCTTGCAGCCTATGTTGATCTCTGGAAAGCATTTAATTCAGTGAATCGGGATGCCCTCTGGAGGATTATTGGTCTTCAGGGGGCACCATCAAAACTGATCAATCTGATGTCTGAACTCTACTCTGGTACTGAGAGTGCTGTGAGATGTGGTGGTACCATCTCTGACTTATTTCAGGTTGTTACTGGAGTTCTTTAGTGATGTGTACTGACCCCCACACTTTTCAGCACTTGTATGGTCTGGATTTTGAGGAGGATGTCGGAGAGATCAAGCTGTGGTGCATCGTTTGGAAATGTCAAGATCTTTGACCTTGATTTCGCAGATGATGCCTTCAGCTTTGCGGAGACTCTAGATATCCTCTTGGGGGCCCTTGCGGTGCTGAATGAGGAGTCGGAGCTGCTGGAATTCTGGGTTTCCTGGGTCAAAACTAAGATCCGGGCTTTCAATGACATCTTGGATGCTGCTATCCTGTCTGTAACTGTTTGTGATGAGGATGTTGAGGTCGTGGAGAGATTCACTTACTTTGGCAGTGATAT
>CM068966.1:55816355-55854769 GCA_035128595.1 Eptatretus atami
CGTGGTTGCAGCAGATTGATCAGCATCTCAAATAGATGGGGATGAGCCAGGCATCTGCCTGGGGGATGGCCAGACGGAGGCCCCTGGAGTCTCGGCAGAAAGTGGACGCAGTGACGCGCTGCTCTGGCGCATGCTCCCATACCTGACTTGACCTGACTCCATTGGAATTCCCTTGGTATGCATGCAAAGTTTCAGTGTGTTCTGTTTCATGGTTTTGGAGTTGTGGAGGCGACACACACACTGACATTTATTATTACCTCCCGCATCGGATCGGAGTTACTGTTTTCACCCCTTTCTGTTTGTTTGTTTGTTTGTGAACAGTATTACGGAAAAACTCGTCGACAGATTTCGCCGAAACTTGGTGGGGGATTAGGTATGGTCCAAGGATCATGCCATTAGATTTTGGACTTGGTCCAAGTCAATATGGCCACTATGGCGGCATTTGAAAAAATATTTGAATATTTTTTTTTTGCATTTCTACATGTTTTAAGTGATTTCCAACCCCCCCCCCAAAAAAAAAAAAATTGTTAGAGAAAAAAAAATTTTTGCAACTTTTTTTCAACAAATTTCGATTTTTTTTTTGCATTTCTGCATGTTATAGTGATTTCCAAACAAAAACATGCCAATTATAATTGCGGCTGATTTTGGAACTTCAGGTGGATATACCCACGTAAAATCAATTTCTGTCTCAAGGAATCTAGTTATGACGAATGAATTGAGTATGTAAAAGTTAAAGTAAAAGGGAAAGTTGCAAACTAATACTCTGTGAGCACTGTTGACGTCAAATTGAATGAATAGGATATCAGGTTCATTGAGTGACCCAGCAGTATTGGCGGCGGAGGTTTTGCAGCTCTACCGAGTGCTCCCCCTCTAGTTTTAGATATACTTTTGTCACGTTGTGTGTCAAACTGCATGGTATAAATTTTTACATTTCCTTCTACTCTTCGATCCTTCACAATGATGGTTGGCTAAATTTGATGAAGAGAAATAAAATAAAATAAATAAATAATAAAAACAAGGACATGGGTGGGGTCTACGAGCGGCAAATTTGATTGGTCGTGATGACGTAAAATGCCGTAATACTTTATTCAAGTACTGCTAAACGGAAAGGTTTTGAAAGTGTAAAAAGGTGTTTTGTGTTCAACAGTGTTAGAATATATAATTCAATTGAAATAAAATAAAGGTTAAACCACCATTGATGCAGTGTATTTTGCACCACCTAAGGCCAACATGTTACATTAATTCTTCATGCCTGTTGTTTGTGTCCTTTTTGACACCCTTAACTGTTTGAGTGCTGTTCACCACGATTGTGGCCTCATGGGAATGTGTTGTTGGCCACAATCGTGGCCCCCGTCATTGCTCAACAATCTATATTGTTTGTTCATATTAAATGTTTGTTCCTATGGTTTGTCTTTTTTTTGCCAGAAAATTTGCCTACCAGTTTGACTGAAAAAAATACCATATTTTCGTATTGTATTGCTGGAAAAATTCTGCACCAAACTGTTAAAAACAGTAAGTTTCCTGTTTGGAATGATTCTCAATTTTGTTTTTTTGACAGAGTAAATTTTTTTTTTTTATCTCACTCCTCTCTGTGCAAGCACGATCAGGCCAAATTCAGAGCCAAATTACTCCAAAACTGCAGGTTCGTTTTCTTCTGATGCATGTTCCGATTCGTCTTTAAAATACAGTGCAGTGGAACTCCGACATTCGCGGGGGATACGTTCTTGAAAACTACCGTGAATCGCGAATCCGCAAATGTCCAGGCATTGTTTCAATGGGAAAAAGGGGGTTAGGTTTACAGCGGTTTGTGATTCACAAGGGGAAATTTTTTAAAGTTTAAGAACATGAATGCACATCATTACAGTTTCATTAAAAATGCTTACAAATAAAAAGAAACACCACCAACAGATACAGCTACACCAGCAATTATATTTACGTGCGATGATGATTATGATGATGAGTCAGAATCCAGTGAATTCCTCTGAAGTGGATGCAGGTGAGGGTGCTGAAGAGTCATGCACTGAAGGGGATGCTTCATTAGGACACACGAATGATTTGAAGCAATGAGCACAAAAGTTCACGAGCACGAGGAATCACAGCATGTCAAGGCCACGGGACAAAAATAAAGAGTAAGGCCCAGGAGATGCTGCGCAGACAGACCCATGCAGGGGATTGTGGGTAGGGGATTATCACTAAGGGGATTGTGAGTAAATGGAGGAGGGATGGGTAGTGTGACAATTGTTTGTTGGGGATGGTCCATTGTTTGTGGGGGATGGTTTATGCCTGCAAAATATGCGAGTAGCTAGAACACAGAAACCGCATAAGTAGAAGCAGTTCACATTTTATAAACCGCAAATAGCTGGGTTCAGTGAATTGCAAATCAGTGAATGTCGGAGTTTTACAGTGCAACATTCAATTGAAATTATGTGGTTCATCGATCATAAACTTGAGTTTGTAGAAACAGACAGACAGAAGTGAATCAATTGCTTAACTCTGCTTTTCGCTTCGCGTGCATAGGTAAATCTATGTGAGTTCCCTGACAAAAGAACTTCAGCGCAGAAGAAGGCTATGAGGCCAATCAAAGTCTGTGCAATGTTTGCCAATGTATGGTTGTTTATCAGAGCTCGATGTTATAAAACCTGAGCTTCAAGCAAGGAAGTAACACGTACCATTTAAAGTCAATGGGATGACTCGAACGGGGTTCGGACGACTGACCTCCCAGACTCAAAGGGGATGCTCTAACCACTGAGTTTGGTTTAATGTGTCTCAAAATCAATTTGAAAGATCTCTAAGTGTGTATACATTAAAGTGACACAGAAACCAAATTCCATAAGATACAAGACAGAACATTTAACAATGCAGAGCCTTGCCGGGGTAGTTGTCTAAGCAAAACCTGCACATCACAAGCCATTGAGTACGATGCTCTTATAGACCAAAAACACATTTTTATAATGTAGCATTTGTATTTTCAATGTAAACCATATTCCTCGTTTAATTGCAGCACAAAGCCATGTGCATGTGATGTAATCTTTTAAATGTCTTTGGATGAACGACATAGTTTACAGTATATCACAACCTCAGGAACTAGCGTGGCTCATTTGGACATAATCCACATTCAAGGTATAAAATCAACATGACTAAATGAGACAACTTTGTCAAACTGCTGCCATGTCATTCAAACACAAACACAAACACAAACACAAACACAAACACACACACAGACACACCTTAATTGTAAACCTCATCTGTTTTTTTAGCTAAAGAAAGAACCTTATTAACTTTTAAGTAGTTGATAGATTTAACAACTGCCTGGTCATCAGCTGGGTTAAGTTCATAATCGAAGTTTCGACCCTTTCATCCAAGAACCTCTCCAAATAGTGGGTCCACAACCCTGGCCGTGTCTCTGCAATAGTAAATCCATAACTTCATCTGTGTCCAGACACTCAGTCAACCTGGCAATGCAACCTCACTATTGCAACTTTTACTTACTAGCAGAGTACATGCCCTGCAGGCAATCTTGTTCCAAGTGTGCAACACATTCTTCTGATACATCCTTTTAGTTGGGTGACGTATAGGTAACAGACCGCTTCCTCAATTGCTCCCGAAAATAAAAATAAAAATAACCAGGGTTATGTACATGAAGCAAAACCATGTGTACTGCTTTTGTGTACATATAGTACATCATAGATATATAGCTCGGACATTTCCAGTTGCACCCACCGCAGGAAGGAAATGCCAAGATGGGTGAAAAAAAAATTATTTCAGAAATTGATGGAATCAAATGAAATTTCTACAAGCATGACTACAGGGTGCCCTCATTAATCCCAAAAAGTTTCAGCTTCCTCGGTCATGTCATCTCGTAGGAGTAAATGATACCTACATACATACTTTCCTTCCATGATACATAGACAGCTTTACTTTTAGATGTATAATTTTGTTGAAAAAGGGTTTAATGCATCATATATTCATTATGCTAATCATATATTCTATTATATACTCTCTGTCATTAAAAACCTAAATATGTATAATTGATAATGTAATTGTTGAAGGATGGTCCAGCGTTCATTGCAAGAGTTTTTTTGACACGAGGGATGTACAGAACACCTGATTGTAAATTTCCACATCATGCAATTGCCTCATGCAATAATCATTCAGCACTTGACAACCTTCTGAGATGCCAGCATCCAGATCATCCAAAAAACACAATGATTATATTATTTAACAATTCATTACAATGCCAGGTCTGTCAGAAAATGAGAGGAATAAAATCATTGGATAACGTCAAGCAGGGTCTTACATTAGCCATGTTGCAAGCCTTTTAATGTGAGAAGCAGAATTGTTTATGATCTCAGAAGACGTTATTAAGCCAATGGATCAACAAGAGATATGCCAAGACGTGGACGCCACAGGATGACGCAAAAGTATTCACATTTTGATGTCACCTGAGTATATTTCATGATGCTTTTAAATCAAACTTACCATATTAAGTCTTAACAAACTATTCCAAAAGTGACAAAGCTAAAAAATGCAGAAAAAATGTGAATAAGTTAGATTAACAGAGAAGATCAGATGATTCTCAGTTGCCTTCAAGTTCCTATAGAAAGTCTACACCCCCTTTCAAAATTTTCACCTTTTTTGCCTTATATCCTGGAATTAAATTGCATTAAATCAGACTTTTTCCACCTTTACTTACACATCATAACACACAACTTCCAAATGAAAAACAAATTTTACAAAAATCAAAAACTCAATTAAAAACACAAAATGAATATCATGGTAGAATAAGTGTCCACCCCCCTGAATTAATATTTAGTGGAAACACCGATCACAGCAATCACAGCTGTGAGTCTGTTGGAATAGGTCTCCACCAACTTTGCACACCTTGATTGAGCAATATTTTCCCATTCGTCTGCATAAAATTGTTCAAGCTCAGTGAAGTTGCATGGGGAATGTTGATAGACAGCAATATTCAAGTCATGCAAACAGATTTTCGATGGGATTTAGGTCGGGGCTCTGACTGGGCCACTCAAGAACATTTATATTTTTGTTCCTTAACCACTGCAGTGTAGCTTTGGGTCATTATCATGCTAAAAGGTGAACTTCCATCCCAATTTCAGCTTTCTTGCAGAAGGCAGCAGGTTTTCCTCCAGGATTCTTCTGAATTTTGCTCCATCCATTTTCCCTTCTATCCGGACAAGTGCCCCAGTCCCTGCTGATGAGAAACATCCCCATAACATAATGCTGCCACCACCATGCTTCACAGTAGGGATGGTGTTCTTTGGGCGATGTGCTGTGTTGGATTTGCACCAAACGTAACATTCTGTATTTAGGCCAAAAAGTTCCATCTTGGTTTCGTCAGACCACAAAACTTTTTCCACATGGCTTCAGATTCCCTGGAGTGTTTTTTTTCATACCTCAAACAGGACTCAAGATGGGCTTTTTTGAGTAATGGCTTCCTTATTGCCACTCTACCATACCGGCAAGACTTGTGGAGTGCTTGGGATATTGTTGTCCCATGAACACAGTGACCAGTCTTTACCATTAAGGCATGTAGCACTTTCAAAGTTGCCATTGGTCTCTTGGTGGCCTCTCTGATCAGTCTCCTTGCTTGGTCATCCAGTATGGAGGGACGGCCTGATCTAGGCAGGGTCTTGGTGGTACCATACACCTTCCACTTTTTAATGATCATCTTGACTGTGATCCAAGGGATATCCAAGGCCTTTGAAATATCTTTATACCCATCCCCTGATCTATGCCTTTCCACAACTTTATACCGGCAGTCTTTTCAAAGCTCCTTGGTTTCTCATGGTTGAGTCTTTGCTGTGAAATGCACTACCCAGCAGAGGAAACCTACAGGAACAGCTAACTTTATTCTGCAATTATCAGAATTACTACAATTTAACACAGGTGGAAGGCAGTTAACTTGGTGTGTGATTTTTAAGTTGATTGGTTACACCTGAGCTAATTTACAATTACTATTATAAGGGGGGTGGACATTTATACAACCAACAAATTGTAGTTTTGTATTTTTAATTAATTTTCTGAAATTTGTAGAATTTGGTGGAAAAAGTCCGATCTAATGCAATTTAATTATTGGCTGTAAGGCCACATAAGGTGAAAATTTTGAAAGGGGGTGTAGACTTTCTATAGGCACTGTATGTATTCAAACCCTTCCCCTAATTAATGCTAAATCACTTCAGGAGCAAATTATTTGTTTGAAAGGTTACAAAGTGTGTGTAATCGGTTTCACCTGCATGTAATGAGTGGTTTAACATAAAAATTAAGCTCCCTCACTTATCTAAGGAGTTTTAAGGTGCAACTTTCTTGGTCAACCAACGAGGCAAACATGAAGACAAAGGAACTTACCAATGAAGCCTGAAATAAAGTGGTGGAGAAGCACCGTTCAGAAGAGGGTTATATGAAGATCTCAAAGTCACTCATTATCTCTTTGATTATAGTGAAATCCATCATTACGAAGTGGAAGAGGTATCATACCACCCAGACTCTACCCAGATCAGGTCGCCCATTCAAACTCAGCAGCCGGGCAATCAGGAAACTGGTTTGGGATGCCACTGTAAATCCAACAATGACTTTAAAAGGTCTGCAAGGCTCTATGTCTAGGATGCGGATCAGTGTTCATCAGTCAACAATATCCCGTTCCCTTCGCAAAGCTGGCCTCTCCAGACGGGTGGCAAGAAATAAGCCATTACTGAAAAAGAAGCATCTAAAAGCTCATATTGAATTTGTGAAAAAGTATCTTAATAATACTGCAGGCATGTGGAGAAACGTTTTGTGATCAGACGAGACAAAAATTGAACTTTTTGGTCAAAAGTCTAAAGCATTCCGTCTGACGCAAGCCAAACACTGCACATCACCCAATCAATACCGTCCCTACTGTTAAGCATGGTGGTTGTAGAATCATGTTATGGGGCTGCTTTTCATCAGCAGGAACTGGCAAGCTTGGCAGGAGAGAAGGGACAATAGATGGTGCAAAATATGGGAGAATCCTTGATGAAAACCTGTTTGAATCAGCCATGAATCAAACTGGGTAGGAGATCCACATTTCAGCAGGCCAATGATTCGAAGTACAAAGCTAAAGCTAAAGCCAAAGCCACACTGGAGTGGCTGAATAAGAAGAAAATAAATGCTCTTGAGTGGCCCAAAGTCCTGACTTGAACTCAAATGAACATTTATGGCGAGACTTGAAGATCGCAGTTCATCGACGATCTCCATCAATCTTTGCAGAACTGGAGCAATTTTAATGTGAAGCCTGGGAAAATATTTCACCATCTTAATGGCAAAGCTGGTAGAGACCAACCCAAAAAGACTCATAGGAGTCATTGCTGCAAAAGTTTCCACCTCGAATTGACCGAAGGGGCTGAATGCCTTTGCAACTCATGAATTTTGATTTGAACATGTCTTTTTTTTTTGCAGGTATTCCTGACATGTAACATCCTTCAAGTATAAGTGTTTAGTTTGATCTCTTCAGTTATGAATAAAAAGTTCAATTGGAAAAATTGTTTCTACATAATTCGGAATTCATCTAAATGTGCCATTATTGGCAGGGGGTGAATACTTTTGCAGGCCACTGTATCTACACAATCAGCTTCAAATCCCCCAGCATCATGCAAACTCACTCTCTGAACCTCTCAGGATAACTGTCAACACTGTCTTGGGGTGTCTCTGTGATGTAGGGATCCAGCCTCGTCATCCTGTTCAGCATCCATCCAAGACTTGAACTGCAACACATCCAAGCATGCTTGCAGTGCTCAAATCGACATGTCCGATGGACACAGAGGCAATGGGTGAGTGAAATGTTCAATGACTAATCGAGATTTCTCCTTGAAAGGAATCAGGGTGGTGCACAGGTCTACAGAACATGCAATGAGAGATATGTCGCATCGCAGACCTTGCAGGCTAAGTTTCAACAAAGTCTTGAGGCGTCTCTGTGACGCAAGATTCCATGCTCGTCATCCTGTTCAGTATCCATCCAAGACATGCACGAAGACTTTATACGGTCAATGCGATGTCGGTCATTATTCTTCTCCTTTTGTCCAGGAAGCCGCACATTTTGGACGTGGAAGTGTCACGATGATGGGTGGTATTGCTGAAACCTTTCACACAAACTTGATCCGTATCCATGGCAATCTGATGGCAGATCAATAGATTAATGAGTTCTCACTGCAACATGTGTTGTCTTCCTTTCACCAACCTGGTCCAGGAATCATGCTTATGCACGATAATGCTCCTGCTCACAGGGCCATTCGAACAAGGAACATTATTGACAATTCCAACGTTAATGTCATGACACCCTGGCCTGCCATCTCGCTCAATTTAAATCCTTTTGAACATCTCTGGGATACCATTGGCCATTGCATTCAAACCTTGCCAAGACGGCCACAGACCACTGATGAGCTGGAACAGGAGCTGATTTGGGCATGAAATGCCATTCCCTAGGCTCAGATTTGACTGCTCATACAGTCAATGTGACGATGGTGAAATTCAGTGACTGCTGCTATCGGTTGATGTACCCCGTATCGAGATTGCCATCTCCACCTTTATCCCTTTGTGAAAACATTCGCCACAACACAGGATTATGTGATTAGGTCACAATGAAATGGACATGTAATTATGCAGTATTTATGTGTCAGATGTTTGCTCCTCATCTGTGTCCCAAGATGTCAAATAAATAATTTACATCAACAACAATCATGCGTTTTTTGTTATGGTGGAGAGTGTATTAAACACACCCACACGTACACACATGGAGGTTGATACTTAGAGACCTGGTCGGTCTCCATTCCATCTCCTGAAAACCACACCCATGTGTGGATATAGCCAACAGCAGCAACGTTTACACACACACAAGTGCGATACATGAATGAATGATGGATTTAAACATCGATTTGAGATTACTGCAATATTTCAACTTTTAAAGAGAGACAATTGTACAACAAAATATGTTATTCTTCCCCTTTAATACCCAACTTGTTTGAATAGATATTTACTAAATCACATCAGGACGTGTCTGAGATTGAGAATTAATAACATCCCATTGGTATCTCTTATTGAGATAACCCTTCGACGGTTTGATTGTTGCACATCTCTAAAAAGGTAGAAGCACTTAAATCTTGTCCAAAAGGAAAGAATAAAAAAAAATAGTGATCTCATAGGTGACAGGTAATAATACTCTAATCATCGTTTTTGCATCTTTTCGAAAAATGTATGTTTTATTAAAAAATGTGAAGTTCTGTATAAATGTCCTCTGGTTCATTCTCACCGCTTTCACACCTTTCTGTTTTGCTCAAGTCAACTTCTCGACAACAGGTCCATGAGCTAACTTTGATGTTTGCTTACATGGTGCAAAGTCAATATTTCAATGAGAGCCACTCACACAGGAATGGGAAATGCAAAACATTGTCAAAATAAAGTCCATTGAAATTTTCCCAATCAGGCTTGTTCGTTGTGCAATTCATTTTTTTTTTTAAACAAATCCTTCCTTTCAGTGCCTTAGAAACTCCCATTTTTCCTCCACAATTCCCCTTCCCCCGTAACCCCCAACCTCACACGCTTCTTCTTATACCCATCGCCCTTTTCTCCTCCTGCTCTCCAGCAGATCTCTGCCTTTCTGGCCATTCCCCCCCATGAAGGCGAATGACAAAGGACTTTATTTGCAAATCTGTGGCCTCTCTGGCAAACAATCGTCCCCGGAACTAGTAGGACTGGAATGTTTTGAAGGGCAGTGTGGGTAATTACAGATGCCTGATGGATGGCCTTCCCGATGTTAGCCACGGACTATTTCCCCACATGATCAACTATTACGAAGCACCTAATCGACTTTTGGGATGTTGATCGGGTCAACAGGAAGGGGTATTTCCCAGTCATCATAGACTAAAATTTAAAGAATTTGGGATTCCTCTTTTTATTCATGATCACCCTTTCATAAATCGTCTCACACCCCATATGGGATCATTTTAAGGAATCAATAATCTAGTGCAAAAGGCAACATCATCGAAATGGAATACTGTGTGACAGGAGTCAGAATTATGAGAATAATGTTCAAGAAGGAATTCAAGCAATTCTGCAGGAAGACCTGGGGAGTGAGCTCTCAATTGCGAGCTTCTGCTCTCAAATGATTATCATCTGATTATCGGAGGTAATGACCAAAGTTTCCCCTGGTTGGAAAAAATCCTCCAAAAAAACAAATCAAATAAATGTGTGGTTAGAAAAAAAAAGAAAACCAACCACCTTCCAAGCTCCAATGGCAAAATATCACAACTTTTGGGGTGCCCTATTTGGCATTCCTATCTGAGCACTCATCTCAAGCTGTCAATTGTTTGCTAATGTCCTTGTCAGGCATTCAATATTTGTGTTCAAGGCTCCTCTATGAGCCTACTTCGCCGAAGAAGAAAAGCATCGCTGGTTATGTCCAGCAGGAGGAGTGTCGATCAGGAGGAAAACGATGAGGCTTTCATCACTGTGAACAGGATTCAGCTTTGATGCCACAACTTGATCATTCAATTCCTTCCACCAGAGCCAGTGCTGGATTTAGACTTGGTGAGGCCCTAAGCTGTATAAAGCTTGGAGGCCCCTTGTTAAAAAATTACACCAGAAGGTCTCACAAAAATGTAAAACATATATGCCTTTTAATTATTTCATAGCAAGGCATTTAAAGTGAAAAATAAAATTATTTTTAAATGAATGCATTTACTGATTACATATTTATCATTTGGTTGGCTTGATCTCTATCATAGAAGATAATATAGTATACCATGGAAACAATACTTAAATGTAATTTAAAAAAATAATTTTAACATACATTAATATATGTACAAATTGCTGACAAAATAAGTAATCGGGATCATTTTTATTAATATAAGTAATAATGAACTTGTTTGCAAAATCAGAAGGCCCTGAGCTCACAAAAATTGTGAGGCCCGAAGCTGTCGCTTGTTTAGCTTAAGCCTAAATCTGGCACTGACCACAACCTGCAGTTTTAACTATGAGCATCCATTTCAGACACTTCATATAAGACTTGTTCTTCAAATGTCTGTAATGTCGAGCTGCCATTGTTTTTGAGAAGTATATATATATATATATATCCATATATCCATCCACATCCATCCATTGGGACCATACCCTGTGCAGAGCGTTGGTGCTGCCTCAACACACTCCTTGGGTAATGAACACAATCCTGGATGGGTCGGCCACTCGGCAGTATACCAGCATGCTGGCACTCATTTTGCCAACCTAGGAAGGATGACAGGCAGAGTCAACCCCACCTGGTATGAATTCAACAGCCGAGTGGGGTTTGAACTCAAGATCATTGGATCCCAAGCCCAACCAAACCATGAAGCAAACACGGCATGTATATATATATATATTTGTGGTTGGGTTGTTGTTTGGGTATTATAACTGTATATATATATATATATATATGTATATATGTATAATATATATCTATATATTATCTATGCTATATATATATTGTAAATACATATACAGTATATATATATATATATCATAAATACAATATACAGTATATATATACTGTTCATAAAATACACACACACACACACACACATATATATATATATATATACATATTCATAAATACATATATATATATAATATATATATATACATATTCATAAATACACACACATATATATATATTATACTCATAAATACATATATATATACATATTCTAATACATATATATATATATATATATATATATATATATATATATATATATGTAAACATCCATACATACATATTGTTATTGATTTCAGAATCGGATCCGAATAATGCATACAACATTCAGGTCCTTGAGAGTTATTTACATAAATGCATGTCCAGGATAGACCCATCCCTTGTGTGGTGGGATTCGAACTTTGATGCATTGGAGAAGGGTAGAAGAACAGATTTCCTTTCTTATGGGATGGCCTTTTTCTCTATATGACATGTTCATGCACGTGATAGATAGCCATTAGCCCAACGGAGGCTCGTTCTACCTCCTTTCCATCAGGACACATTGGCTTGGAGGTGGACGATCTATTTCCACTTGGGACTTGCAGGACATTTGATTAAGCACACTGTGGGCTTTTCCTGAACAGTTATTCTGATGGTCAAATACGGCTGTGGATCATTTACCTCACCCACCTATCTTTCATTGATGTTCGACACCCACCTCTTTCACCGACGTTGACATACACCTTTTTCCATCGATGTTTGATGCCGCGTTTGGTAGCTCTATGGATGCTGGCTGGCTCTTGTTCGTGTCAGGCTGAACGAGGAAGGAGTGATCGAGAGATTGACAGTTGGAGCTCACTTGCAGTGATGCGCCAAAAGGCAAGGTGGATTTGGCTGAAGTCTGCTTGAAGCTCTGCCCACACTGGTCGCCTATAAAAAGGATGGGAGGACCACTTTCCTGACAGTTTGTGACAGTTGCTCCAGTCAGTTGGTGACAATTCCTGACAGTTGTTTCTCCTGACAGTGGGTGATGGTTGGACAATTCCTGCTTGTTCTGCTCGTACCTGATTCCTGGTTCCTGGGGGTGACGACGTGATGTTGATTGGTGTTCGAGCCTGTTTGCGAGTAGGTGCACGGCGAGGCAGGGCACTGTCAGTGGACCAAGGCAGGCTCACACATTTTGGGACATTTTATTGGATGCACGATGACTTCTTCCTTGGTAAGCCGAGCCCGGATTTCTTTCCCCCATGAATGATCTGCTGGGTACCCTTGTCTTGTGTTTAATCGTTAAGTAAGGCATTGTGATAAGTATCTGCTCTTTGTCTGTTTTTCTATCAATGCCTGTATAATTCATTATTTGCTTGAGATTATTTTGATTGATTTGAATTCACCTATTTTTCACCACAAAGAAATAAAAAGTTCTTCAGTTTATTTATTTTTTCTTTATAATAAATTCGTTGTTGACGTTTCAACCTGTCCGTGCTTGTCCTTTCCTTCCATTGATCCAGCATTGTCCAAACCTCGATAGACTGGGAGGTAGTTCCCAAACTAATTAACCTGTCATAGTCAGCATGCCACAGCGGTAAACGCATCGGCCAACCCGCACTTAAGACCTAATCAAGATAAGATCGGTGCATTGCCGAGGGCGCGCTCCCCAATCAGGAAGCCACGGGACCTCGAGTTAAACGGCAAATAAGATGGTGGACACTGGAACTCATGCTTAACTGATTGGCATTCGTGGTGGTAAGGCAACCCACCGTACTACGAAGGTAATTGTGAGCGGTGGCCCCAGGTTCGGCTCTTCCAAGGAGAAACAAGGATTAACCCACTCATAATACACTGGGTACCCGTGGCCGTAACTATATATGTATCTATGTATATGTATGATGTGTGTGTATATTTATATATATAACACACATACATATATTTTGCAGGATTAAATAACCTATTTGAAAAAGCAACAAAAAGCAACATTATCGAAAATGCGAAAACACACACACACACACACCACACACACACACACACACACACACACACACACACACACACACACACACACACACACACACACACACACACACACACACACACCTGTCTTGCCTGGGTTTAAATCCCAATCCAGCTATCTATAAACCGCCATCCTGGTGTTTCGTCAGCAGAGCGAGGCTTAAATGTGTGCCCCATCCATCGGAATTTGTCAGTCAATCACGAACTGTGTACAAGGGTAATGCATACTTCTTGGAAAGGTTGTCATGTAACAGAATGACTCCCACATGTTTCTGAATTTTTAAAAGTTGTATATACTGTACCTTAAAATATGGAATTTTCAGGCTTGAGATACATAATCTCCATTGATATTAAACTCAAAACCACCGCATGAAAAATACTTGTAATGACAGTAAACAATAATTGTTGAATACAATGACGCATGATGATAACAATAATAATTATAAAAATAATACTGATTACAATAATAACGAGACCTGCCACTTAAAAACCACTGGCAGTGATGACCGGGTACCAAGACCTCTGGCTTCGACAACCCTGATTTGATACAACATAGGACTGACGAGTTATGGACAGAGTAACACGAAGTGCTCAATCTATTTTTTACATATGCAGCTGGCCCTTTTTCCTGGGGACATTGTCAGTATCAATTGAATTGGTGTTTAAATTACCTGGACATGAAGCAATAAATGTGTGGGAAATGTCACCATGTGTCCACAGGGTGAACTGGAACTCCCTCGAGTAATACAAAGCCCCCCATATTTCTCTCCACTATGCTGGATTGATGAGTTCTGGACCCATAAACACGCCACATTCAATCTATTTATTATGTAAGCAGTTAGCCCTTTTTCCTGAATCGAGTCGGTACCAATTGAATTGGTGTATAAATAACCTGAACACAAAGTAATGGATGTGGACACCATCGGTGCAGAGGGTAAAGAGGTATTCCCCGGAGTCTAATGAGGCCACAGACATTTTTCTATGATGCGGGATTCGCAAGTTATGCACCGAGGAAAAGGCCACATTCTATCCATTTATTATGTACACAGTTGACCATTTTCCCTGGGGCCATCATCCATCCATCCATTCCATTGGGACCATACTCTGAGCAGAGTGTTGGTGCTGCCTAAGCAGTCTCCCTTGGCTATTGCACACAATCCTGGACAGGTTGCCACTCCGACACAGGTCGCCACTTGGCTCTTGGCCATCATCGGAATCAATTGAATTGCTACTCCCGTACCCTCAAACGCATGCAGGCGCACCAAAGTGAACCTTATGCAAAAAAAATAAAAAAATTCCAAACATTCTCAGATTCAAATAATTAAATAATTCTAGCTGTCAGACCTTGTGGCAATCAGGTTGAAATTTAAAACATACATTCCCCATTTCCGCTAGATATTAAATTTGAAGTTTCACATTCAATGATGCAGCAGTTCCAGAGTAAACATTATTTAATATTTTTCCTTCAATCCAATATGGCTGTCAAACCATGTGCCCTATCAATTATTCATGAACAAATTTATATCCACTCGTCTTGCAGAATGTGTGTGAAGTTTCCCCTTGATCAGGCTAGCTGTTCTGGAGAAGATTTTTGAAGGTTTTAGAGTAAACTAGACAACCCGTGAACCCATTGGGTTCCCGTTGTGACAGCGGTTGATAAAAAAAATCATTTCAAAAAAAGAAGAAAAAAGAAGAAGATAGCTCCAGCGAACTATACCGCTGAGGTTGTTTGCATTAATCAAAAAATCCCGAAGAGTACTTGACTGAATCGGGAATTGATTTTTTAATAATTTTTTTCGTTGCCCGATTTGAACGAAACTTGATTTTGCGCATCAATGTGAAAAAAAAAACGGAGAAAAGAAAGTCAACGAAATTATTGTGCGTAATCTTCTAAACACAATTTTATTTATTAAGGAACACGGAAGCATTAGATCAAAATGGCGATGTTTATTTGATGCTTAAAAATAAATCGTTCTCTGTCCTCAATGTTTGAGATTTTTAAATAAATCATTTCAAAAAAAAACAAAACAAAGATAGCTCCAGCAAACTATACCGCTGAGGTTGTTTGCATTGATCAAACTCTCCCGAAGAGTAGTTGACTGAATGAGGAATTGATTTTTAAAATAATTTTTAGTTGCCCAATTAAGCCTGGTGTTGGCTTAATGTTAGGGTGGCGGCTTGGGATCCTAGGGTCCTGAGTTCAAGCCCCGTTGGCCGCTGAATTAATATACACCAGAGGTTGACTCAGCCTGTCATCCTTCCGAGGTCGGCAAAATGAGTACCAGTGTACTGGTAAGGGGACACTGCATCAGCGGCATAGCCGCGTCCCAACCAATGATGGCAACCAGCAGCCACAGGCTGCACTCAATAGAGAGAGAGAGAGAGAGAGAGAGAGAGAGAGAGGGAGAGAGAGAGAGAGAGAGTTTCCCAATTTGAACGAAACTTGATACTGCACACCACAGAGGAATGGTGAGTAAGGTGGCCCTAAAATTTTTGCGCTATAATGTACCGTTTTCGCTGTATTTCGGGAATATACATACATACATATATACAAGATGATAATTTTAGCAATATATATAGATTCAATATAGCCGCCAAACCATGTGGCGTATCAATTAGAAATTAACAAACTTGCTCAAGCATGTCTGGGGGAAGATGTGTGTAAAGTTTCGCCTCAATCTGTTTCGTTGTTTCGGAGAAGATTTATTAATTTTTTTCATTTTCAATCCAATATGGCTGATGACCACATGACATGACATCATGAATTTCTATTATGCCTCTAATGGGGTTGGGGATCATGCTTGTGAAGTTTCGTGTCAATTAGATAAGGTGCGTTTTTCTATCCAAGATGGCTGACAAACCATGTGACTTGTGACATCATAATTTTACCATATATGCAGCCTTGGCATTAGATGACAGTTGCAAAGTTTCACTTTGATAGGATAAGTGGTTCCTGAGAAAACATTATTAAATATTTTCCTTCAATCAAAGTTGGCTACCAAACCATGTGACCGAGCAATTATTAATTAACACACTTATATTCCCTCTCCTTTGAGAATATGTGTATGAAGTTTCCCTTTGATCTGACCAGCCGTTCTGGAGAAGATTTTGTAGGTTTTAGGGTAAATTCAATATGGCTGCCAAACCATGTGACCTATCAATTAGAAATTGACAAACTTGTTAAAGGATCTCTTGGAGAACATGTGTGTAAAGTTTCACTTCAATCTGTGAGGCCATTCTGGAGAGGAAGATTTAAAAAAAAATAATAATCAAAACAATATGGCTGCCAAACCACGTGACCTATGATGTCATAATTTTTATTTTTTCTTCAGTGAGTTGTTGCGTAGATGACGCTCAAGGAATTTCAAATTTTTCGCATGCAACGTTCTCCCTGTCTAATTTTCACCAGGATACCACTTCACTGATGATGTCACGGAAAAAAAATCACACTTCTTCCCCATGGGTAGTTCGCAAAAGTGCCAAGTTTCAGTTTTTTTCCATCGTGCGATTTCAGAGATGCAGAGGTCCAAAATTTTTCGTTTTTTCAAAGATGGCACCTGTACCACGTGACCTACAACGTCATAATTATCAATTAAGTATGCTACTGAAAAATATACATACTATGGTGAAAATTTAGTGTTGATCGGCCTTACGGTTGCCGCGAAAATGAATTTTGAAGCGAAAAAAACCCGAAAATCTCAGGCAGAATAAGAAAAATAATAAATAAACAGAAGAAAAACAATAGGTTACACAGCCTTTTGGGCTTGGTACCCGAATTATGATGACAATAAAAACTAGAAGGGCACTCAATGGAGTGCATACCGCTGGCAAGCTGATTCGTTTACGTTTTGTATCCCACTTGTATGCCGGATCTGGATTCGGACCTGAACTAAAATTTAATCAGCTGCTTCTCGTCACCTAACCAACTCATCCACCAAGTTTCATCCGAATATGTCCATCATTTTTTGAACTATCGTGCTACGTATCATTTTAGCCCGATCACTTAATGGTGAAGAATCACTTAAAAAAATTCTCTGATCTGGACTCAGATTCAGATCTTCACAAAAATCGAATCAATTCTTACTTGTTCCACACCCAACCTGCCCACTAAGTTTCGTCCGAATCCGTCCACAACTTTTTGGAGGTATTGTGCAATATATCATTTTAGCCCGATGACTCAACAGTGAAGAATCACTTTTAAAAATATAAAAAATTCAAGGATCCAGATCCGGATTTGGATCGTCCAAAAAAATTGAAAAAAATCTTCCTTGTTAAATACCCAAGCTGCCCACCAAATTTCTTCCAAATCATTCCAAAAACTTTTTGAGATGTCATGCTATATATCATGTTAGCCCTGTCACTCAATGGTTGAAGAATCACTTAAAAAAATTATTGGATCCAGATCCGGATTCCAATCTTCACCAAAATCTAATCATTTCGGGCTTGTCACATACTCAAGCTCTCCACCAAATTTCGTCCAAATCTGTTGACAACTTTTTGAGATATTTTGTTCACAAACAAACAAATGAAAAATCACTCAAGAAGCGACACTTGGCAAAACAGAGCAAAGTAAAACGGCACTCGGTAGAGCGCATACCTCTGCCAGACTGAACAGTTCACGTTTTGTATCCCACTGATGGGCTGGACCTGAACCAAAATCTAATCCGCTTGTTCTTGTCACCTAAGCAACTCATCCACCTAATTTTGTCAAAACTCATCCACAACTTTTTGAGATATCATGATATGTATACGTTTGTGTATGTATATATATATATATATATATAGTTTGTTGCCTCTTAATTTTATCTCTTAATTTTCATCTCTTAATTTTAGAAATTTGGCCTATGTTGACGTTTTGACTGTAGAAATAATTGGTGGCTGAATTGATTCGCCTGATATGCAAATCCTGTTCAAATTTCAAGTCAATTGGATGAAAATTGAGGATATTAGAAATTTTAAAAAGTTTGGCCGATGACCTTTTGACCTCAAACGAAAAACACGATTCTGTTCGACCACCCAACTCCACCATTTGGTGAAATTTCCTGAAGATCGGTTTAAAACTTGTGACCTGTAGGCGATTAAAGATGAGTGGACAGACAAATGGAAGTGATCAACAATGTTGTCAAAAAAATTTTTTTTTTGCCAAGTAACAAACAGAAAGACAGATAGACAGACAGACAGGGGTGAAAACATAACCTCCATCCACCCTTGATGGCGGAGGTAATCATGATGATAATAATTATGATTACAACAATACTTATTATGCTATAATTCTGATTACAATAATAATAATGATGATGATAATTATGACAATAATTAGGATGATAATGCTGATTACAAAAATCATTATGATGATAATACTGATCACAATAATACCTATTATGCTGAAAATACT
Organism: Eptatretus atami; assembly: GCA_035128595.1. Taxonomy (NCBI): domain Eukaryota; kingdom Metazoa; phylum Chordata; class Myxini; order Myxiniformes; family Myxinidae; genus Eptatretus; species Eptatretus atami. The sequence goes on from CM068966.1 coordinate 55,835,234, forward strand.
GATTACAATAATAATTATGATTATTTATTTATTCAAAAAGTTTCTCCTACCTGGGAATCTTCTCTGCGATCAGGAATGAGAGATCCTGGAAATTAAATGAAGAAAACAAGATATTCAAAGACATTTCACATTTGCATTATTATAATTATTATTACGATTACAACTAACCACATTACTCGTTTTGAATATCACTTGTGATGCCATTATCAGATATCACAGTTTGTTTTAAGAGTAATTTTAGTTTGGAGACCAGTTGGCCTCGTCCAGTGGTAATAAGTACGGCATAAAAAACTATGATTTCTCAGAATAATTTATTCTAATTTCATTGCGTGGACTCGGTTAAATATGAGGCTCAAATTGATAGATGAAATATCATTCACAGTCTGTATTGAAACTCCAGTACACGAGACAGGGTGGGGGAGCGGGGCAACGAGGGCACTGTGCCTGGGTGGGGGAGAGGGGAAACGAGGGCACTGGGCCTGGGTGGGGGAGGGGGAAACGAGGGCACTGTGCCTGGGTGGGGGAGCGGGGCAACGGAGGGCACTGTGCCTGGGTGGGGGAGCGGGGCAACGAGGGCACTGTGCCTGGGTGGGGGAAGCGGGGCAACGAGGGCACTGTGCCTGGGTGGGGGAGGCGGGGAAACGAGGGCACTGTGCCTGGTGGGGGAGCGGGGCAACGAGGGCACTGTGCCTCGGTGGGGGGGAGCGGGAAACGAGGGCACTGTGCCTGGGTGGGGAGCGGGGAAACGAGGGCACTGTGCCTGGGTGGGGGAGCGGGCAACGAGGGCACTGTGCCTGGGTGGGGGAGCGGGAAACGAGGGCACTGTGCCTGGGTGGGGAGGCGGGGAAACGAGGGCACTGTGCCTGGGTGGGGGAGCGGGGCAACGAGGGCACTGTGCCTGGGTGGGGAGCGGGCAACGAGGGCACTGTGCCTGGGTGGGGGAGCGGGGCAACGAGGGCACTGTGCCTGGTGGGGAGCGGGCAACGAGGGCACTGTGCCTGGGTGGGAGGCGGGGCAACGAGGGCATGTCCTGGGTGGGGAGGGGGGTAGATGGGGGAGAGAGGCAGTGAAACCGTTCCTCGAGAGGAGGCAATGACAGAGGCATCGCACTTCGTCTGCATCCAGCGGGGTAACTCAAACTCCTCTTGGCGGCATGCACCCCTCTCCACCCCTCCATCGCGGCTTTTCTGCTTCGCAAACCGTGGAAAATGCCACAAACGCCCCTTCCCGGGAACTTGCCTGTATACTCCCGTCCTCAGCCCCCCACCCCACAGCCGATTACGGATGGTTTGTAGCTCAAGGCACAGTTTAGTGGGTAAGAAGAGCATGAGAGGGTTATATCGGTTGAGGGAGTGGGGGGTGGGGGGAAGATGGCCTTAGGAGAGGACATTGATGACCACTGTGACCAACCGATGGCCACACTTGGAGAAATGAACTGGCCAAAGCAGCCGTAGTCACCAGTGCAGGATCAAAGATCTCTGGTTTGGACAGTTTTCTGGTTATTGCTCCCTTCATTCACCTACAGGTTGTTCTTTTTCAGATTAATTTGTGTCATTCTTTTGGAACAGTCCTCGTCTGCAAGGTACAGTTACAATAACTCAGACGAAGAACAAAAGTGGTTTAAAAAACCACCTGAAGACAAATTAACAACGAGGTCACATCTAAAACGTGTGTGTGCGTGTGTGTGTGTACATGTGCGTGTACATGTATGTGTACATGTGTGTGTACATGTGTGTGTTTCTGCATCCAAACCTTAGAGATGCACAGAAGAAAAGATGTTTCACACACGATTCGTTTGAAAAAGACACTGAATTATTTAAAACACAATTATTTTAAACATGTCAGTTAGAATTGTTTGAAAAATCCTTTAAGTTTCGTAACAATACCGAGACTGTCCATGCAAGGGTTCGATCCCATATTCAAAAGTATTGCAGAATCCTTCACATAAATAAATGTATACGTGTTCCACGATGATGCTCAATCGAGGGCCTTAAAGGAGCAAGTCAGGCGTGAAACCCAAAGGAACGAAGAGATTTGAAAAGGCTTGGGAAAACAGGACATTTGGACAAAAATAACAGGTTCCTGATCAGGTTGAAAGGCTTCCGCAGCGTCTTTGGAACCGGTGTCAACGTCAAAGGCCCAACACGCAGGCCTCTCTGCCGCCATTTCTGCAAAAGCTGTAGAATTAAGGGCAGACACAAAGGCTTTGTACGACCGGCTCCATTATTTCGTTGTGGATGGGCCACCAGGATTGCGAGTCCCGTTCCAGACGTTTTGCCCCCCTCCGCCCCCTCACATTAAAGTGTGAGTGAGGCGGGGCGAGGGGCGGGCAGGGGCGGGACGGGCTTTGGGTGAAGGTCAGAGTCCTTCCATCGGAAATCAACTTGGAGACATCAACAAGAAAGACCTTTTCCACACTGTTTCCCGACCAGCATTGTGCCTCGGTCCAAGCCAGCAACCAGCATCAATGCGGCGCCGCCTTGTTAAGGCCTGGCTGGAGTGTGGGCCAGCACTACCCCTTTGACCCCAGACCCTTTCCCTCTCCCTTTCCCCTTTTGCCTTAATTCTCAGCTCTCAATGTCCTCAAAGTTAGGGCCACGCCGAGATGTTCCTGCTGATAGATTTTAACTCTTCCTCGGTGTTGATAAAGAAAAATCGCCAAAAACATTCAAAAATAAATAATAATTCACCTACAAGGCTCCGATGTACCTGCAGTATTGAGGAGATTTCAGGATGCGTCGTCGATCAATGTGATCTCCTGACAACTCAAGCATTCAAGTAAACACTAACAAAAAGGAGCCCTCAAACATTATAGAGGACAGCATAGCGATTCTCCAAAGCTCCTCATTACGATCAAATCACGCATGGGCCACTGTGGCCTCATGACAACGCTCAGCCACAATTCGGGCCTACAACTTCTCAACCACTCATTGTGTTCGGCCATATTCGATGGGACATCTTGGTAGCGACTCTTTGCGGCGTTACTTCCCCCTTGAACCAGTCCTGCCCCAAACAAGATCTGACTTAACCAAAGGATTATCTGTCGCCTGAATGGCCACGTGCACTCATTGATCACTGGGCTCTTTGTGAATATGTCAAGAAACTTACTATAATCAGTTTAATTTATGGTGGCCACACGTAAAAAAGCTTGACTTTATTGACTTTACTTTGATTAATGGTTTGTGAACCCTTTTTCTTTTCAAACGTTGTGCAGAATGGATGAGAACCGTGCCATGTGCATGCGTTTAAAAAGGGCCGAATAGAGAGCGGCCCGCGACGAAGAACTTACTTCTTGACTGTGCATTATTTATATCCATTACTCAAACTTCATTGTTATCAATATACGCAGGAAAAATTAAATTCAGGAAAATATGTTCCGCTACGCCGTGCTGAGCTCAAATGCAGGCAGCGGAAAGAAGGGAAAGGAAAAGGCCTTGCTAGGCCGTAATGAAATTGAAACAGGTCACTGAGAATCCGGATGCTTAATTGCCTCCTGCCCTTTCCGCACAAAATGCTGTGAGTCAAGTTTGCTGATGAGAATGAGAGAGTTGTTGAAATGATAGGAGACTTTTTCTCCATATATACATTATATTTCTGTAGAAATTACAGCCTTGGTCACGTGATTTCATCAAACAATCATCTGCCATCAATTGTCTTCGACGGATTTAACTTTCTGGAGGTCTTCGTCTTTCGTATACCGTTTTCCTTTGCGGTTGTGATAAACCACAACTAGAGGAAAGGATATCAAGAACATCCGCCTTATTATTAAACAGGACTAACACCGTGCACAATTCATTTTAGCTCTATCAACTATACCGCCATGGCTACCGTTAGAGGGAATAACCCCAATTACAGGGTAAGGAAACATGAGGGAAGGAATGAAAGCAGAAGGTTTTATGGTAGAGGTTGCGAAACGGCTATCAAAGCAAAACCACAAAAACCGCAGCCCAGCTTACGAGGGCATTTCATTTTAAAGGATTGCTGTTTTGTATTTGACTGTATCGATTTCACATTTCAACACAACTATTTGACCACAACATACACATCTACAAATTTGACAACAGAGGGGAAAACAAAGAGGACACGACATTACAATTTCATCTTCACCCGGTCATGTTCTCTTGTCCTGAACTATTCGTTACATGTGAGTTCGCTTAATGTCCACAATACAGAAAATAATGTCGTTGTATGTGCATATTATATATATATATATATATACACACACACACAAAGATAAATTCATTATTTACACAATTGCCATTGAAAACCCTTTTACAGAATTTAAAAACGAGTTCGACTGACATTGACCTTTGTTACGTCCACATTGAATTACTCATCTTTTCAATCCCTCCTTCCCCAATTTTGTTTTGAATTAATTAATTCAGTGAATGAAACAACATGGGAGTGTTTTGTTGGGTTTATTTTCTTTTATTTATTTTAAATCCCCAGACAGGGAAATTTTTTTTTAAAAAGGATGAAAAATAGCACGAGTGGTTCAATTTTGACTTCAGTTTGTAAAAGTGATGACTTCAGTGATGAACAAGTAGATTAATTATTTTGAGGGAATTTATCTTTACAGTTTATGAAGTCTCCAGCAGTCCCGATTCTTCCTTCATCGTGGGATTGACCGGGGAGGTTTCCATCCCAAATCTTTCTCGAACCCGATGGCCGGACCCGAGCGTTCGGCTGAAAGTGATTTTTGCAGAAATTTGTGATTTGTTCAGAGTGCTGGTGAAAACCCCTCCAGTCGTCAGCGAAAGACAGCGTGGGATCTTTAACACCCACCAATCACCAGTCCGAGCAGACAGGGTCCTCCAACTTAACGTCCTCCACCCGAAGGAAGGCACGTAACATCGATACCTCGCCCTGCATGCGAAACACCAGGATGAGAGTTTATAGCTGGGTCCAGATCGAAACCCAGGATAGACGGCTCAAAGGTAAGTCGGCGTACCTCGAGGCGATCCTGCTAGCCGTGTCCGGGTTTGTCGTTACGGTGTTGGACACCAATGCACCCGTAAGCACGTTTTCCTCCTCGCTTCAACTCACGTGCTCAAAATCAAGATGGCGGCAAATGATGTAACAAGGAGGGTGAAACAAAAACAATTATTAGATTTCTGGGAAGCAAAAATTGTCTGAACTCCCTGTTCATGATTGTCCGTCAACGTTGTGTACACTTAATCGTCATAGGGGTAAAGACGTGTCAAACTGATATATAAAACATGAGGGACAAGCACAAAACCACCAATTAATTATGGAGGACCATTTGGTGGTGACACAAAGAGGAAATCCTTGGTTGTTTATCTTATGGATTGGAAGCGAGCATAGATAGACACAGTGAGTATTTCCGAACAGGTTTCAACATCACACCCTCGGTATACGGTTGTCATGCAGGCACGATGGACCAAACGTCCCCCTTTCCCTTTGTCTGACGTCGCTGACCATCCGTCATTCCATCGCTGATTGCGCCATTAATCACAAAAGGTCTTCGTTTACATTAATTGCATTCACACAATGTATATTAGATGTAAGGCGATTAGATCCATCGACGGCGTTTTAAAAGAACCGTCGAGGGAAGACGAGTATGCTAATGGCCTGGAGATCGTGCGCACGACATCGACAGGACCAGTAAAGTACAATCGTGTGAACTTTCACGCGGTCGAGTACAAGAGCTCGAGCTTGTTCGTCCGCGGGTGAACACGTCTGGATTTTCACCTCCGACACGAGTTTGTAGCCGATACGGAGAGTGCGAGACGACGAGATTGGAGACGGACGGGACGGGACGTCCTTGTGTCTGGTTTACCTGGACGTTGGACGCACATCGACACAGTTCGCGGAATTTGTACCTGCGATCCCGGCGGGTCTGGGGACGCCAAACGGGCCGAGCCGTTGTGCGGACGAATCCGACAGAGCGAAATCGTTGGACATCGAAATGTCCCTTTTCCACCAAATGTGGCGCTTTGTCTCCGCGCTGCGCACGACCCGTGTACGAGTACGTGCCGCCTCGCGTTTGGAAGAAGTGCTCGGATGGGAATTTCCTTCTCGGTTTCGTCCATCGAGCGGCGTCACAGGGCTCGGGCGTCGACCGAGGCTCCCGAGGCTCCCGATCTGGGAGCCGTGCACCTGCGGGGTCGCGTCACGTGATGCCAATGGTACACGCAGGCTCGTGTACTGTGCGTAAAAACGGAACGAGCCGTTGGGAATCGTTTGCAATCTAACGAGCGGGTGGGAATCGTGCGATTAATGTTAAATCGTCTTATCGTCAATAAATCGAATCGCGAGTTAAACCGCATTACATGACAATGAGTGAACCGTTTAAAGGCCGTTTGCATTGTAAAGCTGTTTCCCCGTACGTCGGGACAGCGCGGATGGACGACGAGGTGCGTGCGTCATCGCTCTGCACGGTGCGCGCACGGCCAGGTGTTCTCTCTTCGGCACTAGTACCGCGCCATTGTGACGCTTTCCGCGCCATTGTGACGCTTTCCGCGCCATTGTGACGCTTTCCGCGCCATTGTGACGCTTACCGCGCCATTGTGACGCTTTCCGCGCCATTGTGACGCTTACCGCGCCATTGTGACGCTTACCGCGCCATTGTGACGCTTTCCGCACCAAGTTGTGACCGTGAAAAAGAGTAAACTTTGTTGGACTTTTCGAGTGTAAAGCAATTGCGCTGCTTGTTTCATGGAGCAGCACGGGCCGTTTTGAAGCGGTACACCAGCGCGTTGTTAGTTTGGTGGTTGTTCTCGAGGAGCACGGTGGTTAAGGTGGACAATCGAAATGAAGATCTAAAGATACGCGGGCGGTTTTACATTCCCTCGTCTTTGTTGTTATGTCACTGAAATGTTCAATTGATGACATCACTCCGCTTTGCTGGAGCTCTCACCGCTCCACCTGCTCCGGTTAACCAGGTTCATGATGCGTGCAGGTGTCACCACGTGTCCGCACAAACACCTTCCGTAACCACAACTCTGTGTCACAAGACACGGGAACGGGAAAGACAAGTTTGCTGTCGATCTGACATCGTTGAAAGTTATTTAAACGTTAACTTGGAAATGTTCTTTCAACCGCGATGAATGGGCAAACAACAAATGGAGGCCGACACGATGTCGGCCAGGGAGTGATGCCAAAGCAAGTGACATTTGTACACTTTACCCATTTACTGATTCGTACGGCCGAGTGAGTGCGAAGCAAATCCGAGACACGAATCCAGGGACAAACGGCCGTACGAGCAATGCGCCGTCTTATCCGGGAAAGTTCGCCGTGAGGTGTGTGCGGACACGCCGAATCCATTGTGAAGAGGTGTTCGTGATCTGTAGGCCACGGACAATCATCCTGCTCCTTGGCCAAGGCCGCACTTGGGACAATCATCCTGCTCCTTGGCCGAGGCCGCACTTGCCGTGCGGGGCAAAGCGGATTGGGAATAAGGAAAGGGCTGGGCTGATTGGGAATGGGAACCAACCGGGGGCGATGGAGGGTTGCGTCGAAGGCCGGAGGGGTGGATTGGGGGGAGAGGGAGGAGAAGAAGGAGGTATGGAGTTGTGAATGAATTGGGGAAGAGGAGGTGGCATGGAGTTCAGCATAGATGCATTGGGAAAGATTGAGGACGTGTGGAGTTGAGAATGAATTGGGGGGGGGACTGAGAGAAGCAGGCATTTGATTCAGAATGGATTGGGGGGGACGGAGCAGGAATCATGGAGTTGAGGAATGGATTGGGGCTGAATGGAGACGCATGGAAGTGCGGGTCAGGAAACTGATGAACCGCCACTAAAAAGAGTCCCGCTAGAGATCAATCCAGCATTTGTGCTTCCGAAGCATCGGCTGGTGATTGGCTTTGATGAGAGATTTTGTCGTCACCACCGATGTGTTGATTGCCTGTGGCTTGTGAGCGGCCCAGTAGAGTTAGAACAAACAAGGCCTAACAAGGCACGAACTACTTTCCCTTCACCGAGACCCTCTTGCTTCATCCAACTATATTCACTCTTGTATAAAACAGAACGTGAAACGGAAACATCATAGTGATACCACGATTTCATTCCCATCGCTGTTTCATGAAGGTTTATGATTCCAGCACGATTATTTATCTCCTTTAGACCATGAACACACCTCAGGACCAAATGAAGCTTCAATTTAAACGACGGGATGGAGACCTAATCGATAACACAATCGGTGAGTTAGAGACATAGTCAATAAAACAAGAGACTTAATCAATAACACAATCGGACAATAACTCCACGTTTTGGAAATCCTCTTCATGGTAAATGATGGCGACAATACGATCGCAACTGTGTATAGAATGAAAAAATTAATTGAGGGAATCGACAGAATGTGGTTCAAAGGAATTGCTACCCGCCATGGGATGCAAAGGACAAACACGTTTCGAATGATAACCGTTCGTCGGAGTAAAATAGCCTGATGAATGGGTTAATGCATGAAATGTTGGCTTCTTGTTTCCCATGGCGGTTAGCAAATTCCGATCAACGTTATGCTCATTCTGTCTGGTATCTTTCTTTCATGTCTGCCGCCGCAAATCAACACGACGCTTCAAGAGTAAGATGAGTTATCAATTTGATAATAAACGAGGATACAGTATAGTCATAAACCACACAGATACACACTCGGTAAAACTTTAACGTTATCACTCGAGGTTTTCGAGAGGTCAAATGAAAAACATGATCCTCTTAAACCTCGTTATAAACCAAAGGAGGGCAATTCAATGTGAAAATACATTTAGTCATCAACAAAACTTACATGCTGGGGATAACATCCAACAAAATCCACATGCTGGGGATAACATCCAACAAAAATCTACTGCTGGGGATCATCAACAAAATCTACATGCTGGGGATAACATCCAACAAAAATCTACATGCTGGGGATAACATCCAACAAAATCTAATGCTGGGGATAACATCCAACAAAAATCTACATGCTGGGGATAAGAATCCAACAAAAATCTACATGCTGGGGATAACATCCAACAAAATCTACAGGCTGGGTGTAACATCCAACAAAATCTACATGCTGGGTCTACAACAAATCACAAAAATCCACAATGCTGGGGATAACATCCACAAAATTCTACATGTGGGGATAACATCCAACAAAATCTACAGGCTGGGTCTAACATCCATAAAATCTACTGCTGGTCTAACATCCAACAAAATCACATGCTGGGGAATAAACATCCAACAAATCCACATGCTGGGGATAACATCCAACAAAATCTACATGCTGGGCGGATAACATCCAACAAAATCTACATGCTGGGGATAACATCCAACAAAATCTACATGCTGGGGATAACATCCAACAAAATCTACATGCTGGGGATAACATCCACAAATCTACATGCTGGGGATACATCCAACAAATCTACATGCTGGGATAACATCCAACAAAATCTACATGCTGGGGATAACATCCAACAAAATCTTACATGCTGGGGATAACATCCAACAAAATCTACATGCTGGGGATAACATCCACAATCTACATGTGGGGATAACATCAACAAAATCTACATGTGGGGATACAATTTAATCCAAAACAACATGCTGGGGATAAACATCCACAAAATCTACATGCTGGGATAACAATCCAACAAAATCTACATGCTGGGATAACATCCAACAAAATCTCACATTGCTGGGTAACATCCAACAAAATCTTACATGCTGGGTTAACTCCAAACAAAATTACATGCTGGGGATAACATCCAACAAATCACATGCTGGGGATACATCAAAAAATCTACATGCTGGGTACTAACATCCAACAAAATCTACATGCTGGGGATAACATCCAACAAAATCTACATGCTGGGGATACATCAACAAAATCTACATGCTGGGGATAACATCAACAAAATCTACATGCATTGGGATAACATCCAACAAAATCTACATGCTGGGGATAACATCCAACAAAATTACATGCTGGGGATAACAATCCAAAAAAATCTCACATGCTGGTCTAAATCCAACAATCACATGCTGGGATAACAATACCAACAAAATCACAATGCTCGGGGATTAACATCAACAAAATCACACATGCTGGGTCTAACATTCCAACAAAATCTACATGCTGGGATAACATCCAACAAAATCTACATGCTGGGGTAACATCCAACAAAATCTACATGCTGGAGGATACATCCAACAAAATCTACAATGCTGGGATAACATCCAAACAAAATCCACATGCTGGGGATAACATCCAACAAAATCTACATGTGGGGATAACTAACATCCAACAAAACATTACATGCTGGGGATAACATCCAACAAAATCTACATGCTGGGGATAACATCCAACAAAATCTACATGCTGGGTCGAACATCCAATAAAATCTACATGCTGGGTCTAACATCCAACAAAATATACATGCTGGGTCGAACATCCAATAAAATATATATACTGGGTCTAACATCCAACAAAATCTACAAGCTGGGTTGAACATCCAACAAAATCTACATGCTGGGTCGAACATCCAATAAAATATACATGCTGGGTCTAACATCCAACAAAATATACATGCTGGGTCGAACATCCAATAAAATCTATGTGCTGGGTCTGACATCCAATTAAATCTACATGCTGGGTCTAACATCCAACAATCTACATGCTGGGTCTAACATCCAACAAAATCTACATGCTGGGTCGAACATCCAATAAAATATACATGCTGGGTCTAACAACCAACATAAACTACATGATGGGTCGAACATACAACAAAATCTACATGATGGGTCCATCATCCAACAAAATCTACATGCTGGGTCTAACATCCAATAAAATATACATACTGGGTCTAACATCCAACAAAATATACATACTGGGTCTCACATCCAACAAAATGTTCATGCTGGGTCTAACATCCAACAAAATCTTCATGCTGGGTCTAACATCCAACAAAATCTACATGCTGGGTCGAACATCCAACAAAATCTTCATGCTGGGTCGAACATCCAATAAAATCTATGTGCTGGGTCAAACATCCAACAAAATCTTCATGCTGGGTCGAACATCCAATAAAATCTATGTGCTGGGTCTGACATCCAATTAAATCTGTGTGCTGGGTCTAACATCCAATAAAATCTATGTGCTGGGTCAAACATCCAATGAAATCTATGTGCTGGGTCAAACATCAAATAAAATCTATGTGCTGGGAGTAACATCCAACAAAATCCAAATGCTGGGTCTAACATCAAACAATATTTACGTGCTGGGTCGAACATACAACAAAATCTACATGATGGGTCCATCATCCAACAAAATCTACATGCTGGGTTGAACATCCAACAAAATCTACATGCTGGGTCTAACATCCAACAAAATATACATACTGGGTCTCACATCCAATAAAATATATATACTTGGTCTAACATCCAACAAAATCTACATACTGGGTCAAACATCCAACAAAATCTACATGCTGGGTCTAACATCCAATAAAATATATATACTGGGTCTAACATCCAACAAAATATACATACTGGGTCTCACATCCAACAAAATCTTCATGCTGCGTCAACATCCAACAAAATCTTCATGTGGGTCTAACATCCAACAAAATCTACATGCTGGGTCTAACATCCAACAAAATCTTCATGCTGGGTCGAACATCCAATAAAATATATGTGCTGGGTCTGACATCCAATTAAACCTACATGCTGTGTCTAACATCCAACAAAATATACATACTGGGTCTAACATCCAATAAAATTTACATACTGGGTCTAACATCCAACAAAATATACATACTGGGTCTAACATGCAACAAAATCTACATGCTGGGTCTGACATCCAATTAAATCTATATACTGGGTCTAACATCCAATAAAATCTACATGCTGGGTCTAACATCCAAGAAAATCTATATACTGGGTCTAACATCCAATAAAATATACCTACTGGGTCTAACATCCAACAAAATATACATACTGGGTCTAACATCCAACAAAATCTATATACTGGGTCCAACATCCAATAAAATATACCTACTGGGTCTAACATCCAACAAAATCTATATACTGGGTCTAACATCCAATAAAATATACCTACTGGGTCTAACATCCAACAAAATGTACATGCTGGGTCTAACATCCAACAAAATCTATATACTGGGTCTAACATCTAATAAAATATACCTACTGGGTCTAACATCCAACAAAATATACATACTAGGTCCAACATCCAAGAAAATATACATGCTGGATCGAACATCCAATAAAATTCATATGCTGGGTCTAACATCCATAAAATTTATGTGCTGGGTCTAACATCCAATAAAATCTATGTGCTGGGTCTAATATCCAATAAAATCCATGTGCTGGGTGTAATATCCATCAAAATCTACATGCTGTGTCGAACATCCAACAAAATCCAAATGTTGGTTCGAACATCGAAGAAAATCTACATGCTTGGTCAACATCCAATAAAATCTACATGCTGGGTCTAACATCCAATAAATTATATGTGCTGGGTTTAACATCTAACAAAATCTACATGCTGGATCTAACATCCAACAAAATTGACATGCTGGGTAAAATATCCAGCAAATTGTACATGATGGGTCTAACATCCAATAAAATATCCATGCAGGGTCTAACATCCAACAAAATCTACATGCTGGGTGTAACATCTAATCAAATATATGTGCTGGGTCTAACTTCCAACAAAATCTACGTGCTGGGTCGAACTTCGAACAAAATCTAAATGCTGGGTCTAACTTCCAACAAAATCTCCATGATCGGTCTAATATGTCACAGTGCTGGGTATAATATGAAACAAAATCTAAATGCTCGGTCTAATTTCCAACAAAACCTACATGCTGGGTCTAACTTCCAACAAAATCTCCATGATGGGTCTAATACAGGGGTTCCCAAACCCAGGGTCGTGACCCAAACTTGAACCCCCCCACCTCAAAATCTCAGTTTTTGAGGGGGGGGTTTCATGTCAAAAGCATTTTCTCTGACAATTTTTATCATAGGTACACTAGGTACCAGTATCATTTGGGTTGCGAGGCAAATGTGATTTCAAATTTTGGGTCATGGACAAAAAAGTTTGGGAACCACTGGTCTAATATGTCGCAGTGCTGGGTGTAATATGAAACAAAATCTATGTGCTGGGTCTAACATTTGAAAAACATCCACATGCTGGGTCTAACATGTAACAGTGATGAGAATAAAAATCCAAATAATATACATGCTGGGTCTAACATTCAACAAAATCTACATGCTTGGTCTAACATCCAGCAAAAGTGTACATGCTGGGTCTAATATGTCAACAAAATGGGGGTTCTCAATAGAGCAATACTCCAAGAACATGCCAAACGCAAATAAATAAATAAGTTTACATTATTTTCTTAGTTATTATATTTACTCAGTGAAGGATGGTAAAAAATTTTTTTAACATTGTCATTTCCTGAACTCTTGTTTCTCGTTACGAGAACCCTTTGAACACCCATCATGTGTACATACCTATACGCAGTGACCTCATGTTCTAAATGCTGGGTCTATCATCAAACTCATGGGTATATATGTACCATATTAATAATGAACATTTTAAATGATATTTAAAAGTACAAAATGCAAGAATGATTTTTACACTCAAATTATCAGTGTGAAGTGCATTACTCAACCTTGAGTCAACAAACATTTTCGAAAGAGAAAGTGAACTTGAAGAACAAAGGGAAAAGCAGAGAAAAAAACAGCAGGAAATTTTTGAAATTCTTAATCAATAAGCGAACATCAGGCCTATCGTGGACCCCCACCTCATCAGAGACCAGCAAGATGAAGTCACATTATCCACGGTGTGCCAACGCTGGATCTCCAGCAAGACCCCTAAGTGAAGGAAGTCAAGCCATCAATAAAGAGGAGCACGAGGGTCCCGTACGGCTACAAAAGCATAAACCAACTTGAGAGTTCATAGAACACGATACCTCATGTAGTGTTTATGTATATACAGGAGGGCCTTGGGCCTTGCTGTTTGCGGTGGGGGAGGGAGGGGTTACAGTCTTGAAAATCTCTGTAGACTGCAAATCGACAAACTTTGGGGTTAATTGGAGAAAATAGGGTGAGGCACTTGAACTTTAAAATTTGTTCAAACTGTACCCTTAATGTCAACATGTTTAGGCATTATTTTTGTGCTATTTATTTTCATGAATGAGTGTTATTAAGAACATAAAATAAAGTTTATTTTCTTAATTAATAGAATGAGTGTGGATCGGTGTGCTTTGCGCAACTCACCACGTTGCTGCAGGGGCATAGACATCTTTGACCATGCCTGCTTTCTCCAGGAGTTGAGGAAGGGGGGGGGGGGAAATGGTGGGTGTGGGTTAGTGGGGGTGATGGTGGATCGGGAGTTGTGGGGCATGGGGGAATGGTGGAGGGGGATTGGATGGATGGTGGGGGAGGTTGGCCAAATATATTTTGTGCTCTGACTGAAGATACACTACATGGCCACAAGTATGTGGACACCCTACTAATTAGTAGATTCAGTATCTTCAGCCACACCCATTGCTGACAGGTGTATAAAATCAAGGTGTGTAAAACCATGTAATATTCATAAACAAGCATTGGCAGTGGAATGGGCAGTACTGAAGAGCTCAGTGACTTTCAACATGGCACCATCATAGGATGCTACCTTTCCAACAAGTCAGTTTGTCAAATTCCTGCCTTGCTCGAGCTGCCCCACTCAAGTGTAAGTGCTGTTATTGTCAAGTGGAAACGTCTCGGAGCAACATCAGCTCAGCCACAAAGTGGTAGGCCACACAAGCTCACAGAATGGAACTGCCGAGAGCTGAAACGTTTCGCGCGGAAAAATTGTCTGTCGTCGGTTGCAACATTCACTACCGAGTTCCAAACTGATTCTGGAAGCAACGTCAGCACACACACACTGCTTGTCAAGAGCTTCATGAAATGGGTTTTCACGGCCGAGTAGCCGCACACAAGCCTAAGATCACCAGTGCAATGCCAAGCGTCAGCTGGAGTGGTGTAAAGCTCACTGCCATTGGACTCTGGAGCAGTGGAAACATGTCCTCTGGAGTGATGAATCACGCTTCACCATCTGGCAGTCCGACGTACGAATCTGGGTTTGGCGGATGCCAGGAGAACGCGACTTGACCGAATGTATAGTGTCAACTGTAAAGTATGGTGGAGGAGGAATAATGGTCTGGGGCTGTTTTTCATGGTTTGGGCTAGGCCCCTTAGTTTTACTGAAGGGAAATCTTAACGCTACAGCATACAATGACATTCAAGACGATTCTGTGGTTCCAACTTTGTGGCAACAGTTTGGAGAAGGCCCCTTCCTGTTTCAGCATGACAATGCCCACAAAGCGAGGTCCATACAGAAATGGTTTGTCAAGATTGGTGTGGAAGAACTTGACTGGCCTGCACAGAGCCCTGACCTCAACCCCATCGAACACCTTTGGGATGAATTGGAACGCCGACTGCAAGCCAAACCTAATCACCCAACATTAGTGTCTGACCTTACTAATGCTCTTGTGGCTGAATCAAAACAAATCCCCACAGCAATGTTCCAACATATAGTGGAAAGCCTTCCCAGAAGAGTGGAGGCTGTTATAGCAGCAAAGTGGGGACAAACTCCATATTAATGCCCATGATTTTGGAATGAGATGTTGGATGAGCAGGTGTCCACATACTTTTGGCCATGTAGTGTATTATACTGTAAATCAGAAGTCAGAACCCAACACGTATAAATAAAAAGGAACTGAGCACAAAATTATACTGTATTTACTTTAAATTAGCAATTCGAACTGAACTGCAATGATAACACAATATGAAAAACTGGAATGGAAATTTGAACTGCCAGGTGTGCAGAGCAGATGTGTCCCCAATACACCGCTTCCCTTGGACTTCTGGCCGAGTTTTTAATGTCATATATTTACTTTTGCCCATATCTCCATCTCAATTAATCAAGTCAAAGTAACAAAAAAAATTCGCGCTGATAAATACAGGTAAGTCACGAATGTGTTTCTTAGGTTAAAAAAAAATATATATATATATATATATATATATATATATATATATATATATACATATATACATACATACAAACAACATAACGGAATTTGTTAAAGAAAATTTAAGAAGAAAACGTTGTGGTCACAATTATACATACATAACCATTTATGTTTGCTCCATTACAAAAATATTTCATATGCAGTCTGTGGTTGCTGGTTGCATCATTGCTGGGAGCACAGCTCTGCTGCTGATGCAGTGCCCCTATTCTCTTTAAGCTGGTATACCCATGTTGCCAACCTCAGAAGAACGATAGGCTATCAACTCACCTAGTGTTATTTAACAGAAAAACAGGGGATCAAACTCAAGACCCGAAGATCTCAAGACAACCACCTTAACTGTTAAGCCAACACCAGACTTACTTTCCTGTATGAAGAACACAAAATAATAAGGTTTATTTTCTTGTGTGATTAAGATCATGAAACATATCTTTCATAATAATTATGATAAACTTGATCCAATAATACGATGATGTTGATGATGGTAACGACAAAGACGAGTTGCTTGTGATGACGTTTGAGGATTTGAGGGGGTTATTGTGTTGACCGCCATTGTTAATTAGGTGAATAAATGTGGAAAATAGTTCACCAACTTGTGATTATTTGAGTACATTGACCATATTTTTTTTGATCCGCAAACCCTGCCTCAATATATTCATCACGATAGAGTAAATCCACAAACGGCAAAGCTCTCCGTCCTGTACTTCAATTTTAATAAAATAATGATTTTATAGATCGTTGTAAATGTTTTTTTAATAAATCCAGAACTTTAGTGCTCCTGAAGCAGTCTTATACACCAACCACCCTTGTACACTGTAATAAGACAATGTCGAGTCACAATTTAGGAGATGGAGGCTTTATTGATCACAATCAAACAAAGCATCAATCAGCATAGAACATCATCATTATGACAGCCTCTCCTTCACCATGATACACATGCCACACATGAATATATTGCATGTTTCTTGGAAGGATTATGAAGGACATTTCTTTTCTGCAGTCCTCACGAATATAACTCAATTTTTAAAAAAGTTTAAAAGAGTATATATCTCATATATATATATAAAGCTCTTTCTCACCACTGACTCACTCACTCACTGATATTAAAGATCGGTACCATCTGGGTGACAAAGAAAGCTGAAATTTTGCATGTTGATGGACATCAAAGACAGTACACCAGAAATAAATCACAGAATGGTTGGCCAACATCAATAAATGAAAATAAATAAATAGGTAAATAAATAAAATAAAAAAATGCAGGTGAGTGACCCGAGCGAGACAATGGGGAAGCACGGAAATTTTGTGTGCTGATGGACATAAAGCCGATACACCAGGAAAAAAAAACAATTACAGAACCGTCGCGAGCACCGTAAATGAAAAAAAAAACAAAATAAAAGAAAGATCAATGCAGGCGAGCAACCCAAGACAATGGGAACACGTTTCATGTGTAAGCATACCCCTCTAGTATATACATACATACTTTCTAACCACCGATTGAATGACTCACTGACTCACTACTCACTGATATTAAAGATCGTACCTTCCTGGTGACATAGAAAGCTGAAATTTTTGTGTGCTGATGGACATCAAAGCTGGTATACCAGAAAAAAAAAATCACAGAATCATCAACAATGTCATAAAAGAAAATATAAATAATGAAAACAATAAATGAAAAAAATGCAGGTGAGCGACCCGAGACAATGGGGAAGCACCGTTCGCATGCTTGCACGTTGTGTAAGCATATCCCACGAGTATGTACGTACATGACATTATATATATATATATATATATATATATATATATATGTTTATATGTTCGGGGTTTTACCACCATTTTCTCCAATGTCTTTTACACCATCCTATCTAACACGTTACATTAGTTATTTGTGCCTGTCGTCTGTGTCCTTTATAACGTCCTTAAAACCAGTTTCCTGTTTGGAATGATTTTCAATTTTTGTTTGTTGGCCATGCAGTTAGAGTAAAGATACTCTCACTTCTCTCTGCGCATGTGTGATCGGGGAGAATTCAGAGCCAAGGTACGGTAAAATGACAGACTCGTCTTCAAGTTCATGTTCCGATTCGTGTTCGAAATATAACATTCTATTTAAATAAGTTGTTCCTTAATCATAAACTGATACGACAGACAGACAGACAGACAGACAGACAGACCAACTGACAGACATTAACCAATTTCTCAACCCCGCTTTTCGCTTCGCGTGCATGTGGTAACAGGTTTCCTTGAAAAAGCTAAAACACGAAGAGGGAGTGAAAGGAAAGGAAGGCAATATGAGAAAGGAGGAGTAAGTGGAAGTGGAAGAGGGGCAGGGATTATGTGGATGCTCAATGCGTGCAGGGACGATGTGGACCCTCGGTGAGCGCACAATGAACGCAGGACATGCATCTTCAAGCAGGAAGGAGCATGAAGAAGAGGAGAGTAGGCTGGATAGGGAGGGGGAAACGGGCAGCCATGACAACTCTGTTACCCCGCAGTCATCATTACACAAGTAATGATCCGATGCGTTGCCATGGACGGCGTGGAAGTAAATGGACCTTTGCCAGCGCCTGCCAGGACTGCGAGTTAAGCCGCACTTTAACGCAGCTCCTTGGCGCCGCATCTGCCCGCTCCCGCGGCCATGACCGCCTCGACCTCTCCTTGCCCCGTCTCCTCTTCAACACCCCTATTATCTACGTCCTCCTCTTCATCGCTGAGCCAATCGACACCGAACAATCTCCTAAATTTGCACCCTCAACACGGAGTAGGGGAAATGGCGTGGGGCTCCTTGTACATAGCTCGAGCCCGAAGGACTTCACCAAAGTCATCATGGAGTCTCTGTTGTTGAAAGACCAATGCTTGATGGCCGAAGTATGACGTCGTAGCCTTGACAGCAAATCATCAAGGAAATGGCCGACATCAAAGACGGAATTAACATCTGCTCCTCAATTCCCAAATCCAAACAAGGCAAGACGTGCATCAAGCAAATTTGGCAAGCTGCTCGTCGTGTCAATGTGATACACCGATGGGAGAGAGTACCACGCGTACACGTGGTACACCAATGAGTGCACCACTTGTGGAGGTGATCCACCGATAGAGGACATGGCAACTTGTAGAGGTGGTACACCGATTACGGGGAGTACATCATGAGCGTGCAGATTTAGTATACCTATGAGTGTACCATGCACATATATATGTGCTACACCAATGAGGGCACCATGCACGTGTAGATGTGGTACACTGATGAGGGCACCATGCACGAGTCGATGTGGTACACTGATGAGGGCACCATGCACGAGTCGATGCTGTACACCAATAGGAGAGAGTACCACGCGTACAAGTGCTACACCAATGAGTGCACCACTTGTGGAGGTGATCCACCGAGAGAGGACATGGCAACTTGTAGAGGTGGTACACCGATTACGGGGAAGACACCATGAACGTGCAGATTTAGTACACGGATGAGTGTACCATGCACATATATATGTGCTACACAAATGAGT
>CM068966.1:55856684-55884043 GCA_035128595.1 Eptatretus atami
TGGTACACCGATAGTGGAGGCACTACTGTACGTGTAGATGTGGTACACCGATAGTGGAGTGCACCATGCACGTAGATTGGTACACCGATAGTGGAGTGCACTATGTACGTGTGTAGATTGTGGTACACCGATAGTGGATGTGCACCATGTACGTGTAGATGTGGTACACCGATAGTGGAGTGCACTATGTACGTGTGTAGATGTGGTACACCGATAGTGGAGTGCACTATGTACGTGTAGATGTGGTACACCGATAGTGGAGTGCAACTATGTACGTGTAGATGTGGTACACCGATAGTGAGTCCACTATGTACGTGTAGATGTGGTACACCGATAGTGGAGTGCACTATGCACGTGTAGATGTGGTACACCGATAGGGGGTTGCACCATGCACGTGTAGATGTGGTACACCGATAGGGGCCTGTGTCACCATCACGTGTAGAATGTGGGCACCGATATGAGATGCCAGTAAAATGGAGAGGGTTTGGATAAAAAGCAAAGGCGATGACCAAACTGAGCCAAAGGATCGCATTATCAAAGCAGGTCTCTCACCTCGACCGAACAAATGCGCTCTGGGCGCACCGAGCCCCAGCTCTCATCAAACGCAAATGTCGAACAGATGCCGAGTAACCTGCTCGGGCAGAATATACACAACACAACGAACTCGATCGCGGGTACTCATCGAGTGCGTCTCTGGTCTCCCTCCATATTAGCGTGTGCACACAAATGAAAGGCAAAAACAACCGCTCATCAGAGCAGAGAGCACGCTGCGCCACCAGATTGCATTCGCATTATCAGTGTGATGCTGTTGTTTTCTTTATTGCAAAACAAAACCAGTGTGCTGCAATTACAGTGATTAATCTAAACTTCTCCTTCTTCCTTCTCCTTCTTCTCCTCCTCTTGATCACGTACAATCACACGTACAGCATGGCCACGTCGTGCAGTCCCCTCCGTTGAGCAATGCGTACGAACTTGGTTCACAACTCACAATCGGATCAGGTGCACACCGTTTCCGTGCACCTCGTCCTTCAGAGGGTGCATTAAGCTGACCGTCCACTCTCCATGTACTCGCCGGCTGGTGCTAACCAGTAGCTGTGCCATGGCGAATTGAAATGAGAATAAAAAAAGTGTCCGAACTGAAAGTCGCCCAACGCACGGCTTGTACGAAAAGCCAAGGTTGCGTGCGGTGTGAGGCACGGGACGCTCGCCGACTCGCGAGGACGACGTGGACACGTCATCACGCTCGTACACCAAAGCGAACAAATATGGATTCTAAAAAAAAAATGGCGTTAATCGCACGTCAAATGTCCGTCACCCCGATCGATGAACAACGTAAACGTCCGAGACTTTCAACTCAGATTGGTGGGAAAAGCTCCTGGAGCAGCAATGAGCTCGATGACGTCATGCGATCTTCGGACGGATCTTCCAACACTCGATGAACGGGTGTGAAACGTGCGCGGGTGTACAATGTAACGTACATGGTTAACTTGGAAGAAATACGAACGAAGAAGCTGAAAATACGGACGGCAACACAGAACATGGTTGCCTTGATGTTGCAGGAGATTTCATTTTCCGGACAAAGGGTCAACCATGACGTCACAATGTCACTCGATTGTTAACTTAAGCTTGTAAATATATAAGATATACAACGTCCTACGTAGAATGATGTAAGATATTATATTCTGTTAGAATTTCAAATTCTGTTTGTTCTCGTGAGTATACGTATACTAAATATCAGAGTCAGAGGAAATGTTTTTGACTTTTCAATCTGAAAGCTCAAGCCGGCTTCGTCAGTGTCTACCACGTTCCGGTATCGCATGAAGCACCCTGAGCTATCCAATAATAACAACAACTAGAGGGGGAGCACTCGGTAGAGTGCAAAACCTCCGCCACCAATACTGCTGGGTCACTTAAGTGAACCTGATATCCTATTCATTGTAGGTCAAAACGGATCAGACTCTACTGAACCACGATTGAATACACTAAACTAGATCGACGCACATGTAGAAATGCCCAAAAAATAAAATCGAAATTTTTTTGAAAAAAAAGTTGCAAAATTTGTTTTTTTTTCCTCTAACAAATTTATTTTTTTGGTTGGAAATCACTTAAAACATGTAGAAATGCAAAAACAAAAATTCAAATATTTTTTCAAAATGTCCGCCATAGCGGCCATATTGGACTTTGGACCAAGTCCAAAACCTAATGGCATGATCCTTGGACCATACCTAATCCCCCCACCAAGTTTCGTCGAAATCCGTCCAGGAGTTTTTCCGTAATACTGTTCACAAACAAACAAACAAACAAACAGACAGGGGTGAAAACAGTAACCTCCGTCCATCTTCGATGGCGAAGGTTAATAACTAGAACAGCACTCGGTAGAGCACGTATCTCCACTATGCTGAACAATTCACGTTTTCTTTCCCACTGAGAGGCCAGATCCGGATTCGGACCTGAACCAAAATGGAATCGCCTTGTTTTTGTCACCTACCCAACTCATCCACCAAGTTTTAGTCATAATCCATCCACTACTTTTTGAGATATCCCGCTATACATCCTTTTTGGTCCGATCTCTCCATGGTGATCGTTGCATCACTTGAACAATCCTGAATCGGATCTTCACCAAAATCGAATCAATTCGTCCTTGTCACACTCCCAACCTGTCCACCAAATTTTCGTATGAATTGGTCCACCAGTTTTTGATATATCCTGCTCACAGACAGACGGAAAAAACAGAGATGAAAACATAACCTCCGTGCACCTTCCGCGGTCGGAGGTAATAATAAACGAGTGTGCAAGTGTCACCTGATCAAGTGAAACAAAACTCAAATCTCAAACATTTCAATAAGTACAGTATATTGAAATCATTGTCAAATTTTTCACTTTTCATCCCAATTGCAAAATATAGCAACAAGGTAGTTAATTTCCCAGTTTTTCATGGGTCCCTGATTGGCTGGGAAACACACACACTCGATATTGTCATCGAGTCATTGCTTGGAATGCCAGTATGGTATCATGGCCAACGTAGCCAGATGCATGTTGATTTTTCCCACCCCACTACCTCTCCTTCCCTATTCTTCCCTTCCCTTACATACAACCCAGAACCCCCTCCCCCCCCCCAAATACCCACCCCTCACCACCTCAACCACCAATCTTACCCCAGCACTCAGCCTCTCCCACCCCACAACAACTCTTTTCTCCTCTGAAGAAGGAAATAAAAGGAACATCCTGTGTTTTAACAGCACAACATTAATTCCATCTATGAGTTCACTGACTTAATTTAACAGGGGAATGGGGGGGAGGGCAGGGAGGGGAATATCTGAGGCAGGAGAGGGACATCACCGAAGTGCTTTTTTCTTCTCTGTTTATTATTTTATTTTTATTTTTTTGAGGGGTGGGGGGGGGGGGAGGGAGTTGGTGGGGAAGGGGGTTTCAGGTGAGGAATGAACAATGACCTGACACCAGATTCTCTTTTTCATACGACTCTCTCACAGCAATACAATCACCCTCACATGTATGCAATGCAATCACACATCCAGAGCGAAGCGACCGATCAGTCCTACCAAGGTCCATGTACTCCCCCAACCCCATTGCTTCTATGAAGCTATCTAATTCCAGTTTAAATGCATCTACTCTCTGCTGCCACTACTTTTCCAGGGATAGTCCAGCTCAGCCCAGAATCAATCTAGTAGCCCAGTGCTATTCCTTTCCATGGCAGCTATGTCTCAGCAGCACAGCCGCACCCTCAGCCAATGATGCTACAACTGCAACATGAAGGAGGCAACTATGTCCTTCCTGAGATGGGGTGACCAAGACTGTACACAATATTCTCGAAGAGGCCTCATTTAAGTACTATACAGTGTTAAAACTACCTCCTTTGATTTATAATTTATCCCCCCACATATTCAACCTGCACAAACACATGCACTGTGGCTCGAGATGCATCATTGATTAGGGAACGCAGCTATGCCGCTGATGCTGTGCCCCTATTACCAGTACACTGGTGCTCATTTTGCCGACCTCAGAAGGATGACAGGCTGAGTCAACCACACCTGGTGTTAATTCAACAGCCAACATGGCTCAAACTCAGGACCCTAGGATTCCAAGCCAGCCACCCTAATCACTAAGCCAATGCCAGGCTTAAATACAACCTAAAACTCTGTTAGCTTTACCTGTAGCTACCTGGTACTGTGGTTTGCTTACCCACTCCACCCCCTCATATATATATTACCACCCCCAGATACTTGTCATGTATGACACGCTGCAAGATTTCCCCTTGTGTCATGTAATCCCGATTTTCATTTTTCCTCCCCATCCCCAGAACATTATATTTCTTTCTTTTAAATTGCATATACAAATCTTTACCTCCACCACCAAAGGTGAAGGAGGTGATGTTTTCACCTCTTTCTGTCTGTTTGTTTGTTTGTGTGCAGGATATCTCAAAAAGTTGTGGACGGATCTGGATGAAATTTTGTGGACAGGTTTGATGTCTGACAAGGACGAACTGATTAGATTTTGGTGAAGATCTGGATCCGGATCCGACTACTAGAATTTTTAAAGTGATTCTTCACCATTGAGAGAAAGGGCCAAAAACCATACATTGCATGATGTCTCAAAAACTTGTGCAAGGATTCGGATGAAACTTAGTGGACTTGTTGGGCTTGTGACAAGGAAGAATTGATTCAATTTTGGTGAAAATCCGATTCTGGATCCGGATCTGATAAAAAATTTTTTAGTGATTCTTCACCATTGAGAGATAGGGCTAAACCGAATAAGCCGGTGGAACATTTGAAGAGAGACAGCGGAGTCTTACACAGGACATCACACCCATGCACACTTACTACCAGTGCTGACTGCCCTTGATTCGTTTGAATTCATTGAAATGGTTCCTAATCTGATCCCAGCTCCAACATCTTCCCCACAACTGAAGTTCAACTAACAGGTCTATAGTTCCACAATTCCTCTCCGTATCCTTTCTTACATATCCTTCTATTCTCTTTCGGCTTTCCTAAAAAAAATTTGGCCAGTCTCTGTTTACACCTATACTGATACAAGTCTGACTCCAGGATATATTATGACACTTGTTTCTCCTTTCACCATGTGTGAAAATTCGAGGGTGCTCCCAAAAGTTTGTAGTTGTACTTTTAACTTGTTAAATAAAAGGTCCAGCAAAATTACATCTTATATTGTCGAATCACCTCTGTCGCAGAATGTGGACGGAGGTTATGTTTTCATGTCTGTCTGTCTGTGAGCAGGATAAATCAAAACATTATGGCTGGATTCAGATGAAACTTGGTGGACAGGCTGGGTGTGTGATAAGAACAAACTGATCCGATTTTCGTAAAGATCCGGATCCGAGAACTTTTAAGTGATTGTTCACCATTCAGTGATCGGGCCAAAAACGATATACTGTACTGAATAGGTCAGGTCAGGTATGGGAGCATGCGCCAGAGCAGCGCGTCGCTGCGTCCACTTTCCGCCGGTACTCCAGGGGCCTCCGTCTGGCCATCCCCCAGGCAGATGTCTGGCCCATCCCCATCTCCTTGAGATGCCGATCAACCTGCTGCAACCACGAGGCACGAGGTCGGCCCATTGGCCTCCTCCACTCACAAGACTCTCTCACCGAGAGAATCTGGTGAGCAGGATCAGCATCAGGAAAACGAGCCACATGTCCAAACAGCCGCAGCTGACGCTCACGGACCATGCAGGTAACAAATCTCATTTGAGTCTCTCTCAGCAACCGCTCGTTGGACACAAAGTCCGACCAGCGATAGCCAAGGATTCTCCGAAGAGACCTGGTACCAAAGGAATTAAGTCTCCATCTCAGATCCTTGGTCAGAGTCCAAGTCTCGCATCCATAGAGCAAGACTGGAAGCACCAAGGACCTGAAGACTCGGACTTTCATCCTCCCACACAGGTACTGGCAGCGCCACACCCCATGATCCAGTGAATCCATGACTCACCAGGCCCGACGCAGACGTATATTGACCTCTGACACACAGCCGGCAGAGACATGAATATCACTGCCAAGGTAAGTGAATCTCTCCACGACCTCAACACTGAATAGCACGACATTTAAAAAAGTTGTGAATGAGTTATGACAAAACTTGGTGGATAAGTTGGGTCGATGACAAGAACAAGCCGATTCAATTTTTGTTCAGATCCGGATACCGACGCAGCCCATCAGTGGGATGCAAATGGTAAACTGTTCAACCGGGTGGAGGTATGCGCTCTACCAAGTGAGGTTCTTGTTATTTACTCAATTGTCTGGCAAATATCAAGTATATCAAACTTATTTTTTATTTTTATTTTTGTCAAGTATATCAAACTTGTTACCAATTGGAAAAGCTTCAGGAATTCAAATATTGCTATCCATTGCCAAGGATATTGCTTTTACAGAAAACATCAGTGAATAAGACATCTGAACTCATAACATTTATGGTGATGCAGAATACATATTCTCATAAAATCCACCAAGGCATTTTGGAGAGTAAAATAATAAATAATCCAACCCTCAGGGAAGACGTTTTGCATCTTCTGAAGAGGCAGGTCCACTGTTAAGGACTCTTCAAAAGGAAGACTTCTGTGTTGGCATAAAAAAAAGAGTTCTTTCACCACGAGATGAAGTGGATTGAGGAGGAATTAGATGATGGATAACAATTTAACAAAAACTAGGACACTTGGTAGAGTGCATACCTCCGCCCTATAATGTCTGATCCACGAGAACATATCTGGTCCAATACATTTTTGAAATATCATGCTATATATAGTTTTTGAGCCCTATCTCTCAATAGTGAAGAATCACTTAAAAAAAATTTGAGTAGTCGGATCCGCATTCAGATGTTCATCAAAATCGAATCAATTTGTCGTGGTCACACACCCAACCTATCCACCAAGTTTCATCCGAATCTGTCCACAACTTTCTGAGATATTGTGCTTCCTATAATTTTTGGCCCAATCTCTCAACGGTGAAGAATCACTTAAAAAATGATCAGATCCGGATCCAGATCCAGATCTTCACCAAAATTGAATAATAACTTCCTTGTCACACACCCAACATGTCCACCAAGTTTCATCCAAATCGGTCTCCAACTCTTTGAGATATCATGCTACATATCATTTTTGGCCCAATCTCTCAACGGTGAAGAATCACTGTTTAAAATTTCAGATCTGAATCCAGATCTTCACCAAAGTTGAATCATTTCGTCGTTGTCAGACATTGAACCTGTCCACAAAATTTAATCATGATCTATCCACAACTTTTTGAGATATCCTGTAAACCAAACAGACAGAAAGGGGTGAAAAATATAACCTCCTTTTCCTCCTTCACCTTCCTTCACCTGGTGGAGGTAATAAAGCTTATCAACAGGATGGTCAATGACCCTCCTGTATATATATGTTTGTACATGTTAAGTATTGTCGGAAATACATTTTGAAAACAGGAAGAACTATGTATAAAAATGAAATGTTCCACAGTGCAGTCACGTTGATATCGTACACTGTGACTGGTTGTCGTTGAAGCAATCAGAAATGCCACACCTGCACAGGAACTATAAGAGTATAGATGGTGATTGTGGTGTAGTGAATATATGGTGAATACTCTAGCTCCTGAAAAGGAAATATCACATGATAAGCATATAGAAATCAAAGTCTCAGCAAGGGGAGAGTACCTCCTGGGAGAGATTGCAGCTCAACACCTTGTTTCAGCAAGAACTGTTGGGAAGACTCTGAGAAGGATTCACAAAATGGCTACTTTTGACAATAGAAGCAGTTGAGGAAGAAAGCCCAAACTGTCCAAAAGTGATGTTAAGTACCTCAGGGTATGTTTTCTATGTGGGAGACAATGAACCAGGAGAGATATTGCGAATGACCCAGCTGAAAGTACAGGTATTAACATTTCTTCAAGAAGAGTAAGATACATATTTGTGCCAAGTTGTCTCATTGGATGTGTAGCTGCATGAAAACCTTTATTGAGGAGAGGTAACCAATTGAAAAGGCTGAAATGGGCAACTGAAATGAAACAGTGGGATGATCAAACCTGGAAGAAGGTGCTCTTTACAAATTAGTCAACGGCAGCTTGAAGATAGACTGAGCAGCAGTATAACAATCAGTATAAAACACCTACAGTGAAGCATGGGGGTGAAACAAAACAAGTGTGGGCTGCATCTCAGCTCAGGGTGTCAGAAATTACGTGAAACTGAAGGTAAGCTGACTGCGGACAGGTTGAGGCAGGTTCTGATCCATCAAGCCATTCCCTTTGGAAGACATCTCATAGGGTGAGGATTCCACTATCTGGAATGTAGAGGCTGCTGGAACACTCCCACATATAACCTGGCCTGCACAAAGTCCTGATATGAACATAATTGAGGTGACATAGGGTTATGTGGATACTGAGAAAGTAAAACGTGAAGCAAACACCTTTGACAAATAAAAGACTTTTAAAATGACGCATGAATAAGGCCTTTTGTACATGGGCTGTGTGTGCATTTTCACTGACTCGGTGCTGCTCCTGTGGGCAATTTTAACCTGTCGTTGCTGGGGGAAAATCTGTAAATCAAAAAACAAACATAATTTTCAGCATATAAATGAAAGAGTGGCAATTTCAAAATGGTTAGCCATAAATGTTGTCTCTGGATGCAATTCAGTCTCATGAAAATAATAGGAAGGATGATAAATATCCATGGTTGAGAGGTGTTCCTACCATTTCCTGTTAATACAAGTGAGCTGTGTTACACACACATGCACGCATGCACGCACACACACACACACACAACACACAACACACACACACACACACACACACACACACCTCCTTTTTGCAATAGATGCAAAAATTTTGAAAAAATTTCTTCTGGCCCCACAAGCAAATAATATTATATATATATATATATATATACATACATATATATAACGTACATAACATATATATATATATATATACACAGTACATAACATAAATATATATATACAGTACATAACTATATATATATAGTACATAACATATAATATATACAGTACATTACATATATATATATATACCATACATAACATATATATATACAGTACATAACATAAATTATATATATATACAGTACATACATAAATAATATATATACAGTACATAACATATGTATGTATATATATATATATATATATACAGTACATAACATATATATATTACAGTACAATAACATATATATATATATATGTATATATAATATATACAGTACATAACAAATATATATATATATATATATATATATATATACAGTACATAACAAATATATATATATATATATATATATATATATATATATACAGTACATAACATATGTAATATAATATATATATATATTCAGTACATAACATATATATATATACAGTACATAACATATATATATACAGTACATAACACACACATATATATATATATACAGTACATAACATATATATATACAGTACATAACATATATACTGTATATATATACACCATACATAACAATATATATATACACAGTACATAACATAAATATATATAATAACAGTACATAACATATGTATGTATGTATATATATACAGTACATAACATATATATATAATATTTACAGTACATAACATATATATATATATACCGTACATAACATATATATATATATCAGTACATAACATAAATATATATATATATACCGTACATAACATATGTATATATATATACAGTACATAACATAAATATATATATATACAGTACATAACATAAATATATATACATACATACATACATAGTTATGTACTGTAATATATATATATAATATATTATGTTATGTACTGTATATATATATATGTTATGTATGGTATATATATATATATATATATTATATATTATATAATATATTATACAGTACATAACATATATATATATCAGTACATAACATAAATATATATATATATATACAGTACATAACATAAATATATATATATATATATATACAGTACATAACATAAATATATATATATATATATATATATATATATATATATATATATATACAGTACATAACATATTGTTATGGATTTCAGAATCCGGTCTGATGAATGCATCCACACATCCAGGTCCAAAGACAGTTATTTCCTTAATTGCATGTTCAGATTAGCCCCTTCTCCATGTCTAATGGATCAAAAAATGAGATGCGTTGAGAATGTAAAGATCGATCCCTCTCTTATGGGAAGCGTTTTTTTTCTTTACGACAGACACGTTCACACACATTTCTTTCACGAGCTCTGAAGCCACCCTCATTTTTCTTAGCAACATTCTTTCGCGAGCTCCGACACCACCTTTTATGAGAGCGCACAGGTCGTCATGGTAACCGTGCCCCAGTGGGGCGGGATGAGCTTGGGGCGGACGACACCCGCAGAGACGGCCCGGGGATATAAAAATGAGCGAGAGAAAGCGTGAGGTACGTTCTGTGAGGAGAGACGTTCTGAGATATAAAAAAGTGAGGAAAAAGCGAGAGAGGGACGTTCTGTGAGGAGAGACGTTCTGAGATATAAAAAGTGAGGAAAAAGCGAGAGGTACTTTCTGTGAGGAGAGATGTTCTGAGATATAAAAAAGTGAGGAAAAAGCGAGAGAGGGACGTTCTGTGAGGAGAGACGTTCTGAGATATAAAAAAGTGAGGAAAAAGCGAAAGAGGGACGTTCTGAGAGAGAGATGTTCTGAGATATAAAAAAAACCCCCAAGAGGGAGTGCCGGTCATCTCTGCCAGAGGTCGAAAGTAACTCTGTGCCAGACTGGAATAGGGGCAGTTCATAAAGTACGTACGCTCCCTTTCCGGTTTCAAAACCACCCACCCCCCTCATACATCGCTAATCGCTTGCAAAGCCAGCAGTTCCTTATGAACCGATGTTTGTAAGCCATGACGATGCAGTTCCTAGCGGTGTAATTTACCTTTTTCTTTAATATCACAGCACGTCAATTTTGAAATAAAAGTACAAATTGACATTCAAAACAATGTTAATGTCATAAATGAAAGTAAGTGTGCATATAAACTTGTGTTCCATTGTTTTAGTTAAATCTGACAAAAGCTTCAAATGTAATATTTGTCTCGGAGAGTTCCGGTCTTAAGTTAATACTTCTTTTTTGTATGTACTTTATTGAACGGCCCATACGGGGAATCAGAGCGAAGTTTGAAGGGCTATAAAATCGGAACGAGAAGCAAATTTCAAAAAAATGGCTCGTGTTGTTCTAGATAATAGTCCGTAGTATCTGAATCACTAATAACATTTGATCTCTCTTGATAAATGAGGGAGGAGATACGATTTGAAATCGACGATTTTCGCAACTTTGACAGCCTCGTGACGTTTGACCTCGACCTTGGACGACCTTGAAAGTTATATCGTTGTGCACGTCTCATCGACCTCTATCCATTCCACTATTGGTATTTGTCTCCACTCGGTTTGATTGTGGACGGACGGACGGACAGACTTCGAGACTGGGGTTATTAGGTCATCTCTACTGAGATGATAGAGATGACCTAAAAAGTGAGGAAAAGCGAAAGAGGGACGTTCTGTGAGGAGACGTTCTGAGATATTAAAAAGTGAGGAAAAAGCGAGAGAGGGACGTTCTGTGAGGAGAGACGTTCTGAGATATAAAAAAGTGAGGAAAAAGCGAAAGAGGGACGTTCTGAGAGGAGAGAGAACGTTCTGAAGAGAAAAGTCTGAGGAGAAAAAGTGAGGAGAGAAAGGAGGGGAAAAAGCGTTCTGAAGAGAAAAGCGTGAGGAGAGGAAAAGTGAAAGGAGAGAGGAAAAAGCAAAGGGCAAGAGAAGCGACCAAGAAGCGGGTGTCTGACCAGCGCCGAAGAGACAATTCGCCTTCAGTGCTTCGGCAAGCGAGCGTGTGGTGCGCATGTGGGTGTGAGCAGCGCTGCCAACAAGTGAGGCACGGGTCATCATCAAACAACACCAGGGTCTAAACCCGTGACGGACGATATCGGTGCCCTCCAGACTTCGACTGGCGTTCAAGACTGCCCTGCGAGAGGGTGCACGGCAAAGCTGGGTGCTGGCGACGGATGTGACACGCACGCACGCATTTTCAGGACGTTTTCGCTTCACGGACGACTTAGTGGTGAGCGAGACGATTCTCCCCCTCCCTCCCCCTGAATGATCTGCTGGGTACCCTTGTCTGCATTTAGCTGGACGTCAACCCCAATAAGCATCTGCTTTTGTCCCTTTCCTGGCATTTTGATTGATTTTGCTTTGAAATTCTTTATTTACCTCAGCAAAAAAAAGTTCTTGTTATTTATTTATTTTATTATTAATAAATTATTCGTCAATTTCCAACCTGTCAGTGTTTGTCCTTTCTTTCTATTGGTCTAGCATTGTTCGAACCGAGATAGAGTGGGAGGTAATTACCACAGATTTGACCAAAGAATCGTCGTCACGCACCAGCGGTTAAAACGCTCGCCACCCTAATTAAAATCTAATCAGATAATATAGGTGCTTTGCCGAGGGCGCGCTCCCCGCTCAGGTAACCACGTGACCTCGAGTTAAACGGAATAATTAGACGGCGGACACTGGAACTAGTGGTTGACTGGGTGGCGTTTGTGGTTTTAAAACAACCCACCGTACCGTAGCGTTAATTGTGAGCGGTGGCCCAGGTCCGGCTCTACCGAGGACAACCGGGGATTTAAAAGCCCTGAGTGACAAGCTGGTGTCTCGGTACCCGTGGCCGCACAATATATTGTTGCGAATTCGCGCCCGCCGCGGTGCGAACGGCCACGTGACTCGAATCGCGCCGCCTCACCCACCGGACGGACAATTCAGTCGTGACCCTCTCGGACTAACGCCGGGATCTAGTCACGGGTGGGCCTTTCGGCTCACCACGATCGTGCAATCGGCCACCCGTGTGGGATAGGGTGTTCGCCAAACTCGACCTACCTAAGTACCCACGCGGAGGTAAACCGGGCGATCGCACCTCGCCGCAGGTCGACTTCGGACACGGGCCCGCTTAAGCGATCCGTTCCGTGCTAACGGGATAACCGAGCGGTGTTATTGTTGGCCTCGACGGTTCCTGATTAATTATCGGGCATCCGCCTCCACTCACAAACCCTTACGTAAAGCAAGATGGAGACCCACGAAGGAAAGAAACGCAGCAAAACGGGGAAACAATTCAAACAAGCACGCATTTTTATTTACACACAACACACGAAAAGCACACATAAAGCATGTATTTATAGCAAGTTAAAACAAACACACACAATGCAGAGCTACGACCGAATACGCGTACACTCGGCAACACTTACACAGTTCTACTTGACGGGACTTCGGCGCCACACACACACGTTCACACAAAACCCAAAAGAAAATGGAAGTCGCGACTTCCTGAGTTCGAGTCCTTGGCGACCGTCCTCCGACGTGGTCCGTCTGGCCGTGACTCCGTTCGAGCGTGGTCGGCGAAGCCTCTCCGGCGTGCCTGGTGCCTGCCCGTGCTGGCCCTCGACGCCACGGACCGAGCACCGACTGCGTACACCGAGCCGAACCACGAACACACCGGACTGAGAGCACCGAGCGAGAATACCGAACCAAGAGAGACCCCGAATGCCTCCTGCGCCTCCGACTCTTATACCCCCGGCGCCCCGCCCCGTTCTTGGCTCCACCCCTTCGAGGCGCTTCTAGAAAAGGAGCGTTCCCTCTCGTTCCCCTCCCCGCGCCATGCGGGGGGCGAGGAAATCCGTCCTGGCGCCGGGCCAGGGAAGAAACAGGCGGGAAAACCCGCGCGCCCTTCGCTGTGGTGACTTCTTCTTTCCTTCTCGCGTTCGACGGTTTCCAACGCGGAAACCGTCGTAGTGTGGACCGTGGAGGATGGCGTTCGTCAGCGGGGGAGTGGCGAAGATGGTGGTGGTGTTGTGAGATGGCGGTGCTGGCGTTGTTGGAGTGGTGGCGTGGTTGAGGTTGAAACGTGGTTGGTTCGAAAATAATGAAAGAACAGAAAAACGACTAACTCAAAGTGTCGCAGCCCGAATGAATCATATTAATTCCCTCTAAACAATGGGTTTGGGCTAACTATACATGTACTTAAAAAAAATATCTCACCTACGGGACCTGAATGGTGTTTGCGAATTTCCACAGCCGTAACAATATATATATATAATATATTATATATATATATATATATATATTATATATATATATATATATATACATACATATATATATATATATACACATACATACACATAACATATATATATACCGTATATATATATACATAACATAATTATATACATATTATATCTATATATATATTTACATATATCATAAATCACATAACAAATATATATATATATATATAATATATATATATATATATATATATATATATACCTGTATATATCTATATATACAACATATATTTCCATAACATATATATATATATAATTATATATATAATATATATATATATACATAACATATATATATATGTATGTATGTAAGTCTTTGCTGGCTAAACAGTTGCACAGGCTCCACCCATCACGCATGAGCTTAGCAGAGCTA
The DNA here is from genome assembly GCA_035128595.1 of Eptatretus atami. Taxonomy (NCBI): domain Eukaryota; kingdom Metazoa; phylum Chordata; class Myxini; order Myxiniformes; family Myxinidae; genus Eptatretus; species Eptatretus atami. Next base: position 55,871,229 of record CM068966.1, read on the forward strand.
TAACCAGTGTCGGGGGTTGTAGCTTTCTCGGTTTGGTACTTTCTAGTTTGCTAGAAAGTTGAAACTTTGCATACTGATGGGTTTCAACCCAAGCCACAATTTCAGAAAAAAAAACACCCAAAATTTTCCACAAATGAAAATATCCATAATCAAAGTCTGGTGGACCCTCACTCCCTCAGCTGGGAGAGGGGTGGAGCTTGGACTGTGCCTTGTCTATGAACATCACTTTCTCAGCCAGGAAGGGCTGTTTATTTATGTCTGCCCAGAGAATGCACCCCTGTATCTGCTTGCAGAGTCCATAATATTATATATATTATTTACTATCCACCATTTTTATTCATATGACATCATGGGATACAGACAACGTGCCGAGAAAAATGCTGCATAATTACATGTCCATTTAATTGTGACCTAATCATGTAATGCTGCATTGTGTTGAATTTTTTCCAATCGGATCAAAGGTGGAAATAATCTCAATACCGAGTACATCCACGTCTGGCAGCCATCACTGCATTGCACAATCATCACATTGAATGGTATGAGCACTCAAATGTGAGCCTGGAGAATGGCATACCACACCCAAATCAGCTTCTGCACCCCTGTATATATATATATATATATATATATATATATATATATATAATATATATATATATATATATATATATATATATATATATATATATATATATCACACGAGGTGTGTTAAAAAAGTATGCAACCTTAATTTTTCGTGCGTAAACAAATGAAGCTAGGGAGGCGTGGTTTGGTGCACGTATGTAGGCGATCCAATCCGTATGCGTGAATATTTTCCCGCCTGCAGAAGCTGTCAGTCACCGACAGACCGCCGATGAGTGAGGAAGTGTAAGTGAGCGCCGTCAGATTTTCATTTTTGACAAAATGACGGAAAAACTTGAACAACGCTACTGCATCAAATTTTGTGTAAAGCTTGGCGATTCCCAAGTGGAAACGATCCGCAAGATTCAACAGGCCTTCGGGAACGAAGCAATGGGCACCACACAGATAAAAGAGTGGTACAACCGCTTCAAAATGGTCGCACATCAGTGGAAAGTGAAGCAATTCTGGTAGGCCCTCAACATCCCGAAATGAGATCGTCATTGACCAAGTGAGGACCCTGCTGATGCAAGATCGTCGAATCACGATCAGAGAACTTGCAGACGAGGCGGGCGCCAGCATTGGATCCGTTCATTCCATTGTGACTGAGGTTTTGGGCTTAAGGAGAATCTCAGCGAAGTTCGTGCGAAAGCTGCTAACGATCGAGCAGAAGCAACTCCGTTTGGAGATCGCACAGGCATGCTGGAGACTGTGAACAGCGATCCCAACTTCTTAACACAGTGATCCGTCATTTTGTCAAAAACGAAAATCCGACAGCGCTCACTTACACTTCCTCACTCATCGGCGGTCTGTCGGCGACTGACAGCTTCTGCAGGCGGGAAAATATTCACGCATACGGATTAGGTAGCCTACATACGTGCACCAAACCACGCCTCCTAGCTTCATTTGTTTACGCACGAAAAATTAAGGTTGGATACTTTTTGAACACACCTCGTATATATATATATATATATATATTTATATATAGTTATGGTTGTGGAAATTCACAGAACACCATTCAGGTTTCCCAGAGATCATTTATGTCGATAAGTGTGTGTTCAGATTCGATTTCCCACCGATGTCTAAAGGGATTTATTCGTGTAACCGGGCTGTGATCTTTGAGGTAGTCTTATTCTTTTGCTATCTTTATTTTGGAACAACCGCATCTCAACAACCACAACCGCATCTCAACAACCACGCCATCCCACACCACAGCACCAACCACGACATCTCCTCACCAACATCTCCACAAACGAACAACATCGCCTCACTCATCTTCTCCATTGCGCCGCCATCTTTTAGCCAGCCACCGGCGAATCCCAAGAGCGGCACTCCGCCAAACATGACGGCTGCCTCGTTGGGGCGACGGCCGTGATTTCTGCCACGTCCGCTTTCCACGGCCGGTGATCTCTGCAACGTCCGCTCTCTCTGCGTTTGGCGACGAGATCGGATCAAAACACCAAAAGGGGCGGAGCCAGCGGGGGGTGAGAGGTCGAAGGTGGCAGATCAAACTCACCTCCCCGGACCCCATAAAAAGGTGCGCTGGAACGCCAAGCGAAGTTGAGAGTTTTGCCTGCAGTCGGTCGGGGTTCGGATTGAGTGCAGTGGAGCTTGGAGTCCGGTGGAGAGCGCCTAGGTTCGAGTCCAGTGGAGGGCTGTTGGCCGTCGGAGCGCAGCCAAGCCTGCAGTACAGTGCCGAACTGTGGGTCGGTGGTGACGGCCGGAGAGAAGTCGCCAGCCAGCGAAACGTGACGACGGAGCAAACGCTGAGGAACGGGCGGGCTCGTAAAAGAGCATCAACTCTTGAAAGAGCAAAGGCCCGTTCGTTCCTCTGAGGCATCGTCGGATAGGCCCGATCGACCAGGCCGCACGGCAAGGCCGGACCAACCGATTCGCCATTACACCAACCACCGTGTTGAGGAACATCGAGGGTCGCTCAGCGAGTCACCACGAGGGTGGCAGGTAACCAGCCGGTCTCACTGAGCTCCTTCGGTCTCCAAAGCTCCGCGAACATTAAAGGCCTACGGGCCCTGTTCTTGTCCTTTCCTTTCCTGGGTTTCTTTGTATGAAAGTTGTGGCGCCGTGTCCGCTAAGAAGAATTGTGGTTAAGTGCATGTAAATAATAAATAGACAAACGGCTGTAGGTCTTTGTTACTCGTGTCTTGTCCCTACCCCCCAATCCATTGCATTGCATTCGTGTTTGGAATACCTGCATTGCTTCGTTGACTGCATGACTGCATACGTTGACAAATAAATGTCATTGTTTGAATGTTCACCTGCTCATTGTGTCCCCTCCTCCATTGAGCTGCTGTAATTACGTACGGAATATTAGCTGGCTTTTAATAGCCGATAAGATAATCGGGTCCAACGGGGCCTCGCGATAATACACTGCTCGGCAAATCGCAAACGGAGCGAGCTGCTTAAGCAGCTTGTTTCCAAGCAGGTCCCGTTGATGTGTAAATCCCGGCATTTCTGTCTGCACGCATACTTAGGTAAATCGAAAATTCGGCGATCGGACCCTGTCGCGCATGGGCAGAAGAGTTGGCTGATTTACGGTGTGGTTAAAAACACACCCGTGGCTGGATTCGGCGTTGATCCGGAAAGATGCGACTGGATTGCCCGTCCGGTGGCGCGTGCAGCCGCGATTAGTTAAAAGCGGTCGCCCACACGCCGAGCGGGTGGAAACCACAACAATATCTTCTTCTTCTTCTCTTCTTCTTCTTCTTCTCTCTTCTTTCGGCTGCTCCCTTTAGGGGTCGCCACAGCGGATCATCCGTTTGATACGCATAATGATTTGGCACAGGTTTACGCCGGATGCCCTTCCTGACGCAACCCTGGTCGCCTCTTACGACACAGGGATAGAAACCACAACAATATATATAATATATATATATATATATATATTATATACACATCATAAACATATATATACATATATATATGCTATATACATAACATATATATACATATACATATATACATATACATAACATATATATATATATACATAAACATAACATATATATATATATATATTATAATATATATATATATAATATATATATTATATATACTGAACGCAAAAGAAACTTACCACTTGTTTGAAATGTAATAAAATTTTAACAGTTCAAAATAAAACAAACCAACAATTGCTAATTGAATCATGGCATTTTATTGAGACATGTCAAGTTTTTGACCAAGATACACCATCTCATAGTTTGTTCTACAGTACAGAACAGCACAGGGTGCAATGTCAGTCCCCTTTCAATAGCGTGTGTGGCCACCATTGTTTTGGATACATGCAGTGCATCGTCGGCGCATACTGCTACCAGTCTTTGGATGGATTGCTGCTGGATTGTCCCACTCAGTCCTCAATGTCTAAAGCCATCTGACTTAGGACTATCTGCCTGTCCTGCCTTGCAGTGGTGACTCTTGGCCTCCCTGATCGAGGTCTGTCATCTGCAGAGTTGTGGAGGTGTCTCTGTCCACCAGGGCCGATATCGTCTGGTGTGAACAGCCAAGGCGACGTGCCACCTCACGGTAGCTCAATCCGCCTTGCAGTATGCCCAAGGCACACTGCCGTTGATCCCTTGACAATCGTGGCATGTTGATTGAAATGCCCATTTTGCACTGGCCTTTAAAGCCAAATATAAAGACATCACGTGCAGCTCATTAAAATCATCCCGTACCCCTTGGCTATACTGACAGTCAAAACGGCTGTTAAACAGCTGTGCTATGAAGTGACCATTGAAGGTTCAAGTGACCATCCGTGACCGTTTTGTCTGACAGTGAGGACACTATTGTCCACAAATAAGTTCACACATTTACTACATGCAGTGTTATTGTTGAATTTGAAAGTTTAAAAGGTGTAAGTTTCTTTTGCGTTTCAGTATATATATTATATATATATATATATTATATATAATATATATATATATATATATATATATATATTAATTATATACATAACATATACAGGGTGTCCCAAAAATATACAACTTTTAATCTGCAAAGAGGATGGTCATAACATATATATTTTTAAAAAGATATATGGCTGGATAGAAAGCTGAAAGGTTGAAGTTTATTGTACCAATGTCAAAATTGCCACCAAAATTTAAATTTTGGTATAGAATTGTCGTTTTCTTTTAGACCACATGTTCGACGTAGGCTCCACGTTGTCCGATCACTGCCTAAACGCGTTGTCATGTTCTCCATCACTTTGGGAAACGTTTCCTGAGGAATGTTCTGGATTTCTCGGTGGATGTTTTCCTTCAGATGATCAAGAGTCTGAGGCGAGGGTTTCCATAGATCCTGTCCTTGAGATACCCCACAAGAAGAAGTCTGGAGAGTAAGGTCAGGGGAATACGGTTGCCACTCAACGTCTTCGTAGAGGGAGATAAAGCGGCCCTCAAAATGTTGGTTGAGAAAACGCTTGTTTCCCTGGCTGTATGGGGCGGTGCCCCATCCTGCTGGAACCAGTGGGTTCTCATCTGGATCAGGTTGTTTCTCCTACGGGCCTGAGTACGTAGCTCAGGCAGATAGAATTCCTGAATAATTTCGCGATAGTTCCTCTGGTTTACCGTGCAAGTGCGTCCCTGGTCATCTTCAAAGAAGTATGGACCAATTATCCCATATCAACCAACCACCACCCACATGGTGACTTGAGAACAGATCGAGGCACCAGTTAGTTGATGCATTACCAGGATTTTCAGTTCCCCAGTACCGAAAGTTTTGCTTGTTTACCTCCCCGGACAAGTGAGCATGGCATTCGTCCGTCATGTGAAGTGTTTTGAGGAAGTCTGCATCTTCCTCGAACTTTCCTGAGAACCAATTTGCAAATTCTAGTCGTTTGCGTTTCTGTTGATCAGTAAGCACCGTTTCCGTTTGAATTTTGTATGGAAAGGCATGAATGTCTTGGCGAAGGATCCTCTGAACGGTGCTCTTATGAATGTTTGTCTCGGCAGAAAGTCGTCGAATCGATTTTTTGGACTCTGAACGACCGCCTGTCTCACCATTTCCACATTTTCTTCACTACGACCTGTCCTGTTCCGACCACTGTGACCCTTGTGAAGGTCACAGATGGTTCCCACATGGTAAACTTTGCGATGGTGCACTTTATTGTCCGAAAGTTTGGTGCATGGCACAAGTGGATACCGAAATGTCTCGAGTAAAGACGTTGCACCTGTATGACACTTTTCGTCTGGTGCCAAAGTTCAACAATTTTCGTCCGTTGTTGTACGGTCAGTCTTGGCATTTTTCTGGTGCTTGCTTGGTATCAAAATAAACTTCAGGGTCTCTGCAACAAGAAATGAAGCATTAGTGACAAAATTACTGCTTTTTAGGATCAAACGAAGCATTTTAAAATTTGTATATTTTGGGACACCATATATATATATATATATATATAATATTCTCTTCTTCTTCTTTTCGGCTGCTCCTGTTAGGGGTCGCCACAGCGGATCATCCGTTATGATCCGCATAATGATTTGGCATAGGTTTTACGCCGGATGCCCTTCCTGACGCAACCCTGGTCGCCTCTTACGACACAGGGATATGGTACACCTATTCTAACCGGGCATACACCGGGCCCAGTACACTGGTACTCACTTCGCCGACCTCGGAAGGATGACAGGCTGAGTCAACCTCCTGGTGTGTATTAACTCAAGCGGCCAACGGGGCTTGAACTCAGGACCTTTTGGATCCCAAGCGCTACCCTAACTACTACGCCAACACCAGGCTATACATATATATATATATATATATATCAAGGGTATTGGCTCATCGAGGGTATTGGCTCATCGAGGGTATTGGCAAGGTGTGAATGCAATGACCAATGATATCCCAGTGATGTTCAAAAGGATTTAAATCTGGTGAGATGGCAGGTCAGGGTGTCATGGCATTAACAAGAAGATTCCTTTTCAAATGGCTCTGTGAGCAGGAACATTATCATGCTTAAAGATTATTTCTGGACCATGTTGCTTAAAGGAAGGCAACGCATGTTGCTGTAAGATCTCATTAATGTATTGATCTGCCGTTTTGACTCCTGCAAGTGTGCTTGGATGTGTTTCAGTGCAAGTTTTGGACACTGAACAGGATGACGAGCATGCATCCTTGCATCACAGAGATGCCTCAAGACAGTGTTGTCACTTATCCTGCGAGGTCCAGAGAGAGTGTTTGCAGTACTCTTTCCTGAGCAGCTTGAAGCCAACTGCGTAGATGGATTGTGCGAATGTATTGGTCCTGTGCGAGAGTCGTTATTCTGGAACGTCCACTTCTTGGCATATCTCTTGTTGATTCAGTGGCTTGATTACATCTTCTGATATTATAAACAGTTAGGCTCCTCACTTTAAAGAGCCTTGCGACATGGCTAATGGAACACTCTGCTTGAAGGTGTGCAATAATTTGATTCCTCTCATTTTCTGACAGACCTGGCATTGTAATGGATTGTTAAATAATATGATCATTGTGTTTTTTGGATGCTCCAGATGCTGGCATCTTGGAAGGGTGTCACATGCTGAATGTTTAGTGCATGAGGTAATGACATTACATGGAAACTTGCAATCAAGTGTTCTGTACATCCCTCGTGCCAAAATAGCACTTGGAATGAACACTGGAACGCCGTTTAACAATTACATTATCAATTATACATATTCGGTATATTTTTGATGGTGTGTATCGTATATATTTGAAGTATGATCTCACATGTGGGTTGTGTGTGGCTAAGATACTTTACAATGAAACAACACAATCCTCACATTGTGATATTTTTCAAGTCACCAAACTCTGATAAAAGTTTGTAGTGATGTGAAAACTTCACCGAGAGAATATCATCGATCAGTTTTGCCTCTTTCCTTGCAGTTCAATTCATTCCACTTTTAGAAATATCCATTCACTTAAGAATGTAAAAAGAAGATAAACATCTGAGATCAGGATCTTTTTTCACAGTCTAGCATATTCATCATTTAACTCTCGAGGACAACTCTCGGAGGTGCGATACTTACTTTTACACAGGTTATTTGTGATAATCTTCCTCTTCATTATTTTTATTCTGTCAATACACTACACTTCTTTCTGCAACCCCTTCCTCCTCAAATTCCTTTTACAAGTCATGAAGCTTCGTCAAGTTCAACAGTGAGACCTTTTGTAGCATTTAATGTATACCCTCAAGGCCGAGCCACTAATTGTACAATCAGAGATTCAACCCTATCACCACCATCAAATGCCTCAAACCTTTAACCACTCAGTGAGGGAGGAGGGAGAGATAAAACACATTAAAATAAAAAAAATTAAAAAACGAATGAATAAAGTGATGGATATGTTCTTTATTTATTTGATCATTCTGGTCTATCTTCCTGTTTTGCTTTGCGTGAACACCAAGTGATATCAGAACAAGGCACTCCTGCATACGACCTCACACAGTCGCGTAAACAAAACAGCTGTCGCACATGGATGCCAGGTGGCAAGTCGGATGGCGCGTCTACAACTTATGTAGATAATCGTCACGGAGGTTTGATAAAGCGTGTAAAGATTAGGCCCCTTGTATAGTGCTTGGAATGAGAGAGCATCTGTTAATAATAGTAATTTTAAAAATGATAACAACAACAATATGGTCTGACTGGAAAGAAGATGGCAGCAGAAACAGTGAATAGGTTTAAAGTGAAATTAGATAGGTACCTACAAGCTTTGGGATAGAAGGGTACATGGACATTGGTGGGACTGTTAGGTAGGCTTGGGTATGGATGGGGGTGATTGCATAATGTGTAGTGATTGCGATGTCTGCCTATGTGAGGGATTTGTTGAAAGATGAATGTGTTGTCCAAGTTTGCTCATTTCTCACCTCACCCTACAATCCCTGTGCACCTAAAATGCCAAAAAAAAACAAGAAATAAACAATCAAACAAATTACAGTAACATCCTGGTGATGTTGCTATTCCTTCGCTGTCCTGTTTTCCTTCTCTTCCACCCCACCCTCTACCTCCCATCCCATGAGATCAGGTAAATGGTAGATTGGGTTAGTATCATAAACGATTAATAGACTGATAGATCTAATTGATAGGATGTAGATGATGCTCAGGCATTATGGGCCGAATGGCCTGTCCTGTGTCCAAATTTCTTGTAATTTGTGCTTGGGGGTCGCTCCTGATCGTCAAGTGTTAACATCAGCGAGAAATGTTTCTTTTGCGATAAATTGACTGAAGGCGATGGCTCTGGTGTCGGTTCTCGTTTGTTCGAAGTTCCTCCGAACCACGTGGCCCCACATGGTGACCAGTGGCTCTTTGGAGGAGCATCCGATCCTCCCCTCTATCGGCTACCCTCCCCCAAACATCTCCCCTCCCCCCGGGCTCAGTTGTTGGACATTGTTTTCGGGAGCTCCACGTTACGCTGTCCAGCTCGCTCGGTGCGAATCGTCGCTTTCCCGCCCGCTGTGCCCCGCACGGGGCCGCTGTGCATTCAAGCCCAGCCCGCGGCACGACGCGCCTTCCCAGGCACGATCCACCGTTAAAATGCGCCTCGCAAATAAAACCCACCCACAAGCCATGGGGACTTTCAGAACGCGGACAAAGCCCGACACGTAAGCTTGTACGTATCGAGTACCGACGGCGTTTTAGCGCGAATGGTACCTGCACACAATGCGCTAAAGCATGTGCACACAGATGCTCCCATGCACCACGCGAAGCTGTTACGAAACCACAGCGCCTTATGGAGTGTGAACTGTGTGCACCCTTTGCACGTCGTGTCCGAGTTGGTGTCACATTTACAAGATATTCGGCGTTTTCACAAAGCAAATTAATGTCGGTTGCCATCTCAGCTTTGGTGTCTAATGATTATTCGAATGAAAGACGCATTTGTGTTGCGTCGAGTTCCCATTTCACCTTCGCTGCGTACTCACCAATGATGAAACGCGTACCTGCATACGCCATTTGCACGATGCAGATCGAGGTGGCAGATCGACCGGTCATGCGGGCGCCATGGCGGGGAATCACGGGAAGGCCCATTAAACACGACACTTACACCGCATGCGGTATTAAGCGGCTCTGGTAGCATGCAGGAAAATATGCAAACTCGCTCGTGGACATAGATTCACTCTTTAAATGCATTTTGCTTTGTTGCTCCCTTTGTTGCTAAGTGACTTTCATCACAATAAAGAATGTGCACATGCGTACGTAATATGTCATTACCACAACGAAGGACATCCACACTCTTCACCAAAGATCTAGATGAACATCCTGGAGCCTTTCTCATAATTACCAGATAGCAGCAGTTTTGTTGAATTCCCTGTTCCTTGTATTTGTCATATTTACCAAAAATTGCTTCAAGTAATATCGTCGCATTTTTTATCAATAGTTTAACATAATTTTTCAGACAAAAGCACTTCAAAGAGTCTTACAATTCAGCTTGTCGCATCCATCGTTAAGTAAATGAAGCAACAATCAACAAGAATAAATAATCTGCCTCTGAACGACGCGTACTTGCTATGAAATGTTCGCTTACAAACATGCTCTAATTACGTACGCAGCACTCGCATTGTGTGTCTGGCCGTTTCATTAGCAGCAAAATGTAAATTCATCGGCAAATCACAATTTACTGGCAATAACATTATAATAAGCGTTGGGCTGAGCGAAACACGTTTTGCGAAAAATGCTTGCCTTTCATTAGCATTCAATAGCAACACTAAATTGGGCGGGAAAAGTTGCCGTAAATCAGCAGAGCCACGAGGCCGTAATACCAGCTTGGGAATAATCCCGTAATGAAACCAAGATGATGTTTAACGAGGGCTAGTCCGCGGAACTGCGAATCTTTTAATCGACTGTGCGGGCGCAGATCGCTGTAAATCATACACAGAGGTGATGCTGAGCCGAGCGTGCTCACTGAGGGTGCTGTATGCTCTGAGTCTGGTTAATCCGGGCCCTCACCGTTCCATGCACCTGTGCGATTTTATAGAATGGATGTGCCGTTTGAGCTCTTGGTTTAAGGTACGTATTTGACGTGATGCTTTAAAATAAATCTGACATTTTTATTTCGGACATTTACCTGACAATTACTCTGACATCATCTGATCTGACACTTACCTTCACATCTGTAAAAAATAAAAATAAAAATTATAGCGGCCATTTAATATCGGACCATTACGCCACAACCACAGGTTGAGAATGACCATCCTGGAGTAAAAAGGAGTATGATGCAGTTTCTGGGAACCAATGAGCTATAACAAGGTATTTGTAAGTGCAATCATAACATAGAAAAAAGGAATGCAGCATGACATATTTCATATTATATATAATATATATAATATATATATATATATATATATACACACACACACACACAAACATAATATATATATATATATATATAATATAATATATATATATATATGTATACATATACACACACAACACACACACACACACACACACCACACACACACACACACACACACACACGAACGTTCGCTCTCATTGAGGAAGACCAAGAAGAAGGCTTAATTTGGCTGAAAGCTTGTCACAATAAGATCGTCCAGAAGCTATGTCTATGTCCGTGACTCATTCATTCTTCCCATTTTTGTGATATATATATATATTATATATACATGTATACATATATACCGTATCTAAATATATACATGTATATATATATACACCGTATATACATACATATGTATATACGGTACATATTATATATATATTATATATATATATATATAGATATATATACACATATACACAGTACAACATACTATAATATAATATATATATATATATATATATACACCGTATATACATACATATGTATAATATATATATATATATATATGATATATATACACATATACACAGTACACACATATATAATATTATATATATATATATTATATGTATACATATACATATATACTGTATATAATATATACTGTATATATATATATATTATATATATATGCACACTACAAGGCCAAAAGTATGTGGACACCCTTTCTAATTGGTGGATTCGGATATTTCAGCCACACCCATTGCTGACAGGTGCATAAAGTCAAGCACACAGGCGTGCAATCTCACCAGACAAATATTGGCAGTAGAAATGGCCGTACTGAAGAGCTCAGTGACTTTCAACGTGGCACCGTCATAGGATGCCACCTTTCCAACAAGTGAGTTCATCAAATTTCTTCCCTGCCAGAGCTGCCCCGGTGAACTGTAAGTGCTGCTATTTTGAAGTGGAAACGTCTCGGAGCAACATCAGTTCAGCGACGAAGTGGTAGGCCACACAAGCTCACAGAATGGGACCGCCGAGTGCTGAAACACGTAACGTTGAAAAATCGTCCGTCGTCGGTTGCAACACTCACCGACCAAGTTCCAAAACTGACTCTGGTTGCAACGTCAGCACAAGCACTATTCATCGAGAGCTTCATGAAAGGGTTTCCATGGCGGAGCAGCTGCACACAAGCCTAAGATCACCATGCACATTGCCAACCGTCTGCTGGAGTTGTGTAAATCTCACAACATAGAACTCTGGAGCAGTGGAAATGCATTCTCTGGAGTGATGTATCACGCTTCACCATCTGGCAGTCCGTCGGACGAATCTGGGTTTGGCGGATGCCAGGAGAATGCAACCTGCCCGAATGTATAGTGTCAACTGTAAAGTTTAGTGGAGGAGGAATAATGGTCTGGGGCTGTTGTTCATGGTTCGGCTTGCCCCCTTACTTGCAGTGAAGGGAAATCTTAACGCCAAAGCATACAATGACATTCTAGACAATTCTGTCCTTCCATCTTTGTGGCAACAGTTTGAGGAAGGCCCTTTCCTGTTTCAGCGTGGCAATGCACCAATGCACAAAGTGAGGGTCATATAGAAATGGTTTGTTGAGCTCGGTGTGGAAGAACTTGACTGGCAAGCACAGAGCCCTGACCTCAACCACAAACACCTTTGGGATGAATTGGAACGCCGACTGCAAGCCAGACCTAATCACCCAACATCAGTGTCTGACCTTACTAATGCTCTTGTGGCTGAATGGAAGCAAATCCCCGCAGCAATGTTCTAACAACGTGGAAAGCCTTCCCAGAAGAGTGGATTCTGTTATTGCAGCAAAGGGGGGACAAACTCCATATTAATGCCCATGATTTTGGAATGAGATGTTGGACGAGCATGTGTCCACATACTTTTGGCCATATAATATGAATATATATGTAAATATATATATATATATA
>CM068966.1:55884919-55902419 GCA_035128595.1 Eptatretus atami
CAGGATTTGAACTCAGGACCCAAGGATCCCAAGCCCACCAACCAAACCATTAAGCCAACACCAGGCGTTAGAGCATCTGGACTTATTGAAAAAGGCAAGAGGGAGAAGAATAATTACACTTTTACTCCTGACATGATCGCTTTGGTCAATGGAACTACGGGAGGAGGAAAGTTAAATAAACCACAAACGGTTTCATTACATTTCTTACAAAGAGTAACAAAGACTGAGGTGCATTTATAGAGTATTCAGGTGCATTTATAGAGAGAGTACTTAGGTGCATTTATAGAGTACTCAGGTGCATGTATAGAGAGTACTCAGGTGCATGTTTTGAGAGTGCTCAGGTGTACTGTATTTGTAAAGAGTATTCAAGTGCGTTTACAGATTATTCGGGTTCATGTATAGAGAGTACTGAGGTACATTTATGGAGAGTATCTGCATGGAACAAGGTGCTGCGAGTTTATGTAGAATGGTTCAGCCCAAGGTCAGGTTTCCATGCCCTTCCCGTGGTTATTTGCCTGTTCCGTATTTATTTTTGATCCCATCATAATTTCAAGTTCAAAGCCACTGGCTTCAGAACACGACTCTGTTGGGGTTCAGTGACGCTGCCCTTGGTCTGGACGTTTACAACCCTTCGGGCTGAATTACAGCGAACTAGTCTGCGGTCAGTGCGGCCCGTAAATCACTCTGCAAATCCCCAATTACGACTGCCAGGAACCATCCTGCTCCACGTGAATAGCTATGCTGAACTGAGAAAACACGGGGACCGATTACGTACCTTCATTTTGGCCTATTTCCTGTGCAAAAGGAATGAAACAAAAGCAGGCCGCACTTTCGGTCGAATGTGATGGGGCTGCATTATGACGTCATTCAAAACCAAATACTTATTGACATAAAAGTTCCTCAAAATTACAATAATTTTCACAAAACAAAGCACCAACAGTCATAATGAATAAAAATAATAATGTCTCGTCACCAATGAAGAAACAGAGAGTTTATCATCAAGTTCAAGGCCGAGCAAAGAGGTATGTAAAAACAAATAAAGGTGGTGTTAGGTAACAAGGAGGAAATGATTGCAAAAGGACATGTAGAAAAATTCAACAATGTTTGAAAATTAGTTTGTATAAATTGTTGATTAAGTTGACATATCAAGCCATGAACTCTTACTGATTACACAGTTAAAGTTAAAGAGGTTTATCTCCATTTACCCGATGAAGCATTTAAAACATTCCTTTTTCCGAATAAGCAAGCACATTGCAAGAAATTTTCCCACGAGGAGATGAATTGAAAACAGGAAGAGACTTTAATGGGTTTCGAGCGACATTACAAGAGACCAGAACATGACACTGTATAGCCATCTAGATTAGACGGAGCTGACATAAATATCGATGAACTAACACTTATTGTTGATAATTTAGTTACATGCGGATAAATACACTGCCTCTAAATTGTACAGAAAGGAATTCCGGATACATGGTTTCGATCTGATGTGTTACAAAGTACAATGGCAAACGTATACAATATTTATAAGGAAAAGAAAATGATTCTTTTAATTAAATTCACCGTACATAAAACTTTGGCACGACAAGAGTATTTCCGCTTATTGCATACGAAAGCAAAGTAAGCATTTCGTAAGAATAAGCTACAAGTATTACACGTTGGAACGAACTTATCATGAAAAACATTCGTCCCAAAGAGTAGAAATTAATTCCCATGTTAAACGTGCACTCCAGGAAAATCATACCGACGATGGCAGTACACAACCCGAGTGGGAACATCAATACGACATCGCGTTCTCTGCAATCTTATATTACGGATGCCACGACGATGGATTCAAATGAAGTTTAAAAAAATGAAAATGCTTGTCCGACCTCTTATAAACATGTTCCATATTGTGAACAGCCAGAGATATAACATTTGATGCACACATGCACACTGGTATATATATATATATATATATAAAAATGGCTGCATTGTGGGTACGCAGTGTGACGTCATTTGTGCTTTGATGGCAGATATCGTATTGAGCGTTATTTAAATAGTGGGTAAAAACACTGTCTCTGTACATCTATGTACACATTTCCAAAACAAAATGTGAGCAACGAAGACCTCTTAAGCAAAATAAATTTCTTTGAAAAGGAAATGTACAAATGCTGTATCTTTCACAGTTTTACACTGGTCGGTGTGTGCTCGTAAAACTTTTTGTTTTGATTTCTTTATTTTCTTACACAAACTGCCGTCGACTCACTGCATTTAAAAACCGATACTTTAGCGATAAAATCAAGGTGAGAGAGGGGAGGGGGTGGAGAAAGAGGGAGATAGACAGATAGATAGATAGATAGATAGATAGATAGATAGTGTGGACCACCACTCAGAAGAGGCGTAAGCAATGATCATGCAGATTTTCACAACTTTGTATGAACAGCAATCTTGGAAAGCACTGTTCCTGCATTAATATCTTAACAGGCAGGAAAAAATGAGAAACATGAAAACTATGAGAAAATAAAGATTACTTAGTGGGTTCATGAACTGCAAGGCAGCTGAAAACACAAAAAGGTTTATGGCATAGATGAAAAGAAACAAATGTAGACTTAGAAACAGCGAGAGAGAGAGAGAGAGAGAGAGAGAGAGAGAGAGAGAGAGAGAGAGAGAGAGAGAAGAGAGAGAGAGAGAGAGAGAGAGAGACAGAGACCATAAGAGAAAAAAGACAAAGACAAGAGAAAAAGACAAAGACAAGAGAGAGAGAGAGAGAGAGAGAGAGAGAGAGAGAGAGAGAGAGAGAGGAGAGGAGAGAGAGAGAGAGAGAGAGAGAGAGAGAGAGAGAGAGAGAGATCTGAAGACATCCTTCATCTTGTTGAGCTCCTCATTCAATGGCAATCCAGATAATCAGCTGGGAACAATCCATCATTCAGATTTCAACCCTTTAACCCCTCCCAGACTCACTCTGAACAGTGGGTCCACAACCTTAGCTTTCTCCAAATGTCCTTCAATCAGTCATAGAGAGGTGGAGAGAGTGTGAGAAGGAAGAGAAATATTAAAGGAGGAGGTGTCCATTGAGCAGTTCTGAATGGACTCTCGTTGATGCAGTGGGACATTAGGGGAGAGGGCTGTGGGGTGGAGGGTAAAGCCCCTTTCACACATACCACTCACTGAAGTTAGCCGCGAGTCCGCCGTGACCGTGACTTCCGGGTAATGGGATATGCCTGGCTTTCACCGGTGATGGAATTCCAGCTGAAGAGATGGACGTAACAGACATCGGCGTGACCACAGAGGAAGAAGAAGATGATGAAGAGTTTGCAACACCCCCTGTCATGGAACCGGAGGGTTGGCTCGAGCCTCCGGCTTCGGTGGAGACTTGGGAGCCCATAACAGGCGGCGTTGCAGATTCGTACCCCGAGCTGGCCGCCGGAGAAGGCTGGGAGCCATGGGCCGTTTCGTGCACCTGTGTGTGAGCAGGCACATCGCGAGACTCACTCAGCCACGACGCCCTGAAACGGTCTCACCCCA
This sequence comes from Eptatretus atami, assembly GCA_035128595.1. NCBI lineage: Eukaryota > Metazoa > Chordata > Myxini > Myxiniformes > Myxinidae > Eptatretus > Eptatretus atami. Next base: position 55,888,424 of record CM068966.1, read on the forward strand.
ATGGGTGCACACGTTACGCACATCCCGCGTTTAAATGCCTCCGGCAAAATAACGCTAAGCACCATCGGCGACTACAGTCGTCCTGACAGGTTTATCACGACAAGCATATTCAGTTATCCTTCCCCCCCCCCTGCCACCCTATTCCAACCCCCACATCCCCTCCACTCTCCATCTCTCTTTTTCAGCTTTCCCTGCTTGAACGTACACAATCAACACCTACACGCATGACCCCAGCAACGTCGACCCCCCCCCCCCACCGAGCTCAGGAAACAACACCATAATGACATCTCTACTTAGCACTGCCCTTCCTGCTAGTGGAGCTCGATCTGACACTAGACCCCAGCGTCCCTCGGCCACACCACGGCATATTTACCTTCATGTGCTTGCGTAGTGAACTGGGATGCGTGTAGGACTTGTCACACAACTTGCACAGGTACGGCTTGTCCGACGTATGTACGTGCATGTGCTTCTTGGCGTCGCTGCTGTTGGCGAAGCGTCGGTCGCAGCCCTCGAACTCACAGCGAAACGGTTTCTCTCCTGCTCACGGGACGTGTGGGGATGCACGAGTGAATAATATAGTCTGTCCACGTACCACGTACCACGTACCGAGTGTCCAATCCGTGTTGCAATGCTACACGGGACGCCATTGTGCCATGGCCTTGGCCATTTAGGATTGCTGGTCGCATGGTGAACCCCCCTCCCCCCCTCCCGCATCAAGAGACCCCCCTATTCTCAGTCCCACAAAGAGGAAACACTCAAAGAGCACACAAGGAAACGCTTATTTACACGAGTCGCTTTTGAGGCGCTACAATAACACATCGTCCATCTTGTGAATCGATTTTTTTATTTTTTTTGACAATAACCTGAACACAACGTCAACGCACAAATCAAATGCGTTTGGTTAAAATGGTGTATTGTCATCCGAGGCGAGTGAAGCTGCAAGTCGAGACGTCGTGTCTCGAGCAATGAGAAACAGAACAGATCGGGTGAAAAAGGCTTTGTTTTTTTATTTTATTGCTGGGTGTTTTCTCCTGCATTGCTGACGTTGTGTCGTGTCCCCCCCTCCCGCGCCCCCACTTCTTAGTAACAAATTGCATGTCGATGGACATTGAACCAAATGCGTAATGCTGAATATTTCGTAAAAGAACGAAGAGATCGGACACGAATCAACGCAGCCCCCCTTTTTTATAACAGCATCTCCACTCCGCACCCCCACTGCCGACAACCAAAATGCCCAAATGAACATGTCCGCCGAATGGGGCCGTTAAAAGGGACGTGAAAACGCTCTGGAAGCTCCTGGCGAGTTTCTCTCCCGTTCTGCATCAACCTTTCTCATGTGCGAACGGCTCGGGCGAACAATGGGACGCCGAGGCCGAGCGCGTCACGGCTCATTCGTTCTCGCAACCTCGGACTACCACGTACGTACACGTACCAGTGCGTCGGTGTGCTCCGGGGTGAGGGGGGGGGGGGGACGCACGCCGGACAATTGTACTAAAAGGTGCGGGGGGATTAATCCCGCAAAGAGGACGCCATTAGCATGAGAATGGACGCTCAGGTCTCGGACAAACGATGTAGGCCTTGCCGAGGCGCTCGCCGTCCTCGCGGGCTCCGGGCAAGTTGTGGGGGTCAAAGGCGAGTCGGCCAGGACCCGATCGCACTCGAAATTCACGGAGGTTCTCTCCTTTTACCCCTCGGTGTATGTAAAAACCGAATGGCCGACGCTATCCCGAAACGATCGTCCTCCATGCCCTCTCGGGTGTCGACACCGTTACACGATGTACGCGCAGCGATGTTCTGATCGTCATCGATCACGACGCTTGCAGCATTTTTTTTTAAGCACTTACGTTAAATGTTGCAAAACATTCGGGCTTTGAGAATGTAGTTAAAATTAGAACTTTGTAAAGACGGGTTTGTGCAAAAAAAAAAAAGCAACAACAAAAAAAACGTGCAAACAACACGGAATGACGAGGGGATAAAAACGGCGCGTTACGCATTAATACGCAACTTGACTCGTCCTGAAATGTTTTCTAATTCTGATAAAGGGAGAGGAGAGAGAGAGAGAAAAATAAATATAAACATAAACCAGAATGTATATTGTTGAAGCGCAAATTGCGCCGAAATTAAGGATCGTACGAAGTGGCCGAGCGACCTTTGTGTTGTGTCGCGGCGTATTTCCACAGCCATTGAATCTAGTTAGCATATTGAGAGTAATAACCCTCTACCCCCTATAGCAGCGCCTCCTAGGTTATAACAAGGTGATGTGTGTTCAAAAAGTATCCAACCTTAATTTTTCGTGCTAAACAAATGAAGCTAGGAGGCGTGGTTTGTTGGTGGTGTGTGCCACGTGATGTAGCGCGATTTCCTAATGTCGCTGTTATGCGTGAATTTTTCCCGCCTGCAGAAGCTGTCTCAGTCGTGGTCGAGCAGGTACGCCCGATGAGTGAGGAAGTGTAAGTTGAGCGCTGTCGGATTATCGGTTTGTGTGCGTAGATAGTGGACGCGATCACTGTGTTGAAGTTGGATCGGCTGGTCGACAGTTGTTGCTCAGATGGTGGTCATCTGTGCTTATCTTCGCGATAACGGTGTGGTGTTGTGCGCGCGCGACCCTGCGGGTCAGATCAATCCTAGCAGCAGCTGTTCGGCGTACCCTGATAATCGTCAGCTTTGAGAGTTCTCTCTCTCCAGATACGCGCGCAAAAACTACTCTTTGCTCCACCAGCCGGACGTGAACGGATGCCGACTGCTGGGAAACGCTCTTCCTTCGCCCGTTCGTGCATGATACTCCTTGATCAGTAGTTCGTACTACTCGAGCCTTGATACAGCTCGAGGGGTCTCTGAAAGCGTTTTGCCCCTTATCGGATACGCATAATCGTCCAGATGTCCATTGTTGCGTGTGCGGCCTAGCTCTCGGAGGCGCGCGCCGACGTGCTCCACGCCTCACGTGCCACGTCACCAACTCGTGTCGTGCTGAAGGTCTGGGTTGCACGCGGCTTCTACCTAGAATGGCTTCACTTTCACTGATGTCTTGGGCTAACGGCCAGACTGCTCGGGCTCGATCCACTGGCAGATGAGTTCCTCCTTTACTGGTGTGCGACCCGATCTTTGTAAGCGGTTGTACCACTTGTTCTATCGCATTTGTTACATGCGGTGTGAAGACAAGCTCGTGCCCGCTCCGCCGCCCCCATTGCTTCGCAGTTGCGCGAAAAGGCGCCACTCCTAGTGATTTGAAATCTTATGTAGAGCGTTCACATCGCTGTAGCCCCACTTGGGAATCGCCAAAGCTTTACACAAAATTTGATGCGGAGGTGAAGTAGTCGTTGTGGGTGGTGGTGCAGCGGCCCGGCGGCGGTGTTGTCAGAGTCGGGTCGGCTCACCTGTCTTGCGCGTCAGCTCCTGCTGTTTCAAAACCAAAACGTTACACCTGAAAATCCGACGGCGCTCACTCTCACTTACACATTCCTCACTCATCGGCGGTCTGTTCTGTCGGCGACTGACGCTTCTGCAAGGCGGGGAAAATATCAATCACGCATACAAGTTAGATCGCTTACATACGTGTGCCACCAAACACGCCTCCCTAGCTTCCATTTGTTTACGCCGAAAAAATTAAGGTTTGCTACTTTTTTTAACAGCACGTCGTGTAGTTAATTGTATTTATAGCTCTAGTAGTCATACTATTATTAACTACAGGCAGTACATTTCCCCCAGAAGGGACAGTAGGAATTTGGAGGTCGCATTCTGGCCTCCCAATGACATTGTGCGTAATGGTGTCCGGCCGTCGTCTGGTCGTGGATGCCCGGGAAAAGAGCAGCTCTCTTCGTGGTTAATGCCATTTTCTCCAGGTCGGCTCACATTTGGTACGTGTTTAGCTGACTGCCACTGACCAGTTCAATTGATGATTGTGCTAAAGATCTGCGGTAGTGATGGCTGCCAGGACGTGGAGTGTGACTCGATGATGTGATGAGGTTATGGTAGGATGAGGGGTGAGGATGCCGCGCACGAACGGCGGGAACAGGCCGCGGGCCATGCGAGCGCCCGCACGAGCTCGAGTCCGGGTTGCGAAGTATTGCAGATCTCATTTCCACCTTGATCGCCGATTGATAAAGAAAATTCAACTATCAGAGCTGAGACATAGAAAAGTCGGAGTCTACGATCGATTAGGTCACCAATTAAACGTCATGGGGAAGATTTGAATGAGCATAGCATGCTCCACGCTGCGACGCATTTTTTACTCACGAGCCCAGTTTTGTCACATTGCGGCGTGGTATTCCAGTGGATGTCCATTGATGAATAAAATGGGGATATAAATATACTTGAAGCTATACAGCCTAGCTATAGTGGGAGACTCGTGCAACAGCACGCAGATCACCAGGGGGGGGATGCCTGCAGATTCTCGCGTCGAGGCAGAAAGCAGTAAATAAACCTGCGGCCGTCCTAGGCCGCCCTCCCAGGTCTGATGCAGGAGCCGCTCGGATTTCAGTCCAGAGACCATTGTGGAAGGCACTCGACTACGCAAATGCGCTCCGCCCCGCTCCCAACGCTCTCTGACCGGAGGGGTTCAGTCCAGTGAGGTGCGGTCGCCCAAACCATCTTAACTCTTTCTCCCCGACTGTCGCATGGTCGCATGGATAGTTTGGCCTTTGTGTACATACCCAGTTCTTGATCCCGCGTGTTTTTTCCTTTCCTCTAGCGCACGATTGTGGGGTATCTGGTGCGAGGCTCGCTAGTCGTGAGCGCAACAATTCAGTAGGTTCCAAATGCGAGGACTGTCTCTCCCGAGACTGTCCGCCTAGCTGCGAATGACATCGGAGTAGCCGACACAGACGTCCAGATAAGAAAACACGCCGGTGTACCGCTCCACCTGGTGCACGACACTCCTCTCGGCGTTATAGTCGCTTACTCTATAGAACATAAAAAGCAATCAAGTTCACCAGCCATGACGCGCTTAGACCGAGGATGCTATCGCCGCGCTAGGAACGCTGTTGCAACCTGCTTGTGCAGCCTAGCTCATCAACCCCTGCCTCCATTAACATCCATATACCCACTCTGCGTACATATACTATATAACTCTCCTGTTATGTTAGTAACTCTCTTTAATCCCCTACCCCCACTCTACGATTTTCTTTGAAAACGATCTAGTGTTTCGACACGTACTCTCGTGATGTGTTTTATGTAATAGACACAAAGTATCTTACTCGTGTTTCGTAAAGCTCTATTATATAATGTGTTATATAGTTGTAATCCTGAGTTAGGAGCTCTCTAATAATATATGTAAAATATATATAGAATATCTGATGCATACTATTACATAATTATGTTTATGCATAATCGACGTGAATACTTTATACTGATAATACCCCCGCAGATAAAGAATTGAGGCGTGAAATATATCGAGATGAGAGCCTTATCTCTCATGTGGTTGTGTATAATTAACTCTCATGAGTTGGGTAGCTAGTCTTTGCTATCTACGTGATCCGCTTTGAGCCATTTATTTTAGGTCCGATCGGTGACCTAAATTCATTCCAAAGCTTCTGCACTCGCTATCATATTGGCCCTCAGATCACACTCTATATCATATTAAGTGTATAATTGTTGACCCTGATTTTCACGTGCCTTTAATTAAACGAGGCGGGCTATCGACATCGGACTACCAGCGATCGCTCTACCTCAGCCGGCTTTGAGATCTCTCCATCCCGGACTCAGACCGGGGCGTTCCAGTCTCGTAGAGCCGGACCGTCGGCTCCCACCGTTCACAATGTAACACGACCATTATGCGAGGCTACCGGGCCTCGGTTGTGTTTTTAAACCATCTAAACGCTACTCTCTAGTCAACCACTAGTTCCAGTGTCCGGCCGGGTGCGTAGTAGATGCTATTCTCCGGATCTTGTCTCAGAGCCTCCCCAAACTAGAGACAGAATCTCGCTAAAGTATTCGTGCATTCCATGTTCGACAATATGGTGCCAAACGCCGTCTCGCTCGAGCGTTCCAAATGCTGTACCGAGATGAGTTGATAACTTGCATCTCAGATTTTAATTGAAATGGTCGGAACTCCAGCAGGATTTAAATTATAAAAAACAAACACGCTGAGGCAGTGAATGGTGCGTTATGAATAAGAGCAACGTAACCACAGTACGCGATTCTTTGTTGGGATGCATGAGAAACTCATTCGTCGGTGGATTATCTTCCACTCGATCTGCGGTTTAATGTGTCCATCGTCAACAATTCGGTTTGCGCTCCGTTTATGCCCACGTGAGCGAGAGAGACACGAATGTCAACAATAATAACTGAACGCAGGTTCAGGAGTTTAACAATGCATCATCATACGACACTTGACATTTTGAGGTAAATTCATATTATATAGCTTTAATATCATACCGGTACGAACTTAGATTCTCTGGACAACTCGCCCAGTTTCTCTCCCTGTCTCTCTCTCGCTCAAGCAGCATCGAGGCTGCTGTGGACGATCCGTCAATCTTTACCCCCCCACCACCCTGTCCCTCACCAGTCCCCCTCCCCACCGTATCGATTTCTCCACCAACATTACAGGGCGCCCGGTGGCACACAAGCCCGAAGGAGAGAGCGGTTAGAGCGATACGGAAGTGGACCACAGCTTGGAATCAATGACGCAAAAAACCAAATGCGAGACGCGACGAAGCTCAGGGAGGCGAAGTTTCTCTTTTCGCCTTTCCTTTTTTTTTTTTCTTATAAGAAAAATGCACATTGCTCCGACATTTTGTTGCTTTTCATGCAGTGGCAGCCGCATACCCTCAGGTAAGGAAGTTATGCGAAGCTTTGGCCGCATTCAGTCGGCACAATGGGTGCGAGCGGACGCATTGTTTGGCAGCGAAGCGGTCGTTAGGCGAACATTTTCAGCTCCATTCAAATTCCGAGCCGTTTCCTCCGCGAATTAATCCCGCATTATTGTGCTCCGATCCTGGGAAGTGAGCTCGGTTAGCGATACAATTCTTTGCACTCGGTGATCCGTTTGCATTTTGATAAAGCGAAATGGAGCGCGCACGTGCAACAAGGTATACAGGCCGACCGACGGGACACGTCAACGATGTGGACGCCTCTCGTGTGCACAATCATCTCTTTTTGAACTTCGGGGGACACGTAAATGAATGTCCGACTCGAGATGCTCGACGGGAAATGGCGTACATTTGTTGTCGCACGTGCATGCTCGTGTGACGTGAGCCAAGTTGCACGCACTCGACTTGCTGTCGTGGAAACGTCAAACCCGTGAGCAGCGGTTTGTGTCACGTCGGACGCAAGTTACAAATGAAAGCTGATAATAAATTGATCATTGAATGTTGCTTCGAAATAAAGTGCAAATGAATTCCTTTTGTCCACATCGATCCAATCGACGTGCAATTCATTCATGTTTTTTTTTTTTACACCTTACCAGAAATGACGACGATATATTATTAATGAACATACTTTAAAAGATGTTTATTATAAATATAATAATATTATTATTCAAATACACGTGGAATTGTTCGCATTTATCAAAATGTAATAAACATTTCTTTGCAAGAACCTTTCCTTGGAAACACTGTAGTGTGTGTGTGTGTGTGTGTGTGTGTGTGTGTGTGTGTGTGTGTGTGTGTGTGTTGTTATTGTCTTCCTTGAAATCGTGGAAGACTTACGATGACATTCATGATCAAATTTTATTCAACCATCCTTATTCTGTACTACTTTGCAAAGCTCTGGTAGTGTGTGGTCGTGTCTGTGCATCCTATATCATATATATATATATATATATATATATTATATATATATATATATATATATTATATATGTGTGTGTACCCCCCTACTGTGGTCAAAACAAACTGTTCGTGATGATGTTAAATATGCATGAAGTTTTGAGTAAACCCACACTATGTATATTTAATGGCAATTAACCTTTTGCAACATTGTGTTGAAATATTATGGTTTCGGCAGATAAAGTAATCTTTCAAGATTTACAACATCCCGTCACAATGTAAGTGAAATCAATCACATTTTCAGGCTTTATTGTTTTCAAATTGATATCTTTTATTAAGAGTACAGGCTTGCTAATGTTTTGCACGATTTGATTCTTCAGACTGGGACTGATGAAAAGCCGATGACCTGACTCGCCTGACTAGCAAATTGACTGACATCGATGAAAAGTATTTTGTCCCTTTTGTTTTTTTACACAATAATCCAGCCAGTTTTCTTCCCCCCCCTCCAATTTTTTTTTATATGACAGTTTTAACCTTTTAACTGAGCAACCGCAGTTTACACTTTTTAAAACCTCCAAGTCCAGTGACAAACTCACTGATGAACCCTCATCCATGATTAATCTGTCAAACTGAGCATATGCTTCCTAAACTACATCACAGGTATAACCAAGGTAAGTGTGAGTCTCCTCACCGTTTCCCCGCTGGAACCCAAGCATCATCAAGTACAACACATGCCAATGTCTCCGATTGGAAACGACTCACCTTGTTGTGAAATGGAGCTTTTACAAAGCCTGGGTGTACTTTTCATGTGCAAAGATGTATCACACGACCCTTTTGCTCTCACTCTGCATCATCGATGTGTGCAATAAAAAGTGCTTTAAAAATAAATGTCATAAGATAACAATCACTGCTCACGATTTTTCTGCAAAATGCTTATTTATCCATAATCGTACATTTTGCATTGGTCCTCGATTAATGGTAATACGTACAAAACAATAGTCTCACAATGCATATTGCAAATGAGTGCAGAGTCCAAAACATACTACCGTGACGCGATGGTGTCCTTCTTTATCACCTATCAGCTTTGTTCATTGGAGTTGGTTATTCAGTTTAGATATTGATTCATATTAGAAAGATTTCGGCGAATTGTTCTATTATTTCATCGTTGTTTGCTTCCATTTTCAAGGCTCGTCAAAATGGAAGAGCTGCATTCAAACAAGTCTTACAAACATTCGAAAATATACAACAAAGGAACTGATTTGCTCAGAGTTATTACTACGTTGGGAAAAAGTACTTTATTTGATGTAAGAAAAGAACCTTATTGTTCTGATGGCAAATGTATAGACTACTAACACAATCATGTATATATGTAGGCCTTTGTAATAGTCTAGAGGTAGCAATAAATGCTTCCGGTTTGAAGGACGAACAGTTTTCTTTGTCACTCGTTTTAATGTATGAAGAGAACGATTGATATATCCTTTGATATCACTGCTCGTAAATTTATAATATTTTCCTTTGCACAAATCAAGGCTCATCATAGAAGAGCTGGAAGGTTGAAGATGAGTGTACCGGAAATTGAATGGTATATAAGAAACAAATGAACCAGAGGTGCAGACATGAACAATATTATCGAGGAGAGATAGATATCGCGAGTTCGACAAACCATGGTGTTGAACCAGTAAACCTTGAATGATTAACAGGGAGGGTAGAAGGTATGTTAGGTACTTTGTGTGTGAAGAAGAAAGGGTAGACAGGTGTAATGGACTCACTCCAGGTGTTTGTTTGTTATTTCACATTTCATTAAACACACACTTTCAATTTTAAATGTATGAAGTCGATTATTACAACCGCCATTTTGTACAACGTTCGCTCCTTCAAAAGGTATTATGGGAAAGCTGTTCGTTCTCGATAGAGGTCTAAAGCTGCAAGTAACATGAAATTACAAGAAAATAAATTAACTTTTAAACCAGTAGTAAGCATGGTATCAATTTTATACTATGCAGCAACAAACAAATTCTGATTGATTGATGTGAAGAGCATTCCTGCGAATTTGCATCGAGTGTGTAAAGGGAATTGAACCATCGTCTTTAAAGATATATTTACTGTTGATTGTGAAATGTGATGAATATCTCAGATCTTGTCCGAAGGTTCGATTTTATAGGCCACTTACAAATGTCTTGTATGTAATGGCGTGTATCCCATGACATGTTAGATGCTCAGGGGTCTCAGCAACACCCGGACGGATCACCTTCTCTGTCTGGGTCCACATCCTTATGATTCTTCACTGTTCCTCTTCCTAGAAGGGTCGACAGAAAACATTACAGGTTTCTTTCGGCAGGCAAGGCGGCGCTTGTTGAGGTCCTGTGGATCTGTCAAAGCGGCTCAGGTTCTTGAATGACCTAACGGCGCTCTAATTCGGGCCATTCACCCGCGAGCGCTCCGCGCTCTAATTCCGGTCGACCCTGTGTCACCGGCGTCCCGCTGGGAAACGATTGCGTTGGATACACCATCAACAAGAGGAATGCGCCAAAGCATGGCGCAGGAGTTTCTGAAATGCTTTGATCGGTGCAAAGCGCCTCATTTAACGCCACTATTAAGCCACATTCCCTTCATCTAAGTTCCACACAAATATAATTTAAATAAATATAAAAACCACCCTGAAACATCCCACAATGGGTCATACATACAATTATATACAACCGAATCATATACAGTGATGTACAACTAGATCAGGTATAGATATTATACAGCTTCGTCAATTGCAATTATATAAATCCAGATTATATACAATTATATACATCTGGGACATATTAAAATATATACATCCAGATCATATACAAATATATACATCCGGATAATATACAATTATATAATCTGGATAATAAACAATTATATACATCCAGATAATATACAATTATATACATCCAGATAATATACAATTGCATGCATCCGGATCATATACAATTATATACATCTGGATCATATACAATTATATACATCCAGATAATATACAATTGTATGTATCCAGATAATATACAATTATATACATCCGGATCATATACAATTATATACATCCAGATCATATACAATTATATACATCTGGGATATATTCATTTATACACATCTGGATAATATGTAATTACGTATATACATCCAAGTCATTAATGATTATATACATCCAGGTCATATAAAATGATATACAGCCAGGTCATACATACAATTATATACATCCAAGTCATATCTACAATTACATATACTAGTACGTGCCCGTACGTGAGTGCCCGTACGTGGAAAAAAAAAAAAAAAACTTTCAAAACGCGAGCCAGAACAACAACCACACAGGCCGTTCCTTCACTCTCGCGTGTTCGTATGTGCGTGGCCATGCATGCGTGGCCGTACGTGCGTGGCCGTACGTGCGGTCCGTATGTGCAAACCAAAAAAAACAAAAAAACTTTCAAACAACCACACAGGCGTCCTTCGCTCTCGTAAACGACTGGATTGGGGCATTGTGTTTATCTATAAATGCGCATAAGAAATCGAGAAATTATTAGAATACATTGTCATCACTATCCGGAAGTGGTGCGTGCCCGTACGGAATGTTCACATGCATTCACGAATTATCGCTTGCATTGAAGTAACAACTGCTATGATACTTACACACAGAGTTAATTAAAATCAAATTAAAATCAAGTTTACCTCCTGTCTTTGCTTGCCATGACATTCGCTGCCATTGACCATTGCCACTCCTACGCCACGGAACTATGCACCGATCCCATCGTAACCGGCACGGCACGTGATGTCATCGTCTGCCGGCCGCGCACTGGCCGACGCAGCCACGTGTCCTTTCATTGGTTGGTAAATAAATGGCCATAACTTGGGAAGCACTTGTCCGATTAATTCAAACCTTGAAAAGGCACATCCACAGGGCCCCAGCAATATACCTAGCAAGTTTCAATTAGATCGGACCAGTGGTTGTCGAGAAACAGTGGTCACAGACACACACACACACACACACACACACACACACACACACACACACACACACACACACACATTGCTGGAATTATAGATAGATATCCAGGTCATATATATATATATATATATATATATATATATATATATATAAAATTATATACATCCGGGACAAATATACAATTGCAGTATACACATCTAGTTCATATATATATATATATATATATATATATATATATATATATATATATATATACATATATATACACAATGATACACAGCCGGTCATATATATATATATATATATTATAATATATATATAATTATTTACATCCAAGTCATATGTACAATTATATAAATCAAGGTCATATACATGATACACATCTGGGTCATATATATAATTATATACATCCAGGTCATACATACAATTATGTACATTGTGGTCTTCGAAACAATTGGATACATTCAGGTCATATACAATTATATACAAGCATGCCATACATACAATTATATACATCCAGGTCATATATACAATTATATACATCCATGTCATACATACATTTATATACATCTGGATCAAATGTACAATTATATACATCCGGGTCATATGTACAATTATATACATCCGGGTCATATGTACAATTATATATATCCGGGTCAGATATACAATTATATACAACTGGGTCATGCACAGATATTATGCAGCCTTGTTAATTGCAATTATTGTAAATACATATGTGTTATACACAATTATATACATCCATGTAATATATAATTATTTGTAATCTTGTCATACACAATTACATACAAGCGGGTCAATAACACATTTACATACATGTGGGTCATACATACAATTATATACATCCAGGTAATACATACAATGATATACTTCCGGGTCAAACATACAATTATATACATCCTGATCACATGCAATTATATATATTCGGGTCATATCGTACAATTATATGCATCGAGGTCATATATAATTATATACATTCAGGTCATACATACAATTATATATATATATATATTATATATGATATATCCATATAACATAAAATTATATACATCTGGGGTCATATACAATTACAACAGTAGAATTATATAGATTATGTACAGATGGTCTTATACAATTATATACACTGGGGATTGTATTTAAAATATATATATATATATATAATTAATATATATATATATATATAATATATATATATATATACTCGTCAGAAATATAATTATATAAGTCGTCATTAACCCCAACTATATCGAAATAAGTGAAGTACAGTTACATATATAGTGGTCTGTACACTATTATTATATATATATATATAATTATATATTACACACACACACACACACACACACACGAGTTATGTTTACAACTATCGAGGTACTTGGATTTGTATCATCGTGTGAAAGTTCACAATATTAACTTGTGTCGTTAGAAATTAGTCACATTTTTCGTAAAATCCTTGTTGGGTTCGTCTTCCGACAATAACGTTTTCCTTACATTCCGTGTACCTGTTTGATCACCTCCGGAATACTAAGATGGTGGAAGTTATGATTCACCCTGCTCGGGGCGAAATGCGCGCACCTTGTACAGTCTGTTTGACAAATACGAATCCAGAGGAGGCATGATCATTTAAAAAGTGTGCACCAAAATGCTATCCAGGGTCAGCAGCGTATAAACATCTCGTGAAATCACGAAGAGCCCATTTAATGTGCTGTTCTCTCTTTGCTGCTGTTTCAATGCGACGCCCGTTGCACGAACATCGCCTGGGCACTGAAAAGGGCCTTGGTCGTCCTGGAGACTGAGTTTCTGTGCAAGGACTCCGTCCTGCCGCAGCAGCTGCCAGCAAGCGAGCTGGCTGGGCACTGGGAAGTACAGCTCGTGCTCACTTCGTCCATTCTAAAATTCGCATTCGGTTGCGAGGTCTAGTCATGACCGTGCATGCACCGACGGCGACCTGACAACCATCACTGCTCGTTTTGACCCAGGCATCCCTGCACCTGAGTTCACTGACACGTTGGCCCAGAGATCGCCCATGGATGCCGTTCGTCCCCAAGTTTAACGTGGTGACGTGTTTCGCGCGTGATTGCTTCATTATTCTCTTAGCGGCTCAAGAACGACGAGGTATAGTCTCCGTTTATTTTCATAAGGCTGACGTTTTTTCGATAGAACACGACGGGAGGCAATGGCGGTTTCCTGCCACAACCAAGTAGTTCCATTTTTAAAAATCCATTTTCGTTTTTTTTCTTGTCCTCCTCTTTTTCCCTCCCCTTCCTCCCTGAAATCCCCTCCCGCCGAACCTGCACAACACC
>CM068966.1:55907419-55912277 GCA_035128595.1 Eptatretus atami
TACGATTACAATGCACATGTGCCGGAATCCCAACACAGTTTTTTCTCGTGCAGTGCTGGGCAGCCAGACATATATATATATAATATATATAATATATATATATATTTATATTTATATTTGTATGACAAGTAAAAGCACACTGGGCTGAAAAGAATAATAAAATTCTTTATTAAAACATTTAAATTATTTTTAATCATATATTAAAATAATATATTTTATTAATTAAAAAAGTAAAAGCTTTTATTATTCTTTTAGGCTCAGTGTGCTTTTATATACATATACATATAAACATCCACACATCCACCAAACACCGCTTTGTACCAATATATAACAAGTATCTACCTTGTGATAAACAAGGTTTAATAATTAGCCATTCCAAAGCCCAGCAGAAATGTATATTAAATAAAACTTGTTCAGCTGAAAATTATACAATTTCCATGAAACGATATTAGAGAAAATTTCGTTTCATCAACGTACGTCACAATTGTTTTTAGGTAAGGCCACAGACTTGGTGAAGACTTTGTATGTGAATGTCGTAAAACGTTCCGAACGTAGGTATCAGTGCTTTAAAAGATTCCCACACCGAAGCGCACATTGCCTGTTTCAAAACCTTCATTTTATATACGTGCCATTTTGTTCAACGTCACGTTTTTCAACATGGGTGACGCCCACAAAACACGAAGCCACAGAACAAGAACACAGCAGGTTATCACGTTTTATATACACGGCAACAGAGCAAGAATCCAAGTCATGACTTTTTATGGCTCCACATAGGAACAATAAATCTTTCCTCGAAAACAATAATTCACAAACTGCGGAATTATATGCATCATTCCATCTCGAGATCAACGTCTCATCAACGGTTCAGAATAGTTAATTTCAAAACTACTAGATATATATATATATATATATATATCACACACACACTAACTCACTCACTCACGTTTTTGATACTTACATTTGTTGTAAGCGCTTTCGCATTAACATTTTTCAACTCCTTTATCGAAATTGTTCACGTTTTAGGAAATCCAGTTTTAGCTGAAGTTATATCGAATATTTTCAGCTTAGTCTCACAAAAACTCC
Source organism: Eptatretus atami (assembly GCA_035128595.1). Classification (NCBI taxonomy): domain Eukaryota; kingdom Metazoa; phylum Chordata; class Myxini; order Myxiniformes; family Myxinidae; genus Eptatretus; species Eptatretus atami. Next base: position 55,908,503 of record CM068966.1, read on the forward strand.
AGTGGGCTCTGTTTAAAACCTACAAATGGCAGGTTTGTTTCGCAATGAAAACAAGAAGAAAAAAGCAATTGTGGAGAGAGGAAAGAGCTGCAAACATGGAGAGTGTAAGCTGAAACTGAGGAATGAATGACACGAAGTCGACGATGAGCATTTCGTAAATGTGGTATTTGTAAGATTGAATGTGAGAATAAAAAAGTGAGAAGGAGACGTGGCGAGAGAAGGAAACCATTTAATGTGACATTTTTGTTTCTACTCGCACCGCCACTGACACCGCATTGCGCACATTTATTAGCTCTCTCTCTCGCATCCGATTATCGAGGAGAGGTTGGGAATTTAGAGAGTGACCCCTCCCCCTCTCTACCCCCGCCGTAAATCTGAAGGAGCCGTCAATCACGCGGGGCCGGCCAATCCCGCCGCTCCCTGCCGGCCGATTGTGCGGCTCCGCACCCGCTGCGCGTACGAGCATCCCAACGGAACGTGCAGAGCAAGACGCGGAGGGAACCTTTCTGCAAACTGCGCGGCATGTGGACCGAATGCTTTACTAGTGGGCGCCCGAAGCTCTGAACTTCATTAATCGCCTTCCTCATTATTTTGTTGTTTCCACGGCCGCGAAGGAGTTTCTCTCCTTTCTTGTCGTAATGAGTGTGGACGCGCTAACCGGCCATGTGATGGAGACCGCGTTCACAAAGCGCAACCCCGCTTTGAGATTAGTGGACCTGGCGGGGGCCCCACATCATCATCTTCACCACCATCCCCCCCACCAGCCTCTGACAGGCTTCCCGGGGCTCGGACACCCTGCTGTGGAAACTACTGCCCCTGAGCCCTGCGTGGGTTTCAATCCGTACAGCGCGGAGCGCATGGGCCAGGCCATAAAGCTGAGTCCAGCGTCGGTGCACCATCTCCCGGGTGAAGTCACGTCGAACCAGACGGCAGCGTTTAACCTGGCCCAAGCGAGCAGTCCTGGCTTCACCTATCCGGCAGTCCCACATTCACACGGCAGCTATGGGGCACAGAGTTTGCCCGCTGCATCCGGAAGGGATTTCCTGATCCAAAGACCAGGAGGTCTCCCGGATCACCAAAGTATGTTCATCTCACCTGCCGGGACGTATCACGGGTTTGTCGAGAGCGGAAGTCACCACCACCACCACCACCACCACCACCCTCTGTATGCCGGAATGCAGGAGCAGGTGTCTTCGGCCGCTCAAATGAGGCTTGGCTTTCCTGGAGAGCTCTATGGTAGGGCAGACCCTTTTGGGCCACCACTGGGCGGTCCCAGAGGCGATGCGTATGGCATGAATCTGGGCTCTGGAGCATTTCTCCGCTACCTGAGACAGCCCATTAAGCAGGAGCTTATCTGCAAGTGGATAGATCCAGAGCTTATGGTGCAAAAGCCTTGCGCAAAGACTTTCTGCACCATGCATGACCTCGTCACGCACGTGACTCTAGACCATGTCGGCGGGCCTGAGCAGGCGAGCCACGTCTGTTTCTGGGAGGAATGCGTCCGTGAGGGAAAATCTTTCAAGGCCAAGTACAAGCTGGTGAATCATATCAGGGTGCACACAGGCGAAAAGCCATTCCCGTGTCCCTTCCCCGGCTGTGGAAAAGTGTTTGCACGTTCGGAGAACCTCAAGATACACAAACGGACACACACAGGTCAGTGTTGGGACCGTAATGTGAAAATATCCAATATTGTTTTCCAAGTCAAACGTTTCCTTTTGAGATGTACAATTCACTTATTGAGTATTTCCAACGAGTCAGACGTCGGAAAATTTGCTGGAGTTTGACAACTGATAAAGTTTAATTTGTCATCGTCACAAGTGTTTGAAAGTTTTGATATCTCACGCATGTGCAAATATGTACATATATATGTATGTATGTATGTATGTATGTATGTATATATATATATTATATATATATATATTATATATATATATATATATATATATATATATATATATATACTTGCTTGGTGTTGGCTTAGTGGTTAGGGTGGCGGCTTGGGATCCGAGGGTCCTGAGTTCAAGCCCCGTTGGGCTGCTGAATTAATACACCAGGAGGTTGACTCAGCCTGTCATCCTTCCGAGGTCAGCAAAATGAGTACCAGTGCACTGTTAAGGGGGACACTGCATCAGCGGCATAGCCGCGTCCCAATCAATGATGCAACCAGCAGCCACAGGCTGCACTCGATAGAGAGAGATAGAGATATATATATGTATATATATATATATATGTTTGCACATATATATACATGTATATATGAAGTGTGGAGGAATGGTCACATCAATAGGCCATTTCACAAAAGGGAAGGACTTTGTGGCGCCATTTTTCCTTCGTTTTTGCGATCACAGTCCTGTTAAGTCCTGCCATAAATCCCCTTACTCAACAAATACTTCTTCGGGTTACCACACCATCCGCATCGTTAACAGTGCCTCATAAAAGTACTCCTTAAGTGCCATCATTTCCTCACTTGCTCGAGATTGTTTTGTAGTTTGTAAGAATAGAAAGGAGGGTGAGAGATTGAAAGAGTGAGCAGATGCAGGAACAGAAGAAAGTGGGTTCTTCATGCAGAATCCATCCCGAAGGAGGAGGGACAGTGCATATTTTACACTCCTATTGATATCTTAATTCAATTACATTTGGAAATTAACCTGTGACAGACACACGTCCAAAAGAATGACAGTTCCAACATGGCAGATTAAACGAAATGTGAGAACAAGTCACTTTCTCTCCTGTCCCAAAGGAAACATCAATAATGAGACAACAGGAGGGTTAGAGCATGGGGACAAGTCATCGTATAATCAATGGTTCGGAGCATATTTGTACATGAGATATTAAATTACATTTCATGAAGAAATAAAAAAGACACCGCAGCCGAGTGCTGGATACGTGAATGTAGGCTGTTCAGGCCTCGACTTGAAGCAATATGGCCAATGCGGTGTAAGGACATTGGGATAAAATACCAACTTAGAGAAATATAACAGTGCTTTTGATCAATTGAGCTTGATTGGTGTGTGCTAGGGGGGGGGGGTTCACGACACAAGTTCAAAGCACGCTACTGTCGGTGGCAGAGCGACTAAAGTCAAATTGCTTTGAACGTGTCCTCCTGACTCCGAACAGTTCAAAATAAGCAAGGTGCTATGGATGAAAGGCCAAAAAACGTGTCGCCAGAGACTTATGAAACTTTTTTTCAGAGTGTGTCCTCGGGTTTCCTTAATAATCCTGGTCTCCTGTAGCCAATGAGGAAAAGATGAATGAATATCGATATATATATATATATATATATATATATATATATATATATTTCTAGTCCAGCAGGATGGTGCAGAGGTGGGAAACTTACCTTTAAACTGTTCAGCCTTGTCTGGATTTGATTCCTGACCCAACGATAAACTGTCGAATTGGTGCTTCACAGGTCAGGCAATGTATCACAAAGTTTTGTATCCATTGTGTGGATGTTGAGCTCTGTATCCCGTCTACGATTTTTACTTAATAAATGTTGAAGATCCCACACTATTTCACATATACGAGGTGAGTTAAGATTGACACGCTGAACAAATTACAAATTTCTGCCTGAATCAGCTCCAGTCAAACATCATGCCTGACTAGCCAGTTCAAAAAAGGCTTTGGCCTGAAACTTTATCTTGCTGATGCCACAAGAAGGTGAGAATAATTGCCACTGTTACAGATAAAGTATATTGTGTGTGTGTGTGTGTCAAAAAGCGAAAGTTCATTAAATCAAAACTTGAGAAAGAAATGTTTGATGTATACTGAGTTG
>CM068966.1:55933026-55947521 GCA_035128595.1 Eptatretus atami
ATATAGTTGGCCATGTAGAGGAAACACGGTCCGAGAAAACAGGGCTGGAGGTTATTCGAGTGTGCAAATGTTTGGCCCTGGAGTTATGGTCATCGAGGTCGACTGGAAATGTGCATCCTCTCAGTGTGACTGGCAAGTTTGGCGTCTGATGCGGGCAAGTTTAACATGATATAGGCTCGCCCTAGACTGAAAGGAGAACAGTAGTATTTTTTAAAAATAAAATCTTTACCTTTAATACAATGTTTCTGTTACATTTTTTGTGTCAATTCACTTCTGAGGTATCAGCATGTGCAGAAGATGTTTTACATTGCAGACGCTGCTTTTTGAGGAGTGCATTACGCCCTCGCGTGGACGGTCTGTCGATGACAGACGCAAATGACGTCAGAGAATGACCGATGACGGTCATACGCCTTCAGCGGTGACGTCACACGCGCCATGCCAAGACGAATGTAAAACTGAGAAAATCGCCGAAAATTCCCAAACGCGTCCGTCTGCCACGATGCTCACAATAGCCCATGCTGTTCATTAGACACAGAGCACCCGCAGGCCGAACAGGGCGACAATCGTCCGGCAGTTTGCGAGGAGATACGTCAAATTAGCGCAGACTTAACAGAAATACTATTAGATAGTATACCACTTATATATATACATACATGTATATAACACATATTAAACGTATATATACACATATATACAATATACATATACACATATAAAGATACATGTATATATACACATATATATACACATAATAAACACATATAAACATAACTAGTATATATTAACATATAAAACATACATATATATATATATATATATATGATATATATATAATAGGTGATATATATGAGTGAATCCCCCGCAATACGTGGGGTGTCACGTATCCGCGCCCCGGTTCATCGCGGGTTTTTCCCTTGGAAACCTAAACTAATTTTTCTGTGGATTCCCCCGGTATATCGCGGTAATAATATATAAAATATAAATATATGTAAGCACATAATATAACGCGTGGCGCTCGAACAGTCACACCAACGCACGAGACAAACGTTCGCTTGTGAACTTCGAATATGTCTACGTTTTTTCTCCAAGCCCTACGACTGCCGCCAAACGCCCTGCACCTCTAAGGCTTCTGGCAAGGAACCGAAGCGCCAGAGGAAGTCCTTGACGCTCCAGGAGTAAGTTAAGGTGCCGATATTGCTCGCGGAAGGAAAAAGGCTTTGCCGCGGTTGGCACGAGCCAGCCAAACCGTCAGAGAACCAGACAAGTCGAATCTCCGGCACCTCAACCCGATCACTGCCAAGGCGACCAGACCAGACGAGTCGATCGCCGGCACCTCGAACGCCATCACTGCCAAGGCGGGACCAGACCAGACGAGTCGATCTCCGGCACCTCAAACCCGATCATTGCCAAGCCGACCAGACCAGACGAGTCGATTTTTGGAGCATCGCATTCATCGCGGATTTTCACTCTCGGGGCGGGGGGGGGTTGGAAACGAACCCCGCGATAAACGGGATGACTGTTATATATATATCATATATATATATATATATATATATTATATACATATATATATATATATTTATATTATATATACAGTGAGTTTATATATACAGCAAGGATTATACCAGTATTACCAGTATTATAATAGTGGTGATAGATTCATTTAACTTACCAGAACTTCATTTAATTAGCGATTAAATATATTTATTATTGGTATGTTATTTATTTGTATATTTGATATGCTTGCTATAATTTAATCAATAAAATTGTTTTGTGCACAGCGTTTTGTTTTTCATTACTGTATGAACTACTTTGCCAGCGCCCCTGTATATACATAATATATATAATATATTAATAAAATACGTACTTATATAAATATACATACATATACATACACATAACCCCATTAAACAGGTTTAAAAGGTTTTTCGGTTCCGGGGGGATCCCCTCGGCAACTCCTACGACGCACGATCAGTTCCGACCATCGCGTCGTAAGTCATGAGTCGTAATTCGGCCAACCTTTATTTTTACTTTATTATAGTGTACAGGCCTATTTATAATGTACAGGCCTATGTACTGATATCGTCTATGCAAAAATTACCAGATGTATGGTTTACTGTCATCATGATTAATTAATCATCTGTCTGAAAAGATTCTAGCCTTTCATCTGCACAGTAAAAAGCTAAAGTGTCGTTTGGATCTATCTTCCATCCAAACATGCGCAATTTCTCCCATCGTGGATGGCCCGCGTCCGTTGCGTTGTATATGTCGATCGCGATGGGTGCAGAGCTTTCACAGCTTCACGAATTCCTGTCTTTTTCTTTCAAAATGGTCGACACAGGGGAGTGTGATAACTGAAGATCAATGTGCGATCGCATTCACTTCTTTCCCTTCATACTGTTGATCACCTTCATTATCGTGGGCGGATCAATGGCCTTTCTTTCCTTCTTGGCAGGTGAGGAGTAGACACAAAAAATGATAATTTCCTCTCGGTAGACATCTGGGGGGGGGGGGGGGGGGGGGGGGGGGGGGGGGGGGGGGGGGGGGGGGGGGGGGGGGGGGGGGGGGGGGACATCTTGAGACCATGCTAACCGCTTAGCAATCGGGCGCGCTTGGGGCGGAAAACTGAGCATCTGAGTGGCGGAGACGCGGAGCATTCTGGTTCGTAAAGTCGAAACAATCGTAAGTCCATAGGCTTGTAAGGGGCGACGACACCTGTATTAACATAGTATAGATAATATATACATATATAATATAACATATATATACATATATATATATATAATTATACATATATATATATAATATATAATATAATTCAGTATATACAAAATATATATATAAATATGTATATATACACATACATATATACGTATAAAATACATATTATATACACATAGTCATACATGCATACATATATACATATATATATATACATTACAGTATATATATATGTTTATATGTATATATTTATATATATATATATGTATGTATAATATGTATTGGTGTATATATATACATATATACAACATAACATATATACATTATACACAACTAACATCCATATTACACACATATAAACAAAATTATATATACACAATATAACTACATATATATATAATACATACACACACATATATATATACCACACATATATATACATAGATATATATATTTATTAAAATAATATTATGATATACATACGCACACACACATAATATTTGTTCGGGCTGTGGAAATTCGCCAAACCACCTTCAGACCGTAGGTGAGATATCTTGATAGTGCATGGTAGTTAGCCAAAACCATATGTTAGAGGGAATTAGTGATCATTGGGCTGCGATCCTTTGAGTTAGGCGTTTTCTTTCTATTCTTTAATTGTCAAACCAAAACATGTACAACAACCACGCCATCCCCATCACAGCGCCAACCACACTGCAACCACGCACCTCCACCATCTACACTAACCAATCTTCGCCCACTCGCCATTCAACAGGCTCCGTGCGGTTACGATGCTCGCGGAGGACAAACAAAAACCAACAAGGCGCTCGGTGCTTTTCCCGCCTGTGTTTTTCCATTGATTCCCCCGCTTTGAGTGAGGAGAGCGATGCAGGTCAAAGGTCAGAGTCATGTAAAGGTGGCCTGATTTTGGGGAATAATGCTCTGCCGCGGAGCCAAAAACTGACTCCCCCGGCCAGAGCGGGGTGGAGGAAAGCGTGAGGGCACGCCCTTCGAGAGGCTTCTCAAGAAGCTCAAGCGGAGGCGGGGCCGAACCGGGGCGGGGCGGAGTCCCGCGCGATAAAAGGTCGACACGGGCGGAGCGCTTTTGGGGGGCCTCTTGCTAACTTCGTCTCCTCTCTCTCTTTTTTAGGCTCTTGCTCTCTTCGTCTTCGTCTCCTTCGTGGTGGCGGCTGGCCTGGTCTTCTGTGCGTGCGGTCCCGAGACCCCGCTGGCGGGACGGAGCCCTGCCATTCCCCACACCACGACCTCGAGCAACAACGTTTCCCCCCCGCCCCCCTTTCTATCCGCGCTTTTAGAAGCGCGGAAACCCCGTCCGTGGCGTCGAGCGGCCCAAACCACGTGCCGGCGCGAGCACGCTGGAGAGACTCGCCTACCACGCCAGGATCGGAGTCGCGGCCAGCGCGACCATGCCGCGGATTGGGAGAGGGATCGACGGCCCAAAGGGAAGTACCAGTTTCTTTTTCGGGGTTGATGATGGATTGTAGGCGCCGTATTCTCGCTAAAGCTGAACTGTTTAAGTGTTGCCGTGTGTGCGCGTAGTCGGTTTTAACTGCTTTTCTCTTGCATTTGCTTTGTTGTGTTTTGGCTGATATATGTGCATTTTGATTGTGATGGCTGTAAATAACGTCCTTACTGCGTTGTCTGTGTGTGTGTGTGAAATAAAATGCTTGCTTGTATGAACTTGTGCCGTTTCGCTTTGTTCTTTTCTCTATCGACCCTCCATCTTGCATCACGGAAAAGGCGGTTCATAGTGGTTAATACGCCCGGATTAATCGGAACCGTCGAGAGACGATAACACCGCTCGGTTATCACTAGCACGGAACGGACGCTTAAGCCGGTTCGTGTTCCGGAGTCGACCTGCGAGCGGGTGGACGATCGCCGAGTTTACCATCCGCCTGGGTACTTAGGTAGGTCGTGTTGGCGGACAACCCGTATCTACGCGGGGCCGATTGGCACGATTGTGGTGAGGTCGAAAGGCCCACCCGGACTGGTCCGGGCGATAGTTCCCGGAGGTCACGACTGAATTGTCCGTCCGGTGGCGACGGCCGCCGATTCAAGCTACGGCCGTTCGCACCCGGCGGGCGTGAATTCTCAACACTGTGTCAGAGAGCGGAAAAACAAAACTCTCCCGTCTCCAGCTAAATTCACGGGAACGGAGCGCAGGGGTGTGCGAGGCAACCCCCCGTTCCCTCCAAATTACGAGCTTTAAAAATTAAGCCCTTACGAGAAATAAGATGGGAGTCTCAAGCGAAGCGGTGCCGGGTATTAGAAAATGTATATGTGTAGTAATGTAAAATCCATGGCCCCAGGATAAATCCCCGGCGACAGTTTCCGTGCGGAGCAATTCCCCCCACGAAACAAAACTCAGAGTCCGAAAGGCCGGCAGCGGCAGAGGCCGCGGTGGATGACACCTCCAACCCCCTCCTCCGTCAAAATCCTTCCCCAGCCCCAGCGAAGCCGCGACCGACCGAGCATGGCTTCGTCGAGGCGGATGAATTCTGCCGAAAGGGGGAAATGTTGATACTGAGGTTACAAGCGATGAGTGCGAAAGAATGATAAACAAACATGAGGCAATGGCACGCGACGAAAACGCGGACAACGCGGTGTGCAAAGGGCGGCGACCACGTGGCATCGGTGGAGCCAGGCGAGGGGGAGTGCAACGGGCTGTCGAGGCCCGCGATAAAGGACGGGCGAGGTCATAATTAATGGAGACCGAAACGTGTTAAGACGAGACACGAGGTAACGAAGCAATAGAAAAATTAAAAGGAAGCAGCAGGAGACAAAGAGGATTGAAGTGTCGTAACGGTGGAGTGTGAGAAAAACATCAAGACATGACGAAGAGAGTTGATAAGCTGGACGGGAGGTAAAAAACGGAGACGGAGAAACTGGGAAGACGGGTAGAAACCACAAGGCAAGCCGGAAGAACATTAGAAGCCAAAGCAAGGTCGGAGGGTGCGGGATGAGAAAAGAATTAGAAAAAAAAGCTTCCGCAGTTACAGAAACTACAAGACGAGCTGAGAATGTTAGGAAGAAAAGAACGACAGCGGAGAAATGAAACGTTAAGGGAACCACACTGTACAGATGGAACAGCTGTAAGCGAAGGGCCAGATTAAAGAATGAGAACAAGAGAGACAGTGGAAAAGAAAACTGAAAGAAGCTATGAATTTGAAACTGAACGACAAAAGGAAAAAAATAGGTTGCGAGTCGAGAGGAGAAAGTGAAAGAGCAAGGAAATGAAGCAGGAGGAGCCAATCAGGAGATTGAAGGACACAACGAGATTGGAGAGGAGAACGAGAGGAAACAATGGAATAGAAAGAACAAAAGGAACATGAATTGAGGTTAACCAGTTGAAAGAAAAGGCGAGGCTGGAGTGCGAGGAGATAGACAAAGAACAGCGGATGAAACACAAAAAGGCAGATAACCAATGAAGCCATGGAGAAGGAAAGGACAGGAGCAGGAAACAAGGGAAGAGTAAGAGAGAACAGCGAATGAAAACACAGGAAGGGAAATGAGCCAATTGAAAGAAACGATTGAGACTGGAAAATGAAGAGCAGGAGAGGACTGGGGATAGGAAACAAAAACAAAATTGAGGTTGAAATTAATAACTCAAGGAGAGAGAAAATTGAAGTCCAGAGAGATGGAAAAACTCCAGGAAGAAACGAAACTATAAATGTACGAGACAGCGGAGATAGAGGTGAATTGGACGGGGTTAGTGACGAGCACACACACAGAGGTAGTGGAGGATAATGGGGCGAGCTGCGGACTGGTTTGGGAAAGGACGCTTTTTTGTTGCAAAAAAAAGCAGCTTGGATGTTCTTGTGTTTTTTTCGCCTCCTTCGACGAACAAAGGGAGACCGTTCTCCTTGAAGCGAATCACGACCAGGTGGGTGGTCGTGCAAGCGGAGTTGAGGGGGCGAGTGCCTGCGGCGGGTGCAGCGGCCGAGCTTGGGGGTTAGAGGCCGGAACCTCTGTGGGGACAACGAATCCCCAGCTGTGGTTGTCCCGGGTGTGTGTGGTGCAAGGTGTGAGTGCGCCCCCGTTGTGTGGATGAGGAGCCCGGTGATGGAAGAGACCCCTGTGTGTGAGTGGTTGTCACGAGTGCCAGAGTGTGTGCTTCCGCAGCCGGGTGTAAAAGAACACCAGGGGTGAATTGAGACCCGTGTGGAGTGCGGGGGGGGGAGCGCCCGTGTGTGAGTGGATGTTGGTGGGAGTGTGCCAGGATGCGTGTTGTCGCAGACACGCCGTGTGTGGAAGGCACGTGTGTGAGTGTACGCGTGTGCGAGTGAACGGCGAGTGTAATGGTGAGCTGTGTGAGGTTCGCTGGTGTGCAAGGGAGATGTCGGTCGGCATGGGAGCATGGCAGCGGTCTCCCGGTGTGAATGTGAGGTGATGGAATGGAGAGTGAGCGTTGTAACAACGCAGTAGTATGTGCGTGGACGAGACGACGACGGCGACGGAGACGGCGACGAAGGACAAACCGGTAGCGGCTGTAGTTCAATGGGACGCCGGGTTCACCAGCAGCGACGGGCGAGGTCCGTTGTGTGGTACGCACGAGTGGCGCCACAGTGCTCGCTGCGGATTGAACCCGGTCCGGAAACGCCAGGTGATGTTGCCGATCCCAGCGGACGGGAACAGTTAAGCAGGATTTCGGATTTGGGACTGGATGAGTTCTCTCACGCGAGCTTTTGTTAAGCTCACGGGCAGAGCAATGTGTTCGCGTGGGGAGCCCTCGGAGTGCGAGGTTTGCTTTGTGGTGCGCAGGTGATGTCATGCTGCAACGTGGGGTTGGGATCGGCAGAGGGTGAATCCCTGCGGATGGTACCGTCGCAAGAGGGAACGAGTACACGTGCAGCTGCATACGTCAGGGCAGGTGCAAAGTGCGCCAGCTGTGAGTTGCCGCGCTGGTGTGCGGTAATTTGAAAAAAAACAAAAATTTATTTAACGATAAGCAAGCCTCGCTTTCGGTGAAACAGATTCACCGGGTAAGGGGTGAAGACCTTAAAGGCACAGGACACAACTAGCTAGGGGGTAGTGTAGTCAGGCGACCCCGCCCCTCGTACGCTGGCCACTCCCGCCACCGCCCTTCCCCCCACGACTCCCGCGCATCGCCCCCGTCCCCCCCCCGCCCGACCTACGATGGGCAGGGTAAGTCTCATGGGCCCGTGGGAATGGATTAGTTAGAGGGATGTAGTTGAGATTTTTTTTTTATTTAGTTTGGGAAAATGAATTTTTTGGATTTTGAGGACAAGGACTGACTTGGATGTTGTAGGGGGTCCGTAGTTTACGATCGTAGTTGTTAAAGAAGCGGTCTATAGTTAAGGAGCGACGTGGGAGCACGAGTTAGTTGGGATGCTAGTAAAGCAGGAATGCAGGATTCAGCGGTGAAGTGAATGAATGGAAACTGTACATGGTGAGTGAGTGAGCCCAGCGGGTCGTGTGTATGAGTGATTGGTGAATGCACGGTCGTATGGTGGATTGGGGGGAGGAGTGATTCCGGCCCAAGGGACCCGGGTCAGAATAAGTGATTTAGTGGGTTATTAAATGACAAATATGGAGGTCGTTTTGCTGTTTGGTGGAGTGTAGGCTCGACCCCGTTTTGGAGGGTGAGGAGCCCGTGACAGAGCGGAAAGGTGAGTATCGCTGAGTGGGTACCCGGACACCGGCTAGTCGGCCGCGGTAGGCCAAGGGCCCATGGGGGGCCGGCGATAGCGTAGTGGTCACGGGTGCGCCCGCATGATCCGGGGGCCGGGGCGCCATTAGCCGCGTGGCAGTGTTTGTCACGGTGACCCTCCGAAAGGGGCCGCGAAGCCAGCCTGCCACGTGAGCGTTTCAGGGAGTCGCCATGGAGGCACTCCCCGGGTTTAGGGAGCTGGTAGGCTCGGAGGCAGTGTAGTGCCGCGGTGCCATTGTAGGGGAACGGCAGAGGTCGTGCCTGCCAAGGGAGCCACGCGTCCCAGCCATGAGACGTGTGAGGGCACAGGAAGAAAATTGGGGGCGAGGCCCAAAATTGTAAGGACACCAACACGGGCGACGGAATCTGGGTTGCTTGATCGATAGTTTAGCGAGAGGGCACTTGTTGAAAGCCCCGGGTAGTTTAAGTAATGGTTAGGGTAGATGAGAAGTGTACCCCCCGCCACCATCCATCCCTTCTCTCGTTGTGGGCTGCTGGGACCCACTTTTGGTTAGATCTCTGAAGTCTGCGGAGCCATCCTGAGGCTTGAATTGGGCTCGCACATGACGCTAGCTCTCCCTCATTCCCCTCCAGGAGGACGTAGTGGTTGGGATAGGCAAGGGACGATAGGTTAGCCGCACAAAGACAGTAAAGGGTTAGGGGACGAAATTATAGTGGGGAAGTAAAAATAAAAAAAACAACAAAAAAGAAGTTGGGCTAAATTGGGTTTTAGAAATTAGGGAGTGGGTATGACAGTGACAGGCAAAGGCGATAGTAGGGAGACAGGTAGGTAGGTCCAGCCCGCCTTCTGTGTGGCCAGCACCACCGCACTCCCTCCACCAACCTGCACTGCACGGCAAGAGGCCGGCCAACTTCATCGGCTGTTGTTTTGCTGCAAGGCCTGTGCTGGCCGGATCGTCTGCAGCTGCTGTGCTTCAAGGCTGTGTCGGCCAGTTCATCTGCCGGCTGTTTTTACTGCAAGGCCTGTCCGGCCAGCTCGTCTGCCGCTGTGTTTGCCTGCAACGGCCTTGTTCTGCAGGCTGTGTTTGCCTGCCTGCCTTGCCATGCATGCCTACTGCCCTTGTCCATTTTGCCCCGTCAATTTTGCTTTGCCCCGCCCCTGTTTTCAATTCCAGTGCGCCAGGATCATCGAGCAAACAGTTTGCAAGCTGCAAGACTGTCCTGTTGGCAGCTACAACACGGGCCTGCAGTGGCGGCCCGTGCGCGGTTGACTTTTGTTTTGCTTCCTCAGAGTCCATAGATCCTGGGCCATGTTTAGTGTAAAATTTATGAGGTTAAAGTGTTAAGTTGTACTGTAAATATGAGTGCGCCCGGCATGTCTGTCTTGCCCGGCAATTTATTTTAAGCGTCCGTGTGAGTGGGTTTGTTTAGTTAGTTACTCACCTCAGGTTATTTATTTTGGGACACGAATACATGAATGTCGCACTCAGGATCCGTAGGTAAAACGTACTAGGGTAGAACTACACTGATGGCACACGAAAATTTGACGACTCGGGTCGAGTCTGTAAAAAGGGAGGGGGTAGTGTTACGGCTGTGGGAAATTCACAAATCACCATTCAGGACCCGTAGGTGAGATATCTTGATAGTGACTGTTAGTTAGCCCAAACCCATTGTATAGAGGGAATTATGTGTCCATTCCGGCTGTATCCTTTGAGTTAGGCGTTTCTTTTTTCTATCTTTTATTCAAACACACAACATTCAACAACCACGCCATCCCCATCACAGCGCCAAACCACACTGCAACCACACCAGCTCCACCATCTACACTACACATCTTCGCCACTCGCCATTCAGCAGGCTCCGTTGCGTTTGATCTCCGTGGAGGGACAAACAAAAACCAACAAGGACGCTCGGTGGGCTTTCGCGCCTGTTTTTCCCGTCTGACTTCCCCGCGCTTTGGAGTGGAGAAGAGCGATGCAGTCAAAGGTCAGAGGTCATGTAAAGTGGGGCCTGATTTTGGGAGGATAATGCTCTGGCCCCGAGCCAAAAACTGACTCCCCACCCCTGGACGGCGGGGTGAGGGAAAGCGTGAGGGCACGCCCCCTTCGAGAGGCTTCTCCAAGAAGCTCGAAGGGAGGCGGGCCGAACACGGGCGGGGCGGAAGGGCGAGTCCCGCGCGATAAAAGTCGACACGGGCGGAGCGCTTTGGGGGGCTCTTGCTAACTTCGTCTTCTTCTCTCTCTGGCTCTTGCTCTCTTCGTCTTCGTCTCCTCTCGTGGTGGCCGCTGGGCTGGTCTTCTGTGGTGCGGTCCCGAGACCCCGCTGGTGGGACGGAGCCTCTGCCATTCCCCACACCATGACCTCGAGCAACAACGTTTCCCCCCTCCCCCCTTTCTATCCGCGCTGAGATAGCGCCGGAAACCCCGTCGGTGGCGTCGAGCGGCCAACACGTGCCGGCGCGAGGCCGCCGGAGAGGAGTCGCCTACACGCCAGGAGGGAGTCGCGGCCAGCGCGACCACGCCGACGGACGTGGGAGAGGGACTCGTCGGCCCAAAGGGTAGTCACCATTTCTTTTCGCGGGTTTTTGTATGATCTTGTGCGCCGTGTCTCGTAAAGTAGAACTGTTTAAGTGTTGCCGTGTGTGCGCGTAGTCGGTTTTAACTGCTTTCTTCTTGCATTGATTTTTGTGTTTTGGCTGTTATATGTGCATTTTGATTGTGTATGGCTGTAAATACGTGCCTTATGTGCTTGTCTGTGTGGCGTGTGAATAAAATGCTTGCTTGTTGAACTGTGCCCGTTTCGATTTGTCTTTTCTCTATTGACCCTCCATCTTGCATCACGGAAAGGGGTTCGTAGTGGGCTTAATACGCCCACTAATTAATCGGAACCGTCGAGGCCGACGATAACACCGCTCGGTTATCACTGTAGCACGGAACGGACCGCTTAAGCGGTTCTGTCCGGAGTCGACCTGCGGCGATGGACGATCGCCCGGTTATCATCCGCGTGGGTACTTAGGTAGGTCGAGTTTGGCGAACAACCCATCCTACGCGGTGGCCGATTGGTACGTGTGTGGTGAGGTCGAAAGGCCCACCCGTGACTGGCTCCGGCGATAGTTCCCGGAGGTCACGACTGAATTGTCCGTCCGGTGGCGACGTGCCCCGATTCGAGCTACGTGGCCGTTCGCATGCCGGCGGGCGCGATTCGCAACAATATGTATATATACATTATATATACATACTATATAATTATATATACACTATATATATATGTATGTTTATGAGGCGCACGAGGAGGAGTGATGTAAGGGACACATCGGCCATTTGGAGTTAATGCCATATAGCACTATTTTAACCCTTACCCTATCATCCGAGCCTATCATCATCAAATCATCAAAAATGTTGCTTGCATCACTCCTCCTCGCGGGGCCTCATTATATGTGTATATCTGTGTATATGTGACCCTCCAGTACAAAACCAGTCGGAAGTCGCAAAAATTCAATATGAGTTATTCACAACTATACACTATATAACATACATATATATACACTATATACATACATATAAACATACATATATATATTATATACATACATGTATATCCATAAATACATGCACATTATATATATATTATATATATATAACATATATATATTATTATAATATATACATATATATATATATATATATATATATACAAACATACATATATATATAATATAATATACATATATATATATAATACATACTAAATATATATACGTATGTAGTATAATATATATATATATATAATATTAATATATCTAAATATATATATATATAACATAATACATACATAAATATATGTATATATATATATATACATATACTGTATATATACATAAATACAAACATACATACATACATAAATACATGTATATATATATATATGTATATATATAATTCCAGCAATCTGTGTGTGTCTGTGTGTGCGTGTGTGCTGTGACCGTGTTCTCGAACCGCTGGTCCGATCTAATTGAAACTTGCCAGGTATATTACTGGGGCCCTGAGGATGTGCCCTTTCAAGGTTTGATATTAATCGGACAAGTGCTTCCCAAGTTATGGCCATTTCTTTATCAAACCAATGACAAGACACGTTGTTGCGGTGCGTGGCCGATGGGGAAGGTAAGCTCAGCCGCGTTCCCATTACGGTTACAACGTACGGACTTCCGGAGAGTGATGACTTCGTGTGTTCTAATAATTTCTCGATTTCTTATGCGCATTTATAGATAAACACAATGCCGCAAGTTATGATCTTTTTCATAGAGATGGTGCATAAATTTCGGTAACATCAGAGTGCTGGTATGCTCCGAACCAGGAAGTAATTTTTTTCTCTCTCTTCTCTTCTCTTTTTGTTTTTTCCTTGCGATGACATTGCGAAAAGGCAAAAATACGTTGGCGCTAATTGAATAATTGGCCATTAAAACCTAAATTGCGAATCATCGTAACTGTGATATGCGAACTTCCGCGCCACGCACGTACGGGCACGCGAGACGAAAGAACGGCCTGTGTGGTTGTTGTTTGTTGCTCGCGGTTGGAATAATTATTATAATTTTTATTTTTTTTTTATTTTTTTTTTACGGCACGTACTAGTATATATAATTCCAGCAATCTCTGTATGTCTTGTGTGTTGTGTGTCTGCGACCGCTGTTTCTCGACAAACACTGGTCGCATCTAATTGAAACTTTCCAGGAATATTGCTGGTGACCTGTGGATGTGCCTTTTCAAGGTTTGATATTAATCGGACAAGCGGTTCCCAAGTTACGGCCATTTATTTTCCAACCAATGACAGGACACGGTGCTACGACGTACGACGTCACAATCGTTCTTCTTTTTTTTTTTGCACGTACGGCACCGCACGTACGGCACCGCACGTATGGGCACGTACTAGTATACATAAATACATATATACATCCATACACACAAACATATATACATACATACATATATATTACATACATACATACATATATATATATATTTTTTTGTGGGCCGGGGGTCGGTGCCGAGCACGACCACTAGGTGGGGAGGGTTCGTCATCTCCCACCAGACTCCCGGAATTTTGGCCGTCGCTCCGGATAATCCGAAGCCGGCGGGTCGATTAACCGACCGTGGTCGCCAATATTTCAACCGCGTCGCGTAGGGTCTATTTGTCTTTCACCAATTTACCTAATTAACTACACAATTTAAACTACCGGGAAAGCCACGCCCTCGAAACACCTGATCGAACCGGATTTACTCTATCGGCAGCAGTAAATTTACACAACCGACTACCGCTTTGCCACCTACCTTTCCGGCTCATTGCAGTCGAGCGGGGCCTGCCCAGGACGTCCCAGCTATGTTAAACCGATTACCGGGGATGAAACCCCGTCTGATCTCAAACGCGGAGCATGCTGGACCAAATAAAGAAAGGACGAAAATGAGCTGGGAACATTTCTAATAATTTATTTACAATAAATAAAAGACAGGAGAAGCGAGACTTAAAGCGAATATATAAGCAAGGAATATTTACAATGATGCAAATAAAAACACTGAAACAATTCCTACTTAAAAGATGGGCCCAACACATTCAGACGCACCACAAAAGAAAAGAAACCAGGATTTTATTGTTCTCCTCGCAGCTGTGAGGAGAGACGAGCTGGAGGTCAGAGTAAAAGAGTACCTGCCATCGCAGGGAAGCATGCTCGGAAATGCGGCACCTAGTGGCTAATGGTCATCGGGGCATGGTCCGGGAGCTCGTGCCAAGCTCGTGGATCGGGACGGAACCCGCGTGGCGAATCGTCGGGGCGCTCGAACTCTGATCCGTCCACGTGCCTACAAAACCACGTTCTCCGTGCAGCCACCGACAAGCACAAAACAACAACCATGGCCCCTTTTGTCCCCTCCACTCCTGTCCACAGAACTGTTGTCCACAAAACTCTTTGTGCCAATGCCAACAAGAACGACACTGACAACGACACACGACCTTCCGTCCACACCACTCGCGTTTTTCCACCACTCTTCTGGCACTGCTCGGGGGCTATATCTCCTCCCACATAGTTAAGAGATACACGCACAAGTTTCAAAACACGACAAGAGATCGGAAGATT
>CM068966.1:55957381-55973492 GCA_035128595.1 Eptatretus atami
GGTACTGTTGACCCTGGACTGAAAGAAACTTTCGTACCTGTAACGAGTGCATCGCACATGTGTCAATAGTCAACTTCAACTGTGAAGGGGCAAGAATACAACAGCTTTCGTTTTACATTTAGTTTTACAATGGACTGTGACATCACCGCTGAGAGGCGTGGGACAGTGCATGATCATCATCGTCATTCGCCGACATTCACTTTAGATTGTCCGTCGACAAGTCGTCACCGCTGAAGAGGTGTAATTCCACTCCTCGAAATACGCGTCTTGCAATGTAAAACCCTCTTCTGCAGCATGCTGACTATCCTCAGAATGTGAATTTGAACACAAAATAATGTAACAAGAAACATTGTATCTATTATATTCAACTACTGAAGGTACCTAAATTTTGTGCTCCTCGCTAGGCGGTTCGCCGTCACGTTTTCTCTGGTACTGTGACTGAGAAGTTTTGACACGGTGTTTGTCCGTCAAAGTAGACACGTGCACAAATCAGGGGAACTTCTTCAGCAAAGAGTAGTGTACACACGCAAAAATGTCGTGTACAAGAGACGTTTTGTAGGGCCTCATTGAGGTAGGCCATGGAGTACATCGACTGGGATCGGCTCTTAGCAAGAGACGCGCCATGGTTTGTCATCATTGGGCTCATGGAACGGAAATCCGTCTGTGACGGGGCTTCGGCTGGTGTTATTAATGAACACTTCAAGTTTCTTGAAGAATTACTCTTGCGCAACTATATTAAGTATGGCCAATGTTAATAACAGATTGCAAAATAGTGTTGCTTTGTGACACGACTTACATTGTAGGTGAAAATTAACTAAAACAAATGTTTTTCCAAGTTTTCTTGTTCATTAAGCTATGTACGTTTCATTGTGATCGGATTAAAATACAACATTAAATGTTTTCAAAAACACAATGCCGGTATTTTAAATTTGTTTCCAAAATATTCAATGAAGTCATTAATTTTTTGTCAAATTTATTTTAATTAAACACATTTGTATATGTAGCATGACAGCTGTGTTTAAGTGTATGTTTACTAATACGTTGTACCACTTTGGGGCAGAACTAAAAGTTTCTGAACAAGAGGAAGATTTTTGGGGTAAAATCGCTTCGCACTTTCTCTCCCTCATTCTCTTTGCAGTTATTTTTGCCGAGTGAAGTAGAAAAATGGAACAATAGACAGTCCTAAGCCGGGAGTAAATTCCATGCACACTCGCGCTTAATTAACCTCACCTTCACAAAGGGGGTTTCGTCAAAGAAGCATTCTTTCAAAATGAAATCACGGACTTACAGAGTTTGTATTAATCCTACGCTGCGGACGTTTGGCATTAGAACTTGAATAGCACGTGGATTGCCAGAAAATACAATCACCAGATGGATGGGGCTACAGTCCCCCCCCACCTACCCCTCAACCGCCTTCCAGCCCCTTCCCATTTCTGCCCATCTGGGTCATTCCTTTGGGCCTCTGTTTCTTGTCAGATTTCGTAAAGGCAACGAAGCAGGTTGTTGTTAAAACAAGAAGAACCAGCCGTTAGGTGGTAAGCGAGTGAAGGGCTACGAATCAGCACAAGTGTGATTTGGTTTGTTTATGATCCTCTGGACTTGGAGAAGGGTTTAGTAGACGTTTTTACCCATATGGAGATTGTTTGCTTGTACAGCACAAGTGTTGCAGGACCTCACCAGAGGTGGCTCAGTTTTCATGGTTATAGTCACGCCCTTCATATGTTTATGAACTGCTATCTTTGTTACTCTAGCTGTATGTGAATGTTATCTATATTATATATAGATTATAATGTAATACTATACATGATGATATACATACATACAGTATAACATCTCGAGCGCCGCCAAACCCTCATAAATGGGTGGTGAGCAGGGCAGATGACATTCATTGCGTTGTGTGCTAGGCACTGCCTTGTTTGCTGACAGAGTCATAGGTAGCATTTGCTGCTGTATGGGATACTGACTCTGTGTCTCTTGCTACTCATTTTGGTTATGAGGATTATGATAATGATTATATGATAATATATAATTATATATTATATATATATGAATATATATACATATATATGGTGTGCCGTATGACGCTAGGACCAGTATACATTACTGTGAAGTGTGTGTAGCAGAATGCTTTGAAGGTCACAGTAGTGTAACTTGATGTTGATCCAGAGTGAGATTATATATATATTTGTATATATAGTATTTATATATAATTATGATAAACACACACACACACACACAGCAGCACAGCCAATCTCACACATCACACACACATTTGCACACATTAAAATATGTCAAAACCTCGCTGTTGTGCTTTGGACTCTGTTAATGTCAACCGACCCGCCCCCGTTTCTTCACTTTCCCATTGATCTCACACAGGAGAAAAAAGTTCAAGTGCGATATGTTGTCGATGTGGTATCGGAGATGTTGCCAGACAGCAGGTGACGGAGAAGCATCAGCATTGTGCAACATGGACAGCCGTGACTTGTGTGGCAGAGAGTGCGCGGTCTGTGATAAATCATGCCCGAACATCCCCGCCTAAACGTTTTCGTTTGTCCGCATAGCACGATGAAAGGGCATGTGCAAGTCACGCCTCGCCAGGACGCATCGATCGGTCCGCCGCTTCCGAGGCGATCCCCAGCAGCCCTGCCACTCTCGCCCAACTCCGCGGTCGGGCGGTGCGATACTCGAGGATCTCTCCGCTACACTCCCCACCGCCATGCTGAGTGAGTGGTATGTTTGTGGCCACGCGGGCGCAGGCGACGGCGCCTGGCATGCTCCTGTCGACTGCTTACATGTCGTGGAGTGACGGACGACGACATATCGCTTGGTGGCTCGCTTCGACATTAACCACCTTGCGAAATGAGAGTATGCGATCCTGCTTTTTCTTGCTAGGCCGATTCGCTAAGATCATGGCGACCAGTGTAGCGGCCGTGGGCGGCAGAGATGAATCCTCGCAGCGGGTGTTGGTGTGGCCCTGGGCATTGGCAGGAGCGCTGCGGTTCCTTTCTTCTTTGCGGCTTACAGAGAATGTCGAAGGCCAGTTTCATTAGTGTTCTCCACGAGTGTTTCGGTGCTGGGAAGAGTTCGATCGACGTTATTGGTGCCCTGTAACACACAAAGGTCGGTGTGGCAGGGAAGTGTAAAAGCGAGGGCCATCGATGCGCCCTGTCGGCTGAGTGTCACGCAGCCTGCCTCTCTGCCCAAGGAGGTTTCTTGTGTAGGTTGCCCGTCCAAGAGAGGACTTGTGAGGTTCAAGTTAGTGAACGAGTTTTCCCGTTTGATAGTTTTTTTTGTCTGTGGTGTTGCGTGTGGTGCGGGCTCGGGACCGACAAGGTCAGCGCAAGCAATATAGCTTGCTCGCAGATTTGTATATAAGAAAGGAGGCTTTCAGTCAATGGCAATGATTTTTTGGGTCACGTACTTGCAAATCGTTAATGTGTATTCCATGAATACAGATGTTGCCCTTTACGAGATAGAACAGACCAGTGTATTGATCAGAAATGATTTTATTTGATTTGAAAAGGAAAATGAAGCAAGAAGTTGGAATATGTTTTGGAGAAAGAGCAACTTTGCTCTGTAAATCAGAGAGAGAGAGAGGGGGAAGGGGGGGGGAGGAGAGAGAGAGGGAGGGAGAGAGAGGGAGAGAAGAGGGGGGAGGGAGAGAGGAGAATCATTGGAATTGATAACGGTCGATGCGGAGATGAAACTTGAGAGCATCTTGTTTGCATCAGTGAGTGTACATATGGGTTAATTTAACCATATTTCGAAAGAACTGACCGAGCGATCAGGAGACACACCTGCTTCAATGGAGCTGCAAGCCGTGTTACTGCTGCCCAGGTCTGGATGGGCTGGGGGTGGGTTTGTGGGGGGGGGTGCATCTCGTCTAGCTGACCGCGAACATCAATAGTTCAATAGCGGCGACGGGATGTGCATGATTCGCAGCCACAAGGTAGCACAGCTGAAGAGCAAGCCATTCTCGAACGCAAACCCAGGAAGGGTGTGGGGAAGGTCTGGTTGCCTTCGTGTGCCAGCAGCGTCATGACGTTCGAGAGTGCATCAGGCTTCAAAACTGTGTTTCACCACCAGGCTTACTCAACGACTTAGCTTTTTGGTGAAGAGAAGAAATGATGAGAGCGACGAGAGGTGAAGGAACATGATTAAAAAGAGGAGCAAGCAGTAAATATGGACTGGGTCGGCAAAGATGAGAAATTGCTGTCAGACAAGAGACCAGTTTTTGAAAGGTGTCCCGTTTTGTGTTTGGGGCAACTCAAGCAGATTGAGAATTTGTCTCATTCTGTATAGGCATGAAAGCGTCAGACAAATATCCTACTGTTCTTTCAATTATCTTCTTGACTTATATCAGAAGTGTTTGATCAAGTCCTATGCAGGGCGGCAGTCAGCGCATGGGAAATACAGGAAGCGTGCCTCGAGTGCACGCATTGGTTTTTCTCGCAATGTGTGTGTGTGTGTGTGTGGTGGTGTGTGTATAGTATATTTAGTATATTTATATATTGAGATAAGTATACAGTAATATAAACATATAGGATATAGAGTATACAGTAGTCTATATCATATATATATCATTACAGTAGATAGTGTATATGTCATAAGTATTACAGATTTTGTTGAATTCTGATTATACAGTATGCTGGTATATACACTATACATATATGATATTAGTACATGACAGTAGTAGTGTATATAATTGTAT
Organism: Eptatretus atami; assembly: GCA_035128595.1. Lineage (NCBI taxonomy): Eukaryota > Metazoa > Chordata > Myxini > Myxiniformes > Myxinidae > Eptatretus > Eptatretus atami. The sequence continues at coordinate 55,962,093 of CM068966.1, forward strand.
AGCATATGATACATATATGTATAGTACATACATAATAGTATAGTATGACTATATATAAGTATATAGATATGATGTATGTAATATATGACTTAGTATTAGTGGATGAGTGGCTGCCACAACTATTCCTGGAAGCAGAATTAATGGTCAAAGTTTATAGAAGTGGTTAAGACAATGACAAAGCATGTTGGCTGTCAGTGAAGAAAGGCGAAAGGAGGATGCAAAGCCAGAGACAAGATAGGCTTGAGCATGGGCGAATACGTGTGAGGAGTGGAAGGAAAGATTGAGTTGTATGTCGCGGCAGTTTTGTTGACATGGAGTGATCAGCGGCAGATGCACGGAGAAATTGGGTGTCGATGGCGGAAACAGTTTGTGACCTTTGTAAAAACAATTCCACCCTCTGTAAATTTCGCTGCACATCGGTCTGGAGGAAGCCGTCGTCTGAGGAATAGAAGAAATTGGAGAATTTTGTGCTCTCGTCCGGTTAAGTAATGATGGAAGCTGCGAGTGAAGGGTGTATGTTGGTATTTTATAGGTCAGATGAAGAGCAGGGCATCGCACTTGTACAGCACTTCACAGAGTGGTCCGATGGTGGGGTCAAGTCGGTGTTCTGGTTAGGGATCTCCACTCGAGATATCGCGAGATGTTTTGACTTACTCGTGCATGGTTGTTCGAACGTGGTGAGATCTCATATCATGTCTTGAAGTTGTTGTGTGTGGTAGATTGTGTTACAGGTAAGATTTGTGCGAATTGTAATGAGTCAGGACATTGTTTTTCGTGACATGGCTGAGTTGTCATACATACGGTACACTATATTGTAAAGAATAACCGGTGAGCGTCGGCGGGGATAGCTATGTGTAGTTTGTTGTATTGTGTAAAACTGGAAAGCAGTCTCTTGCGGTAGAAAGGTCTCCTGCGGTGACGAGTAGCAGACGTTCCAGTCTGTACCGATGTTGGTATAGACGAAGTGATGGCTACCGCCTATAGAAGGTGTACAAATTGTTCGGTTTGTATTTCCATGGGTGTCTGTGATCGATAACGTTGTCCGTGTGGTTGTGATTGATGTATATTATTGTTTTCACACATTTCTAGCAGTGTTTTACGATCTTTAAAATACAATAAACCAAAGGAATCGTGTTGGTTCCCCCGAGCTTAAGTTTTATTTATTTATGGAAATAGAGTTCACCGTTGTTGTGTAAGTTAAATGCATGTGGGATTATAAAGTGAATTTGTGGAAGAAGAGACTGTTTTGTTAACGGTTGATGCAGGATGCTATACGTGTCGAGGTCCCAATGAAGATTGTTGATTGCCAGCTCATGTACAGAATGTCCTTCGCCTCAGATGGTGGATTGGTGGGACGGATGATTTAGCAGATATGAATGGAGTGGTTTGGTGAGGAAGTTGCCCAGCGATTCTCGCGACAGTGTCCTTGCAAAAGATGTAATAGTATAGTAATGATATATATATAAATATATTATTATAGTATGCATGATATATAGTATATTATATATATGGTATTTTGCAGGGTTGTGGGAAAAAAGTGTTGTGTATATATATATATATATATATTGAATATTTATATATATATATAATGATATATATAGCACTTTTTTTCTCCACCCCTGCAAAAATACATATAATATATATTGTATATATATATAATGTAAATATATGTAGATTTTTATATATATGGTATATATGATTATATATGTATATTATATATATATAGTATATATCTGTTATATAGTATATTATATGTTAGCGTTTGCCACTTTATCAGCACTGCAAAAAGTTTTCAGAACACCACATGGTGGATCAAGGAACTCTTTGACAACAGATAAAAGCTACATGTCCATGAAAATAAATGACAAACAAAGACGTGCATGGGTGGGCACGGCACGGCAGACACAGAACAACACACAACACACACACACCTAGAACAATGCGTTCTTTGTTGTTTCATGGTTTGAAGTTTTTCTTTTTTTCGATGTATAATAGATTGTCAAGCCGAGTTCGCAAGTACTTGCTCAGGTTCTGTGAGTCATTATTATAATAAGGAATTGCCATTTATCGTGGAATTAAAATGCTCGCTACTGTCATTTTGCAACGATGGGGAGTGACTTTAGTTTGACACTTTATGAAAAAGCCAATACACCAACAACACCAAGCCCCCCAAAATGCTCTATTCCTCAAGGATTAGAGGGTTTAACTTCCACACATATAAGCTTTGCACACTGCATGACAACCATTGGCGGCTTACAGGACAAACGCAACTCAGCAAGAACTGGATAATTTTCAAAAATCACGATGGAACTTGTCAATGGACAAACTTATCGATCTATAACATGTATATTAAAACGGACTTTTGTTATGGATGTTTGGGTAAGAAAAGCTCTTAAGAGAATCGCATTTTGGAACGGCCTCCCGCCCATGGAAGAAGGTGGGTCTACTAGCTGTCGGAAAACATCTCATGGCAAGGCCATATAACGTCAGGTCTATATAAGTAACCGCTGCTTACAAGAGCATGGGAGGCAGAGCATTGCAAAGACATGGGATTGTGAGGCACGAATGCTCTGACAAAGAGCCACCACTTTTTTTGTTTTTTTGTGCTTTTTTTCCAAGAAGGACAAAAGTCGGGGCGGTTTGGGACATGCTTATGTTGAAAGGGAATAAAAGTTGCGGTGGCATCGTTTCACTTGTTCCTGCATAACTCTTTTAGGGCAGTTCTGGCGGCGATTGTCGGAGCAGCCTTCAGCCCCGTGCGTGTCCTTTTTCTGTTTATTGTCCCGTTTCGTTTCATTATCGCCGACGGCCTGCGATTCAACCAGAAGTGAAATGCTGCCTCGAATGGTCGGCGCACGAATTCAAAAGCGAGAGTCAGAGAAAGGGTGGGATTGTTGGCGAATGATGCTCTTCATGGGTGGGTTTAACCGCCTCTAGTGGCGCAGACAGAGTCACTCATCGCCGGCGGGCGCACGCCTGAAACACACCAATTTTCTTGGTGTAGAATAGCTCGGACTTTTTTGGGGGCTGTGTGTTAAAATCAAAGGTAAAACCTTATGCAGTGAAAACCAGACAGAAAAATACCGGTTATAAATAAAGCTTTATGTACATAACATATATATTTTTTAACAAATCAAAATAACATTTAATATTAATAACTATTTGACTACACATCTGGATACCACTTGCCAACCATAAATAGCCATGAAAAAGTGCTGAGAGAAGAAAGGGTTAACACAAATAAATCAATGCAACTGCTTCTGACATTTAATATCTAGATCTGCACAAAAGCACTTTAACCTTTGTAGCAGTAAGAAACAAATAACAAGGACAAAAGCTCGGGAAGAGTTTTTTTCGGAGGAGATTCATTTCTAGCAACTAGCACACGTCAGTGCAACACCTGCGAAAATGAACCAATTGGTTGGCGCACTACCTCAAAAAACGAACTCTCTCGCAAAATCAAAAAAGAAAGAAGAAAAGAAAAAGTTGCCCGCTTCCAACAACTGCGCGATCAGACACGGTAAGTTCAAAGGCGAAGTTTCCTGAAGGACACTTCCTGAAGAGCGACTGTGCGGCCTCCGGGCTGCCACGGCCGTTATGGATTACGCTATGGCGAATGGGTGAGGTTCGAAAGCAAAGCGCCCTTCATAGGCAGGAAAGAACCATGATGGTCATACGGAACGCCTGCGGACCTTCTAATTTTCTCAGGCGGGAGGGCTTAGCTGATTTCACTCCATTAATAATCGAGATTATATATTTCTTTTTCGCCTAGGGCCGCATAATCTGGGGCGGTCCTTTTTTAAGGGCTCCCACGCAGCTTGGACGCACTTCGGAAAGTGTGTGTTGGTCTATGCGCTTGCCTTTTGGTCCTGCACTGTTTATTTAATGCTCGTCGTTGCTGAATGGCGGAAAATAAAACACGATGAAACATACCTGGGAGGATTCCTCTGAGTTTAAAGCCTTTTTGACGTAGACAGAAAAACGATGGCTCGGCCCGTCAGTCACGCGAAAGAGCCCTTTTGAAAGTGAAAGCCATGTTGTGTAAAATATCAGGTGCAGTCGGCGGTGCAACCCCACTCGAATTGGAAAGTTAGGCTTTGTAGATGCGGATTTGTTCCGGTGGCCTTTTATCCTCACTTTTTAAAGAAGCGGCTCCCGAATTTGGCGCGCTGCCCGCCTTGGACACAGGCTCGGTGCAGACACTGCAATGGCGCCGCGACGTGTATACCTGTGGCGTGTGGTCATTAGGCGGGGACGTGCGCGAAGCGCGCTGAGGGCCCGGTCATGGAGGAGGCTTGCTCCACATCATCCAATGCATGTCATGCAAACATGGGTGTTAATAGCTTTAGAAACGCCTGTAACAATGGTTTAATTTTTGCGATAGTTGAGCACTAAAATCATGGCATCTGATAACCGTCGATATGTGGGCAACATAAATTGCACATACAGCACCATATAGTAATGGAGAATCCGGCTATATTTACAAAGTAAGTAGATACATATACATACATATTATATATTATATATATATATATAGTATATTATATATGTAAAAAAGATATAACCTGACACTGGCATGATGTGTGTTGCGAGTGTGTATATATAAGTATAGTATAGTATCTATATATATATATTATATTATATATATATATATATATACTGGATTACATACATATTTATTTGTAAATGCGCGTAGCACATTGAGCAGTAAAACAAAATTATTGATTGAAACCTGATGTTTCGAGACCTAAGCTCGAAACGTTGCACAAAAAAGCGTGCAGTCCTTTAATAAACAAGTTTATTATTTTAACTTCTCAGGTGTTCTCCATTTTTACCATATATAAAAGATCCTGAGCTGCATATCTTCTGACCTATATATCGTATATATATATAATATATATTTATTAAATTTATATATATATATATATATTATATATATATATATATTAGTGGGGTTGCAGAAGTATGGATGTGGTGGAAATTTAAATTGAGACGACGATATAAAATAAATAATTTTAAGATGAAAGCAAAGCACTTAAAGGGACTTCTGAACTCTTAAAAGGTATAACCTGGAGAGTTAAATAGAACATAATACCCCATTCGTGTTAAGTATCGTACTTCATTTTCAATAAAATAATGATTTTTAAAGATATCTAATAAAAAAATTCAGAAGTTTAGCACTAATTGAAGCAGTGGTTTACACACCATTCTTAATATGTAGACCCGCTATTGTGACATGTCCAATACTGCTAAATCTGGAGGTTTGTGGGAAGTGCGTGAAGGTGATTTGGCATTCTTCAGTGATCAAGTTTATAATTTAAAAAAGATTGGAAAAGTCGTATAAATAATTATTCTGGAATTTTTGCCGCGTTACCAAGTGGCTTGTTAGAGCACTCCTATCTAACATGTTACATTAGTTTATTAATGGCCTGCTGTATGTGTCCTTTAGAACAACCTTAAACCAGTAAGGTAAAATCAGTGATTTTCATTTTTGGTTGAATCCAGGCAGGGCAGACAGTAAATATTTATCTCACGCCCTCTCTGTGCATGTGCGTTCGGGACAACTTCGAGAGACAGAGTACTGTTAAATGGCAGGCTTTGTTTTCTGATTCATGTTCAATTTGCATTGAAATAATAACATTCAATTTAAATAAGTTTGTTCCTCAATCATAAACTGATGTTTTAAGACAGACAGAATGAAACGCAATTGCTTAACCCCAATTTTAACTTTTGCGTGCATGGGCGTTCAACAACACTTACTAATAATAAGAAACAATCAATCTGTCTCTACGTATTATCAATAACAATGTGACTACTTTTGCCATTGTAAACTGCCTCCAACTCCATTCGGGATTCATTTTAATAAGTTTTCCGCAACAGTTTTTATGCACTCCACGCATAGTCAGACTGCTCACGTTAATTTTTTATCTTTCTCTCAAATGTATTCAATCCTTCATTTATTGCTAAGACAAAGTGTCAGTCCAATAATAAGATAATATATTAAACAATATGAATATATTCCTTAATTTTTCCTCACAATTATGTTTGAAATTGTGATTTGAGAAAGCCTTAGTATTTGATTTAAGTTGGACTCATCTTTCATATGCCTGGTGGTTGGCTTAATTGTTAGGGTGGTAGGCTTGAGATCCTTGGATCCTGAGTTCAAATCTCACTTGGCTGTTGGAATCAATACCAGTGGGGTGACTGGTCTGCCGTCATCCTTCTGAGGTCGGCAAAAATGAGTGGCCAGCCTTGCTCGTATCCTGTTTCAGAGTGGCGGACCTGTCCAGGATTGTGTCCAATAGCCAAGGGAGACTGCCTTAGGCAGCATCAACACTCTCGTACAGAGTATGGTGCCAAATGGATCGGATACTTTCAGTATATACAATGTATATATATATTGTTTTTTTATTTCGAGTAATTGGTTGTTTTCGCATAACTTTTTGAAAGACTATAGGTGATTTTGTTAAATCCTATAACAGTGGGTTATAGAATTACCCACCAGCTGCTCCATTTTGAAGTGCTTTTTTAATGACTGAGCATATAACGTTGTATATCGGATTACAATTTTCTGCAAATGTGATCGTGTATATATTATGGAAAGCTGCCTCAATGAATCATTCATGGTTTTTTTTTGTCAATGTCTTCCACTGAAAGCCATAGCAATACGTTTTTTGCTCTAGTGTTTAGCTCAAAAGTGCAAATCAAACGTTTTTTACATGATTTACTTTGTTAGGTGGTTCTGACTTGTTTTAGAAATATCGCTGCCCAATAGTGAGCATTTTAACGTCATGTTTAGACGGGGCCGCCTAAAAATAATATTTCCTATGAAGACATTGAGGGGAAAATGTTCCTTCATACCGCTTTGTTTCTCTACAGTTAGAGCAGTCGGTACTCCATGCTGACTTATTAAAGTCGTTCATGCGGAACACTTGTCCAATTTCATTTCTATATAATTATACAACATCCACGCGTATAGTTGTTAAAAAGAATGTGTTTTTTCGTAGCTCACCGGAGATTGGATCCTCGCATCCGGGTGAATCCTCCCCGGCTCATCGGGTCCTGGTGGATCCTTGCCTGGTTACTACTATAGCAAATCACAAACAATCAAAGGAAAGTAAAATAAAGTATATAACCCTAATATATTTCGTTTTAAATTTACGTTCATGAATACATGGGCTTCGCCTGTTAGGGTTTGCGCCCAGGTGTGGCGTATATTGATATGAAAAAAACGGAATGTCTTTACTGTAGCCATTTCTATGAAAATATGGTTATTTAAAACGGAGGCCCTGACTCTTTGCAAATTCATGTATTTGCAGAACAAACATTGATTACGAGTTGACGTGCAAAATCGTGACTTGTGAGAAATAAAAATGCTTTTATGAGAGCAATCCACTAAGCTCATCACAGTGGTGTCCCTTATAAAAATAGTACAACCTATAATTAGCTGGAATTTGAATTGTTAACAACATAGACACAGCAATTATGTGAAATACTTTTAATCATCTGAAAACACATTTGTTGTTGTGTAGCAGCACACGATATTTTTTTTTGAAGAGGCCAGGTGATGGATTTGTTGAAATTTTGTTTAGAAAATTAGAAACACTTTCCTAAGATATAGTATTGTTTGTTATATAATTAATTTTCATTATAGCATGAACGCATGACAATTCAAAAAAACAGAGAATTCTTTGTTTTTTCATAACAAAGTTACCACCTAATTTCTTTTATTTGTTTTGTTAATAAAATCATGACGATGATGCTTAACAATTCTTTTTTTTTTTTTTTTTTTTAGAAACACCTTTGTTTATATAGTACTTTCAGGTGTGTCACGAAGGTGAGGTGGAGCACCCGCTTGTTACATGAAAAGATGCGGTACAAGCCGAGGTCATGCGTATCCATTACTTTGGATTGTACAGACACTCATCGGTTGGACGTAAAAACCCTGCGCTTCTTCGCTGCCTATAGAATTGAATGGGCGGTTTCGGAGCGGTGTGATGCGGTGTGACAGACATGGGTTGAAAACGCGGCGTTTGGTTTGGTGCGGCCATGATGGCGCTGCCGAGAGCCGTTCCTTCAACCGTTGTCGCGCTAAGCCCGCCGGCATAGGGCACTTGGGCGCTAATCCGCTTACACGATGACGCTCAATTTAGGTCGAACGTCGCCCAATATGTCAGAGCTGTGTGCATCATGCAGGCAATTGAATCCGAAATCATGGCGCCGCACACACCACACCTGCACTTCAACTTGCGTGTGCAGGACAGGTGAGGAGAGAGAGACACGCACAGACCTGTACACCCGCACTTGTAACTTTTTCCATGATTATGGAAGGAAAAACCGCAGACACATGAAGAAAATAATGGGGAATGGGAGGAAATGGGACCGGGGCATGTTAGGGGGTGCAAATGGAGCTAAGCTGTAGACGGGGGGAATGATGTAGCAGGTGGGAGGTTGTAGAACCGGGTGGGGGGGGGGGGGTTGGTGGGAATATATGCAGGGGAAGGGGGGGAGGTAGCAGGCATGGAAATTGAAGGGAAAATGTGGAGTTTTTCAGTTCAAATAGATGGGGAGGAACGAAATGAGTTTTATGAAATATACAGGGAGATTGGAAGTTTTTATATGAAATAGATGGGAAAGTGAGTTTGCATGAAGTGATGTGGAATGCGGAGTCTAATATGAAATCACAGGGAAATAGAGTTTTTATATGAAATGGATGGGGAAATGGGAGTTTTAATGAAATAAATGGGAAAAATCGAGTTTTTATATGAAGTAGAAGGGGAAATTGGAGTTTTAATGTGAATTGATGGTTACTGGGAGTTTTTCTATGTGAGTAGAGGGGAAATAGGAGTTTTTTTACATGAAATAGATGGGGCAAAATGGGAGTTTTATGAGATAAGAAATAAAAATGGGAGTTGTATAGTGAAGCATTGATGGTGAAATGGGAGATTTTTCATATGAAAGTAGATGGGTAAATTATTTTTTGTAAAATTGAGTATCACCCGAACAAGGCTCATAAAGCCACTCTTGGTAAAGGGGCTAAGGGAAAGTTAGATAAACGATAAGGATAAAAGGCAAAAGAAAATGAGAGAAAGAGAAAAAAAAACATTCAAGACACAGGAAGTTGCGAAAAGTCAGGTGAAATGCAATGTAACCTCAAGAGATGTAAGAAGTAGGAATTGGCAATCCTCGGTTAAAGTGGGTAGATCGGAGGATAATGGGTGAAGCCACGTAGAGGTGGTGAGGATTCCAAGAGCGAGACAGCCGAGGGATAAAATATCTGCCATCGGCTTTCGTTCTGCAGCGCTTTCGGTGGCATGGGGTGTGGCAGAGATGGCAAAGCGGGTCCTGCTTCCAAACACTCAAACAGGAGGAGACCAAGTTAGATAAGTCCAGCAAACATTTGCCAATGAAAATATCTGTAGAAGCAAATTGAGAATGGCAACTGACCTATGTGAGAGGCGGTTGAATGAGTTGAAACCCATCTCCACTCACCGATGCAGGTTAACTATGCGTTTCTGGAGCCTATGCTAGTAGATGAAGTTGGAGGCTGGGGTGCTCCGCCAAAAATGTAGCAGAGTATCCATTGAGGGGACGTACAGTTGTCTTAATATCAGTACAAAACTAGCATTGCAGGTAGAGTAAATACTCTGCACTAGATAAAGACAAAAAAATCTCATTTGGAAAGCACTCTTGCAATACCGACAAATGTATCTTTTGCCAATGGAGGTTAGAGGAGATGTTCAGGCCCTAAAGCCAAAGCTCAGGTGATTTTGTTGAGGTTGAAGACGCCGATGTGCACGAGAAAGGAAAGACCTGTTTTCTGGAGCGAGACTGGACAACAATTTAGATTTCTTGGGCTCTTACAAGAGACGCCACTGGTTGTCATATTGGGCTCATGGAACGGAATCCGTCTGTGACGGGGCTTCGGCTGGTGTATAATGAACACTTCAAGTTTCTTGAAGAATTAATCTTGCGCAACATATATTAAGTATGGCCAATGTTAATAACAGTTGAAAATAGTGTTGCTTTGTGAAGACTTACATTGTAGGTGAAATTAATAACAAATGTTTTCCAAGTTTTTTGTTCATTAACTATGTAGATTTCATTGTGATCGATTAAAATACAACATTAAATGTTTCAAAAACACAATGCGGTATTTAAATTTGTTCCCAAAAATATTTCAATGAAGTCATTATTGTACAAAATTTATTTTATTAAACACATTTGTATATGTACATGAACGCTGTGTTTATGTGTTATGTTTACTATACGTTGTACATTTGGGCAGAAACTAAAAGTTTCTGAAAAGAGGAAGATTTTTGGGGGGTAAATCGCTTGCACTTTCTCTCCCCTCATTCTCTTTGCAGTTATTTTTCGGTGAAGTAGAAAAAATGGAACAATAGACAGTCCTAAGCCGGGAGTAAATTCCATGCACACCGGCTTAATATAACCTCACCTCTCACAAAAGGGGGTTTCGTCAAAGAAGCATTCTTCAAAAATGAAATCACGGACTTCACAGAGTTTGTATTAATCCTCCTGCGGACGTTTGGCTCATTAGAACTTGAATAGCACCGTGGATTGGCCAGAAAATACAATCACCAGATGGATGGCTTACAGTCCCCCCCCACCCTACCCCTCAACCCCTTCCACCCCTTCCCATTTCTGCCCATCTGGGTCATTCCTTCTGGGCCTACTGTTTCTTGTCTAGATTTCGTAAAGGCAACGACAGCAGGTTGTTGTTAAAACAAGAGAACCAGCCGTTAGGTGGTAACAGTGAGCTACATAGCACAAGTGTGATTTGGTTGTTTATATCCTCGGACTGGAAAGGTTTAAACGTTTTTACATGATGAGATTGTTTGCTTTACACACAAGGTGCAACCCACCAGACTTTTCATGTTATACACGCACCTTCAATTTATGAACTGCTATCTTTTTACTTCTACTGTATGGATATGTATATATATATATATATATATAACCTGTATGGATATGTATTAGTAATATAATAATATATATATATATATATATATATTATATATTTATAATCATACATATACACTATCCGAGCCGCACCCTCATAAATGGTGGTGAGCAGGGCAGAGACAATTCATTTGTGTGGTAGCACTGCTTGTTGCTGACAGATCATGTAGCATTTGCTGCTATGGAATTTGATTGTGCTTGCTACCTCATTTGGTTAGTGAGATATATATTATATATATATATTATATATATATATATATATATATATATATATACATATATATTGTGCGATATTCCTAGACCAATATACCCATTGTGAAGTGGTGTCAAAATGCTTTAAGGCACATATGTAACTTAATATCCAAGTGAAATATATATATATATAGTGATGATATATGATTATATATTAAATAATAAATT
>CM068966.1:55973517-55978517 GCA_035128595.1 Eptatretus atami
TACATAACATACATATACACATCCGAGCCGCAACCTCATAAATGGTGGTGAGCAGGGCAGAGACAATTCATTGTGTGGTAGACACTGCTTGTTGCTGACAGATCATGTAGCATTTGCTGCTATGGAACTTGACTTGTGCTTGCTACCTCATTTGGTTAGTGAATATATATATATATATATATATTATATATATATATATATATATAATATATATATACATATATAGTTGCTGCGATATATCCTAGACCAATATACCACAATGTGAAGTGGTTCAAAATGCTTTAAGGCACATATGTAACTTAATATCCAAGTGAAATATATATATTATATGGCGTATATATATATATATATATTAAATATATAACACACACACACACACACACACACACACACACACACACACCACACACACCGTCACAGCAAAAAAAATGTTCCAAATCCCGCGTTGATGCTTAATCTCCTCCTCTACACACACACACACACACACACACGTTCACACATCAAAAATGTCAAACTCGCTGTTGTGCTTTGACTCTTTAATTCAACCACCCGCCCCCTTTTCTTCACTTCTCCCCCATTGATTCTCACACAGGAGAAAAACCTTTCAAGTGCGAATTTGCCGGATGTGATCGGAGATTTGCCAACAGCAGTGACCGGAAGAAGCACTCACATGTGCACACATCGGACAAGCCGTACTTGTGCAAAGTGCGCGGCTGTGATAAATCATACACACATCCTAGCTCTTTGCGCAAGCACATGAAGGCGCATTGCAAGTCACCGCCTCGCCAGGACTCATCGACGCCGCCGCTTTCCGAGGCGTCCCCACGCCCTTGCCACTCTCCCCCAACTCGGGGTGAGGTGTGCATACCTGGCGGAGGATTCTCTCCGCACACTCCCACCGCCAATCTGAGTGAGTGGTATGTGTGCCATCCGGGCGGGCGAGGGCACGGCGCAACTGCATCTCCTGTCGGGACTGCTTACATGTCCGGTGGAGTTGACGGAACAACATATCCTGTGGCTGCTTCGACATACCGCCTGCGAAAGTGAGATATGCGAGCTTCGACTCTTTTTCTTTCTACCGATCGGCCTTAAACATGGCACCATAAGCGCCGGGGCGAGAGGATGATCCTCCACCGGGTGTGGTGTGCCTGGGCATTGCAGAGCGCTGCTTCCTTTCTTCTTTGCGGCTTACAAAAATGTCGAAGCCATTTTCATTATGTCCCACAGTGTTTCGTCTGAAAGAGTTCGATCACTTATTGTTGCCCTGAACACACCAAATCGTGCACGATGTAAAAGCGAGGGCCATCATGGGCCACCGCGTGATGTCACCACCTGCTCTCTGCCCAAAGTTTCTTTTTTTCCCCCAAAGAGGACTTGTGAGGTTCAAGTTATAAAGAGTTCCCTTTGAAAATTTTTTTTTCTGTGTGTTGGTGTGATGCGCTCGACCACAAGGTCACGCAAGCAAATATGGCTTCTCAGAATTTGTATGAGTTACAAAGGAGCTTCAGTCAATGGCAATAATTTCTTCGGGTCACGTGACTTGCAATCGTTTTAATTTATTCCATGAAATACAATTTGCCCTTTACGAGATAAAAACACAAGTGTATTGATCAAAACTGATTTCATTTGATTTGAAAAGGAAATGAACAAGAAGTTAATATTTTTTGAGAAAGAGCAAGCTTTGCTCTTAAATCAGAGAGAGAGAGAGGGGGGAGGGGGGGGGGAGGAGAGAGAGAGGAGGGGGAGGGAGAGAGAGGGGGAGGGAGAGAGAGAAGAATCATTTGGATTGATAACGGTCATGCAGAATGAAACTTGAACATCTTGGTTTCAACGTGAGTGTACAATATTGGTTATTTACCATATTTACAAAACCTGACCCGAGCGCATCAGGCACACACCCAATGAGCTCAGCTCGTTACTCTCCCAGGCTGGGATGGAGGGGCGGGGTGGGGGGGGGGGTGCTCGTGCACTTACCAACATCCAATATTAATATGCGCACGGATTCACTGGATTTCGCAGCCACAAGGTACACACTAAAGCCAGAGCCATTCTCAACGCAAACCCAGGGAAGGGTGTGGGGGAAGGTGGGTTGCACTTCGTGTGCACGCAGCTCATGACTTAACAAAGAGCTGCATCAGGCTTCAAAACTTTTTACACCAGCTTACTCAACACTTACTTTTTGGTGAAGAAAAAATGATGAGAGCACGAAGTGAAGGAAACAAATTATTAAAAGAGAGCAACAGAAATATGACTGGGTAATGGCACAGAATGAGAAATTGCTGTTCAACAAGACCAGTTTTTGAAGGTGTCCCGTTTTGTTTGGCAACCTCAACAGATTGAGAATTGTCCATTCTTTAAGGCAATACAACTCAAAACAAAATCCACTGTTCCTTTCAATACTCTTACTTAATCAAAGTTTACAATCCTATCTAGGCCGCAGTCACCATGGGAAACAAGGAAGCTGCTCGAGTCACCATTTGGTTTTTCTCCAATGTGTGTGTGTGTTGGTTGTATAATATATATATATATATATATATATATATACATATATAAACATATATGTATATACATATACATATCTATACATATATATAACATACAGTATATGTATATAACATATATACATATATGTATAATCTATATACATATATGTATATACACATATAATATATATATATATATATATATATATATATATATATATATATATATGATGGTGGCCCAAACTATTCCTGGAACAAATTAATCAAATTTATAGAAGTGGTTAAACAATGGACAAAGCATTTGCTGTATAAAGAAAGCAAAAGAGATGCAAAGCCAGAACAAATAGCTTGCATGGCAATACAGTTGAGAATGAGAAAGATTGAGTCTGAGTCCGAGCAGTTTGTTACACACGGCAATGCACGGAAATGGGTTCGATGGCGGAAACAGTTTGTGACCTTGTAAAAACAATTCCACCCTCTTAAAATTCCTGCACATCGTCCTGGAAACCTCGTCTGAATAGAAAAATTGGAGAATTTTTGCTCTCTCCGCGTTAACAATGATGAAGCTGCAGTAAAGGTGTATGTTTGGTATTTATAAGGGTCAAGATACAGCATCCACTTGTACACACTCACAGAGTGTCCATTGGGGTCAAGGTTCTGTAGGATCTCCACTGAGATACGCGAGAGTTTGACTTATCGTGCATTGTTCAACTGTGAATCTCATACAATGTTCTTAATTGTTGTTGTGTAATTTGTACATAAGATTTGCAATTGTATATCAGGATTGTTTTCATACATGCATTCATACATACGTACATATATTGTAAAATAAACGAGTGAGCGTCGGCGGATACTATGTGAACGTTTGTTTGTAGTAAAACTGAAACATCTCTGCGGTAAAAGTCTCGCGGTGCGAGTACAACGTTCCAGTCGTACCGATGGTTGTGTACAACAAGTGATGCTACCCTATAAAGGTGTACAAATGTTTCGTTTTGTTTCCATGCGGTTCTGTATCATAACGTGTCGTGTTGTATTATTATATAATTTATTCACACATTTCTACAGTGTTTTACATCTTTAAAATACAATAAACCAAAGGAATCGTGTTTGGTTTCCCGACTTAATATTTATTTATTTCATGAAATAGAGTTCACCGATTTATGTAAAATATAACACATGTGGGATTATAAAGGGTGAATGTGGAAGAAGAACTGTTTTGTTAACGTTGATCAGTGATGCTTATAACATGTCAGGCCACTGAATTGTTGATCCACTCATTGTACAGAATGTCCTTCGCTCAATGTGATTGTGGGAATATTTAACAAAAGAATGGAGTGTTTGGTGAAAGTTCACCAACATTTCCACACCTTGCAAAAGATGTATATATATATATATATATATATATTATATATATATATATATATATATATATAATAATATATGTATTTTGCAGGGTGTGGGAAAAAAAGTGTGTGTATATATAATATAATATATATATATATTATATATATATATATATGTATATATATTACACTTTTTTTCTCCACCACCTGCAAAATACATATATATATATATGTATATATATAATGTAAATATATGTATTTTTTATATATTAGGTATATATATGTATATATGTATATATATATATATATATATATATATATATATATATATATATATATGTACGTTTGCCAACTTTTATCAGCACTGCAAAAGTTTCAGAACACACACATTGGATCAAGGAACTCTTTGACAACAGATGAAAGCTACATGTCCATAAAAATAAATGACAAACAAACGTGGCAGGTGGGCACGCACGCACACACACACACACACACACACACACACCTAAACATCTTCTTTGTTGTTCAATGTTTGAAAGTTTCTGTTCTTTCGATGTATAATAGATTTCCAAGCCGATTCCAAGTACTTGCTCACGTACTCTGTGAGTCATTTATTATAATAAGGATTCCATTTATCGTGGAATTAAAATGCTGCTACTGTCATTTTGCACGATGGGGTGACTACTTTTGACACCTTTATGAAAAACAACACCAACAACACCAAAAAAGCCCCCCCAAAATGCTCTATTCCTCAAGGATTAAGGGTTTAACTTCCACACATAGCTTTGCACACTGCAGACAACCATTGCGGCTTACACGACAAACCACTCAGCAAGAACTGGATCGTTTTCAAAAATAAACGATGGAACTTGCAATGGACAAACTTATCGATCTATAAATGTATATTAAGAACGACTTTTGTTATGGGATGTTGGGTCAGAAAAGCTCTTAAAGAGAATCGCATTTTGGAACGCCTAGCCATGGAAGAAGGTGGGTCTACTAGCTTCGGATAAACATCTCATGCAAGGCCATATAACGTCAGGTCTATATAAGTAACCGCTGCTTACAAAGCATGGAGGCCAGAGCATTGAAAGACATGGGATTGTGAGGCACGAATGCTCCGAACAGAGCACTTGTTGCTTTCAGACAAAAGTCGGGGCGGTTTTGGGACATG
>CM068966.1:55983517-55995090 GCA_035128595.1 Eptatretus atami
GATGTACAGACACTCAATCGGTTGACGTAAAAACCCTGCGCTTCTTCCTGCTATAAATTGAATGGCGGTTTCGGAGCGGTGTGATGCGGTGTGACAGACAATGGGTGAAAACGCGGCGTTGGTTTGGTGCGACAATGCGCTGCCGAGAGCCGTTCCTGTCACCTTGTCGCGCTAAGCCCGCCGCATAGGGCACTTGGGCGCTAATCCCTTACACGATGACGCTAATTAGGTCGACTCGCCCAAATGTCAGAGCTGTGTGCACATGCAGCAATTAACACGCCGCACACACCACACTCTGCACTTCAACTTGCGTGTGCAGGACAGGTGAGGACGCGATTTAGGAGCACGCACAGACCTGTACACCCGCACTTGTAACTTTTCCATGATTATGAGGAAAAACCGCAGACACATGAAGAAATAAATGGGGAAATGGGCAGGAAATGGACGGGGACATGTATAGGGGGTGCAAATGGAGCAAGGCTGTAGACGGGGGAATGATGTAGCAGGTGGGAGGTTGTAGACCGGGGTGTGGGGGGGGGGGGTTTAGGTGGGGATATATGCAGGGGGAGGGGGGAGGTACAGGCATGGAAATTGAAGGGAAAATTGGAGTTTTCAGTTCAAATAGATGGGGAAAAATGAGTTTTATGAAATATACAGGGAGATTGGAGTTTTTATATGAAATAGATGGGAAATGAGTTTGCATGAAGTAGATGTGGAAATGGGAGTCTTAATATGAAATCAACAGGGAAATATGAGTTTTTATATGAAATGGATGGGGAAATGGGAGTTTTATGAAATAAATGGGAAAATCGGAGTTTTATATGAAGTAGAAGGGGAAATTGGAGTTTTTATGTGAAATTGATGGTTAACTGGGAGTTTTTCTATGTGATAGAGGGGGAAATAGGAGTTTTTACATGAAATAGATGGGGCAATGGGAGTTTTATGAGATAGAAATAAAAATGGGAGTTTGTATATGACATTGATGGTGAAATGGGAGATTTTATATGAAATAGATGGGTAAATATATTTTTTAAAATTGATATCACCCGAAACAAGGCATAAAGCCACTCTTGGTAAGGGGCTAAGGGAAAGTTAGATAAAGATAAGGATAAAGCAAAAGAAAATGAGAGAAAGAGAAAAAAAAAACATTCAAGACACAGGAAGTTGCAGAAGTCAGGTGAAATGCAATGTAACCTCAAAGATGTAAGAAGTAGGAATTGGCAATCCTCTTAAAGCTGGGTAGATCGGAGGATAATGGGAAGCACGTTAGAGGTGTGAATTCCAAAGCGAGACAGCACGAGGGATAAAACTATCTGCATCGGCTTTCGTTCTGCACCTTTCGTGCATGGGTGTGCAGAGATGGCAAACCGGGTCCTGCTTCCAAACACTCAAACAGGAGGAACCAAGTTAGAAAGTCCAGCTAAACATTTGCCATGAAAATATCTGTAGAACAAATTAAGAGTGGCAACTGACCTATGGTGAGAGAGCGGTTGAAGAGTTGAACCCATCTCCACACCGATCAGGTTAACTATGCGTTTCTGGAGCCTATCTAGTAAAGATAAGTGGCAGGCTGGTGCTCCAGCCAAAATGTAGCAAGAGTACTCCATGAGGGGACGTACAGTTGTCTTATACAGGTACAAAACAGCATCAGGAGGTAAATACCTCTGCACTAGATAAAGACAAAAAACTCATTTGGAAGCACTCTTTGCAATACCACAAATGTACTTTTCCCAATGGAGGTTAGAGGAGATGTTCAGGCCAAGAAGCCAAAGCTCAGGTGATTTTGTTGAGGTTGAAGACCCGATGTGCACAGAAAGGAAAGACCTGTTTCTGGAGCGAGACATGGACAACAATTTAGATTTCTTTGCATTGAAGATTACCAGCTAGTCATGCCCCCACTTCAACACATTCTCAAAATCATTGTCCAGTGAAACTCCATCCTCATTATGAGTGGTGCTGAATAGATCAGCAGATGTACAGTAAAGTGAGGAGTCATCAGAATAGTGCCTAGCTGAGATGGAACATTATCAGGAGGATGATTGACATAAACAAGAAATAGAGTGGGACCCAAGGACAGAGCCCAATAGAGCACCAGAATTGATGGAGCAAGTCGGAGAAGATTGACCCTCAACTACCACCTTCATCTTGCGATTTGTAAGGAAAGCTGAAATGATTCAATGCATCACTCTAGACACCCCATATCACTGAAGCTTGTGGAGCAGACCCTTGTGCCACACTTTATCAAAGGCTTTTGAGATATCCAAAGCATCTAATCAAGCTTCACCCTCGAGTTCCAATGCCCTGTTGAAATAATCCGTAATTTAGGATAGCAGATCACCAGTAGAGCGAGAATGGCGAAAGCCAAACTGGCAGTCAGTGAGAAGTTCATTCTCCTTCAGATCACGGAGAAGTTGTTCACTGATGAAGCATTCAACTACTTTATTACAGGAAGCTAAGGGGGTGACGGCTACTTGGCGAATAGAAAAAAATCAATCGAATTTTTATTTGAGATAGATGAGGAAATGGGAGTTTTTTGAGATAGACAGGGAAATAGGAGTTTTTATATAACATTGATGGTGATTATATGACTGTTTTCATGTAAAATAGACCGTCAAATGGGAGCTTTTATTTGAAATAGGTGGGGAAATGGCAGTTTTTAATAAGAAATAGACAGGGAAATGGGAGTTTTTATTTGAAGTAGATGGGGGAAATTGGAGTTTTTATATAAAATCGATGGGAAAATGAGTTTTCTATAGGAAATAGATGTGGACATGGGAGTTTTTACATAAAATAGACGAGTAAATGGGAGTTTATGAAATATATGGGTGTATGAGAGTTTTATGAAATACTGTCAGAGTACCTGCCTTACGGGTGATCTTGTTCCAAGCATGCAACACGTTGTCTATCTGTCATAAACCTTTATTTGTGAGGTGTATAGGCAACTGACAGCTCAGTATAGGAAAAACAAAATAACCTGGGTGACGTACAGTATACTGTATACAATTCAAAATATTCACTGCACTGGAAAATGTGGGGACAGGAATACTGCACTGGAAATGGTGGAGACGTGTAATACCCACTCCCACCTGGAGGCAGAGTTCCATGATACACAGTCACATAGAGAATTTCCTTCTCCCAGAATTTATACCACCCCCCCCCCCACGCACCACACACGCACACACAACACACACACACACCCCCATGACCACCGGCAAAGAACAAACACCCCTATACAGTAATTGGGGTCATGCTGATCGTATGTAGCAAGTCTGGATGTAATCAGCCTAGAACTGTAGGAGGAGTAGCATGACAAACAAACACAACAAACACCGGTCCATGAATTGAAGTAAGGATATGAAGAAATGGGAGTTTTTATGTGAAATAGATTGGAAATGGGAGTTTTTATATGAATTAGATGTGAAAATGTGAGTTTTTATCTTCACTATAAATGTCAGTGCGTGTGTGCATGTGTGTGTGTGTTGTGTGTTTGTAGTGTGTGTGTGTGTGTGTCTGCTCCATAACTCCAAACCATGAAACCTAGCAGCCTTCCCTTGTTGTATCTGGAAGGTGGTTATGTCCACATGTTCGTTATCTCCGGATGTGTCCGGACGGAGGTTATGTCCGGACAGACACTCCACTCATACTGCCTTACCTTGCACTCCCTCACACTTCCTTCCCATGCCCTCCACTTTTCCTCAAACTGCCTCCCCTCTTCACGCTGCCTCCCCTTCCTCACACTGCCTCCCCCCCTTGCACGGCTTCTTCCCTCCTTCAGACTGCCTCCTCCCTCTTAAACTTCCTCCCTCCCACCACACACTGCCTTCCCATCCCCTCCTCTCACGCTGCCTTCCTCTCCCTACCCTCACACTACCTTCCCCATTCCTCCCTCACAATGCCTTCCCCATTCCCTCCCCTTTCCCTCATGCTGCCTCTTCTCCCCTCCACGCTGCCTCCCCATCCTAACGCTGCCTCCCTACCCTCACACTGCCTTCCCCCATGCTCATGCTACCTTCCACTCCCTCGTGCTGCCTTTCCTTCCCTTCCCTATGCTATCCTCCTCCCAAACACCTTCCCCAACTACATACACCTCTCCGGAGGCCAAGGAGAGGAAGGGGTGTCAAAGAATATGTGAATTGGACAAATGAAAGCTTTTTGGCAGATTTTTTTTACAATATTCTTGTCAGCGAAGTGATGGGTTGTATTTCCTAGTATGAAATAAATGAGGAAATGGGAGCTTTATTGCCTCTGTCACCGAAATGAAGGAGGTTATGTTTTCACCACTCTGTCTGTTTGTTGGGTGGTCGCGAGACTACTGTTATTCTCAGGTTTTCCGTTTGTCTGTATGTATGTAATGGACAGCTCTGGAGGCCAGAGGAGTCAACCGATTTTGATGAAATGACTGGTAGGTTCATACCAGGATCTAGTTGTATGCTTTTGAGCACCGTTGCTATGGACGCCACCGTTGCCTAGCAACGGGACTTTGAAAGTTTTGAAAAATCCCCAAAAAAAAAAATCGAAAATCAAAAATCGGCTTCCGCGCTTTTATGTGCACTATAATCAACCTCTTTTGTCAAAAATTTTCAGCCCGATCTGTCAAAAACTGTATGACTAGTATGCAATTATATAGCGACCACTCATGTCGCCTACCAGCTTGTTTGTCTGTCTGTCTGTGTGCAGGATATCTCTAAAAGTTGTGGACAGATCCAGATAAAATTTGGCGGATAGTTTTGGTGTGTGACAAGGACGATCTGATTCGATTTAGGTGAAGATCTGGATCCGGATCCGACTACTAGAGTTTTTAAAGTGATTCTTCACCATTGGAAGATAGGGCCAAAATGATATATATAGCACGATATCTCAAAAAGGTGTCGATGGATTCGGATGAAACTTGGTGGACGTGTTGGATGTGTGACAAGGAAGAATTGATTCAATTTTGGTGAAGATGCAAACCCGGATCTGTAAATGAGAGTTATTTAATTTTCAAAGAGATTCTTCTCCATTGAGAGATCGGGCCAAAAACGATATATAGCATAATACTTCAAGAATGTATTGGGCCTGATTTGTTCTTGTGGATCAGGCATGATGTGGCGGAGGTAAGCACTCTACCGAGTGCCCTTCGAGTGCAAAAATGTATTGGGCCTGATATGTTCTCGTAGATCAGGCATTACGTGGCGGAGGTATGCGCTCTACCGAGTGCCCTTGTAGTTTGAAATCGATCAGGAAATGTGAGCTTTTATATGAAGCAGATTGGGAAATGGGAGTTTTTATGTGAAAAATTGGAGAAATGCGTGTTTTTACATAAAGTCAATGGGAGTTTTGTGAAAAATATGGGGAAATGTGAATTTTTATATGGAATAGATTGGGAAATGTGAGTTTTGAATTGAAAAAGATCAGGAAATGTGAGTGTTTAGCTCACCTGGATGTTGTTAGTCAGGTGAGCATATGCGGTCGAGCAGTGTCCATAGGGTGAGTGAGTAAAAGAGTGAGTAAAAGAGTGAGTCAGTCAGTCAATCCGTAAACACTTCAGTCATTATCCCTTGAACTAAACACACAATTTTTATGAAGCTTGGCCACAAGCTTCATATCTGATGCCTAAGGAAGATGTATTGACCGTATTGAAATCTGTGCTCATTAAAGGGGTCTACGGTTTTTTTTTTGACCCTTCCCAAAATAGGTATTTGCCCTCTTCTCCAAAACTACACACACAATTTTGATGAAACTTGACAACAGCTTTCAGCACCAGTGTTGTTCCAAAGTATATCGACTGCATCAAAATCTGCGCTCATTACGGGAGTCTACATTGTGGGTGGAGGTGTGGTGGTTTGACCCCCCAAAGTAGGTATTTGTTGTCTCCACCGAAACTACACACACAATTTTGATGAAACTTAATCACAACATTCATCACTCATGATAGACCAAAGGATATCGAGCACATCAAAATCTGTGCTCATTAAAGGGATCTACGGGGGGGGGGGGGGGGGGCGGAGGATGGGTTTGACTCCCCAAAATATGTATTGCTCTCTTCTCCGAAACTACACACACGATTTTGATGAAACTTGACCCCAACATTCTTCATCCATGATGTACCAAAGTTTATTGACTGCATCAAAATCTGCACTCATTAAGGGAGTCCACTGGTTTGGGGTTTGACCCCGAAATAGGTATTTACTCTCTTCTTCAAACTACACACAGAATTTCAAAGAAATTTTACCACAATTTTCATCACCCTTGATGTACCAAAATTTGTTCACGGCATGGAAAAAATATAGGGTCTGAAGGGGTCTTCGGGGGTTTGAGCGATTGTTGCTCCTGATCCAGGTGAGCTTCAGGACTGGCGGTACTATTTCTATATGAAGTACAATGGGAAATGTGAGTTTTTATATGAAGGACAATTGGAAATGTGAGTTTTTATATGAAGTACAGTGCTTATATAAAGTCTGCACCCCTTTAAAATTTTTCACCTTTTGTTGCCTTGTAGCCTGGAATTAAATTGCATTAAACCAGACTTTTTCCACATCGTAACCCACAACTTCCAAGTGAAAAACAAATTCTACAAAAATCAAAAATCAATTAAAAACACAAAATGAATAACATGGTAGAATAAGTATCCACCCCCCTGAGTTAATACTTGGTGGAAGCACCATTGACAGCAATTACAGCTGTGAGTCTGTTGGGATAGGTCTCCACCAACTTTGCACACCTTGATTGGGCAATATTTGTCTATTCTTCTGCACAAACCTGTTCAAGCTCAGTCAAGTTGCGTGGGGAGCGTTGATGGACAACAAAACAATCTTCAAGTCAAGCCACAGATTTTCGATTGGATTTAGGTCAGGGTTCTAACTGGGCCACTCAAGGACATTTATCTTTTTGTTCCTTCGCCACTCCAGTGTAGCTTTGACTGTGTGCTTCGAGTCATTGTCATGCTGAAAGTTGAACTTCTGTCCCAATTTTAGCTTTCTTGCAGAGAGCAGCAGGTTTTCCTCCAGGATGTTTCTGTATGTTGCTCCATCCATTTTGCCTTCTATCCTGACAAGTGCCCCAGTCCCTGTTGATGAGAAACATCCCCATCACATGATGCCGCCACCACCACCATGCTTCACAGTCGGGATGATGTTCTTTGGGTGAAGTGCTGTGTTGGGTTTGCACCAAACGTAACGTTTTGAATTTATGTCAAAAAGTTCCATCTTGGTTTTGTCAGACCACAAAACTTTTTTTCCACATTGCTTCAGAATCTCCAGAATGTTTTTTTGCATACCTCAAGCAGGACTCAAGGTGGGCTTTTTGAGTAATGGCTTCATTCTTGCCCACTCCCATAAAGACCAGACTTTTGGAGTGCCTGAGATGTTATCACATGCACACAGTGATCAGTTTTTGCCATAAACACATGTAGCTCTTTCAAAGTTGCCATTGGCCTCTTGGTGGCCTCTCAGATCAGTCTCCTCCTTGCTTGGTCATCCAGTTTGGAGGGATGGCCTGATCTAACAAGGGTCTTTTTGGTACCATATGCCTTCCACTTCTTATTGATTGTCTTGACTGTGCTCCAAGGGATATTCAAGGCCTTTGAAATACTTTTATACCAGTCCCCTGATCTGTGCCTTTCCACAAATTTATTCTGGATGTCTTTTGAAAGCTCCTTGGTGCTCATGGTTGAGTCTTTGCTGTGAAATGCACTACCCAGCAGAAGAAACCTACAGGAACAGCTTATTACTTCCATCACCGAAGATGAAGGAGGTTATGTTTTCACCCCTTTCTGTCTTTGTCTGTCTGTCTTTGTTTGGCTGCTTTTGTACAGGATATCTCAAAAAGTTGTGGACGGATCCAGATGAAATTTTGTGGATAGGTTCCAGGTGTGACAAGGACGAACTGATTAGATTTTGGTGAAGATCCGGATCCGGATCTGGATCCGACTACTTGAATTTTTAAAGTGATTCTTCACCATTGAGAGATAGGGCCAAAAACGATATGTAGCACTATATCTCAAAAAGTTGCAGACAGATTCGGATGGAACTTGGAGGACACTTTGCGTGTGTGACAAGGAAGAATTGATTCAATTTTAGTGAAGATCTGGATCCGGATCTGATAATTTTTTAAGTGATTATTCACCATTGAGATTTTGAGATAAACCGATATATAGCATGATATCTCAAAAGGTTGTGGACGGATTCGAATGAATATTGGTGGACAGGTCGGGTGTGTGACAAGAAAGAATTGATTCAATTTCGGTGTAAATCCGGATCCGGATCCGGATTTCAAGAATTGATGAAGATCCGGAGAAGATTGGTGAAGATTTTTTTTTTAAGTGATTCGTCACCATTGAGAGATCGAGCCAAAAACGATATAGTACTTACTGTATGGCATGATATTTCAAAAATGTATTGGGCCCAATATATTCTCGTGGATCAGGCATTACGTGGTGGAGATATGCACTCTACCGAGTGCCCTTCTAGTTTTATTCTGAAACTAGAATTACGTTGTCGATGGCACACCATCGCATATTCCCGCGCGCACTGCTTTGTCCCATTAACGCTAGGTGAAATTTTATCTTGACAAAATGGATTGACTATTCTTTTTCTATTTGATGTGCTTTGACCAAAGACTTACTAGTTTACTAAATCAGAAGTCATTGCAAGCATGTCGACATTTCATGAAACATTAATTTACACTGTCCAGCAATATAGAACTGTGCATCATTTAATCATAGGAATGAACTGTGTATAATATTAATTATAATTATTCATAATCAATTAGATAAATACATGTACAGTAAACATGTGACTGTTTGTCACTCATGGGGGCCACATAAGTAAGTTCTTATAAAAGAATTTACCATGTACAATGGTAAAACTTTAAAAAATCAGCCCCCATGACCCCACCCCTCTGGCCCAGCCCCTAGGGGTCATATCAAAAATCCGACAGTGTTGTGCACTTCCCCATACATATATCTACTATGTCCAAAGTTTCAAGTTCCTATCTCAAACGGTGTAGGGAGCATTTTTGACCCCTATCCGCTAAGCACCCCTACCCCCCAAGCACTCTGATCATGTGTTTAAAAAAATATGTTGTTAAATGTATAACTCATGAATATGTTTGATTAAAAAAGCTATAAGACAATTTTTTTTTTTTTAAATCGACCCTATGACCAACCCTCTGGCCCGGCCCTAGGGGTCATATCAAAAATCCGAAAGTGTTGTGCACTCCCCCATACATATATCTACTATGTCCCAAAGTTTCAAGTTCCTATTTCAAACGGTGTAGGAGGAGTTACAGGGTAAGACAGACGACGACGACGTAACGGACGACGGAAGGACGGACGGCGGAGACAATCACAATATTCCCGCTTTTCTTCGAAAGCGTGGGAATAATAATCCGAATAATTATATAATTTAACACAGGTGGAGGCCAATCAACTTCGTGTGTGCTTTTGAAGGTGATTGGTTACACTTGAGCTTATTTACAATTGCTCTTATAAAAGGGGGGGGGGGACACTTATCCAACCAAGATATTCTAGTTTTGTATTTTTAATTAATTTTATGAAATTTGTAGAATTTGTTTTTCACTTTGAAGATGTGAGTTACGATGTATAAATAAAGTTAGAAAATGCCTGATTTAATGCAATTTAATTCGAGGCCAGAAGGCAACAAATGTGAAAATTTTGAAAGGGGATATAGACGTTCTATAGGCACTTTAGATGGGGAAATGGAAGTTTTTATGGTAAAAAAATAAGCAGGGAAATGGGAGTTTTTATATGTAGATGGGGAAATGGAAGTTTTTATGGTAAAAAATAAGCAGGGAAATGGGAGTTTTTATATGTAGTTGTGGAAATGGGAGTTTTTCATATGAAGTAGATGGGGAAATGGAAATTTATATTTGAAATAAATGGGGAAATCGGACTTTTTATATGTAGTTGTGGAAATGGGAGTTTTTCATATGAAGTAGATGGGGAAATGGAAATTTATATTTGAAATAAATGGGGAAATGGGACTTTTTATTTTCAATTGATGTGGAAATGGGAGTTTTCATGTGAAATAGACAGTTAAATGGGAGTCTTATGAAATAGACAGGAAATGAAGAGTTTGAAATGAAATAGACGGGAAATGGAGAGTTTGAGATTAAATGGACAGGGAGATGAAAGTTTCTATATGAAATATGAATCAATGGGAAAATGGGAGTTTTTATATGAGACTAGCATGGATCGGTTCGTTAAGCTCCCCTCTCCACATGTCGTTGCAATGATTGATGTCACAGATTTGCTGTGTTGTCATAATTTACACCAATAATTATAGAAAATATTACTTTTGTACAAATTTATTTGTAATATTGGTGATATTATATATTTTTGAAATTTATTTGTGATTTAAAAAGGTTCAAGTGGTCCTTTAAAAAAGTCAAGTCCCCTTTAAAAAAAAGACTTTAAAAAGTCAAGCCCCCTTTAAAAAAGGGGTCTAGAGGGTCTTAGGGGTCTTTTGGGTTCTTGGGGTGTTTTTTGTCCTCGGGTCTTTTGGGTCCTCGGGGACTTTTCAGTATTCGGGGACTTTTGGGTCTTTGGGTTTTTTTTGGGTCTTCAGGGTCTTTTGCGTCATTGGTGAGTTTTCGGTATTCGGGGTCTTTTGGGTGTTTGGTTACTTTTGAATCTTCAGGGTCTTTTGGGTCCTCGGGGACTTTTGGGCTTTGGGTCTTTTTGGTCTTCTGGGGTCTTTTGGGTCCTCATTAACTTTTCGGTCCTCAGGGTCTTTTGGGCTTTTTGTGTCTTTGGGGTCTTTCGTGTCTTTTGCGTCTTCTGGGTCTTTTGGTTCCTCTGTGACTTTTGGATCTTCAGGGTCTTTTGGCTCTTCAGTGTCTTTGGAGTCTTTTGGGTCCTCATTGACTTTTGGGACTTTTGGGTCTTTTGGGTTATTCGTGGCTTTTGGGTCTTCAGTGTCTTTTGGATATTTTTTGTCCTCTGGGACATTGGGGTCTTTTGGGTGTTCGGTGACTTTTGGGTCTTCAGGGTCTTTTGGTCATTGGTAACTTTGGGTCTTCATGGTCTTTCGGGTTTTCAGGGTCTTTTGGGTCATTGGTGACTTTTGGGTCTGCAGGGTCTTTTGTGTCTTCAGGGTATTTTGGTTCCTTGGTAACTTTTGGGTCTTCAGGGACTTTTCAGGATTTGGGGACCTCAGTTACTTTTGGGTCTTCGGGGTCTTTAAGGAATTTTGGGTCTTTGGGGTGTTTTGGGTCTTTTGGGCCCTCCATGACTTTTCGTTTTTTATGCTCTTTTGGGTATTTATGGCCTTTTGGGTATTTTCGGCCCTCTGGGGACTTTTCAGTCTTTGGGGTCTTTTTGGGTCCTCCGTGGCTTTTGGGTCTTCAGGGTCTTTAGGTTCTTTTCGGTCCTCGCAGGACTTTTGGGTTTTCAGGGTGTTTTGGGGTCTTTTGGGTAATTTTGACTTTGGGTCATCAGGGCCTTTTGGGTCTTTTAAGTCTTAGGTATTCAGTGACTTTTGGGTCTTCAGGGTCTTTTGGGTCCTCAGGGTCTTTTTGGGTCCTTGGAGACTTTTGGGTCATTTGCATCTTTTGGGTCTTTTGGGTCTTCGGCT
>CM068966.1:55996598-56009558 GCA_035128595.1 Eptatretus atami
TGTTTTTATATGAAATAAACAGGGAAATGAGAGTTTTTATATGAAATAAACAGGGAAATGAGGGGTTTCTATATGAAATGGACAGGGAAATGAGAGTTTTTATATGAAATAAACAGGGAAATGTGTTTTTATATGAAAGTAAACAGGAAATGAGTTTTTATATGAAATAAACAGGGAAATGAGAGTTTTTATCAGGAATAAACAAGGAAATGAGAGTTTTTTTATATGAAATAGACAGGGAATGAGAGTTTTTATGTGAAATTAAACAGGAAATGATTTTTATATGAAATAAACGGGGAAAATGAGAAGTTTGATGTGGAAATACACAGGGGGAAAGGAAGAAGTTTTGATATGAAATAGACAAGGAAAATGGAGTTTTGATATGAAATAGACAGGGAAATGACAGTTTTGATATGAAATACAGGGAAATGAGAGTTTTGATATGAAATAGACAGGGAAATGAGAGTTTTGACATGAAATAGACAGGGAAATGAGAGTTTTTATATGAAGTGGACAGGGAAATGAGAGTTTTTATGTGAAATAAACAGGGAAATGAGTTTTTATATGAAATAAATAGGGAAATTAGAGTTTTTATATGAAATAGACAGGGAAATGAGTTTTTATATGAAGCAGATGGGGAAAGGGGAGTTTTTGTTTGAAGTAAAAGTTTAAATGGGAGATTTTTCTGAAATAGACATGGAAGTGGGAGTTTTTATATGAAATAGATGGGGGAAATTGGAGTTTTTATTTGAGGTATAAGTTTAAATGGGAGATTTTGCATGAAATAGATGTGGAGGTCGGAGTTTATATATGCAATAGATGGGGAAATGGGAGTTTTTATATGAAGTAGACAGGGAAATAGAAGTTTTTATCTGAAATAGACAGGGAAATGGGAGTTTTTATATGAAGTACATGGGGAAATGGGAGTTTTTATGTGAAACAGATTGGGAAAAGGGAGTTTTTATATGAAGTAGACAGGGAAATGGGAGTTTTTATATGAAATAGACAGGGACATGGGAGTTTTTATATGAAGTACGTGGGGGAAATGGGAGTTTTTATATGAAGTAGACAGGGAAATGGGATTTTTTATATGGAGCAGACAGGGAAATGGGAGTTTTTACATGAAGTGGACAGGGAAATGGGAGTTTTTATGTGAAACAGATGGGGACATGGGAGTTTTTATATGAAGTACATGGGGAAATGGGAGTTTTTATATGAAATAGACATGGAAATGGGAGTTTTTATATGAAGTACATGTGGAAATGGGAGTTTTTATATGAAACAGATGGGGGAAATGGGAGTTTTTATATAAAATAGAAGGGGAAATTGGAGTTTTTATATGAAGTAGATGGGGAAATGGGAGTTTCTCTGTGAGTTAAATTGGGAAATGAGAGTTGTGAAATGAAATAGATGGGGAAATGGGAGTTTTATATGAAGTAGGTGTAGAAATGGGAGATTTATTTGAAATAGACATGGAAATGGGAGTTTATATTTGAAGTAAATGGGGAAATGGGCATTCTTCTATTACATAGAATGGGAAACGGGTGTTTTTATATGAAATAGACAAGGAAGTCGGAGTTTTTTTTTATATGAGATACATGGAAAAATCGGAGTTTTATTGTGCATCACGGTGCACAATGAAAATTTTACAGGTAACGTGGACCATTTAAAATACAGTCTCAGTCATATGTGGTACATTGTGTTGTTGAATGATGAACAATAAATGATTGTTTACAGTTCGATGTAAATTACGAGTGATATAAAATACACATTTTGTTTCAGAAGGTGAATGCAATAGAGCAAAGCAACTAACACGCATTTGAAAGAACTTTTTAAAAGTGGAGGTAAAACGAACAGCATTTTACTCAGTAACGAGAGAATGGCTTGTGTACGCCGTCTGTATGCAGACAGTGCAGACAGCAAGAGATTTGATTAGTTGTCTCAGGACTTTCAGGCAGCACCGAAGGACGTCCGGCCATCAAATTCCCTTTTGCGTAAATATTCATAATACTGGAGTAATACAATCAACCGGCCATTGATGAAAAACGCCGTGGATAAACAAAGACACCACGATGAAAATAATTGCAATTAGAATAATTGATGTGGGCTCGCACTGCGGAGACGACACCGAACGAGTGACAATTTAATTAGTTTGTGCGCAAAAAATATGTTTGCATAATTTGGAAACTAAACGAAAAGTTCGACTGGCACAGCTTTCGCCGTGGGGAACCAATGATCGGACAAAGGGCTCTGCAACAGAGGTAGAAAAAGTTCATTAAATTGATTACCGAGCGAATGTATCATAATTTTGAGTTTAATTAACGGCTGCCCCGTCGCACTTTGAGCTCCTAACGTGCTTTGGCACTTGGCGCTGCATGAGGGCCTTCGAGGGTCCGTAGTTGTGAGACATTGTGTGGGGTGTAGGGTGGCCCGTCGGTCACCTGTTGGTTTGTGACCGTCGCGGATTGCAAGAACAGCCGTCGTTTCTCGCCCGATGACGTTAAGCATCTTAACGCTGTCGCATTTACAGCCGTGTGAGTAGAACGAACTATTTACGACCCTACCTCACCCCAAGGGCCCCCAAAACATGAACATTTTTGTGAACTCAAAACAGTTGCTGATGTGACCAAGAGTGGCTAAAGTGATGTTGCTTCAGTTAATCATTGACTTTCGGAACACCGGTTTGTCGTCAATAGTCCAGTGAATGGAGCACTTAGCAGGTGATTGAAATAATTATGGTTGTTGACCTAATATGCAATACTTACGAGATGTATATATGCTCGATAAGTAAAGAATATTGATTGGAATGTCTACATCTCTCTTTATCATCGATATATTTTTCTCGAAATATCAATATCGATATTTACATCTCTCGCCAAAAGATGTCCAGCACATTGTAACTCCTCACACGACAGCCTGTGTGAGGGGCCTCGTAATAGCTGCTGCTCACACCGGGGTTAACTCGAATTATATAGAGCGCGAACTCACAATGACACTACATGTAAAGCAGCGGTGCTTTCGCTTGGGATTCTCGGGTGCAGTTTCCATGACGGACCTCAGACCTCCAACCTGCACGTTCGTCGGCGCGACCTTTGATGTTCCCGCACATGTGTTTATGTGCTTGGGGTCGATCCCATGCTCCTGGAGCTCCCCCTTGTAAGAAACCACTGCTTGTGGACCCGGGTGCAGATGGATGTGTGGGACACCCAAAGGTGGTGTCGTCTGCACCTTGGAACTAACAATTATCGTGTCCCATGACGTCAACGAACAAGACCGGTTTACTTAGTTTGTCCATAACAGGCGATGGGGGATGAGAAAAATGCAATTTAAGCTTTTATCAAGAGTAAACTGTGAGAGGAACTGATGAGATAAGGAAGGGATTAACAAGCAGAAAGTGAACGCAAAATCATCGGCTTTTGTATGGTTAGTGCACATTTGGATCCCACAATTACGCAGGTGGAATAATTTCTCAAGAAATTGGTTAAAACAATGATCATTTCCTCAATCTGAGCTTCAATATGTGTGCAGCTGCACCCACAAAGCTTCCCTAATGTGTGAGGTGGTGGTATGGGTGAGGAAGGGGAGAAGGTGTGGGGGGGAGGGGGATGGCGTTTCCTGTCGATCTTGACACCACAATCATGTGACAACAATCAAAAATGGAGAAAATGTTAAAAAGCTTTCTCACTTTAGATAATTTCACTGGATTATTATATTTCCAATCAAATACTTTTGTCAATAAGTGAGGGCTCCTAAGTATCAAAGTAAAAGGAAAAGAAAACGTAATGTTCAAGGTTATCTGGAAAGTATCTCAAAATGCAAAGCCCGTCTGCTTTGTACTCAAACTAAACTTGACAACAGCTAAAAAATTGTACATTTTATCAATTTGTGTTCTCCACAATCTCATAATAAAGGTTTGTTAAAGATTTGATGACAAAAGTTCAAATGATAAAAATGTTACAGCCTGGCCATACACACTGAATCTCAATGGTAAACAAGGATTTCGATTAAAACATTTATAGCTGGTCGACTACTTCACAAATGACTTCATTCCTTACAATTCTTTATTCCTCATTGGGAGTAGAATGAGATATGCAAAGTTTCAAATTTTTCCAATCAGCGGTTTCAGAGATATAATGCCATAATTTTTTGAATTTCATCCAATATTTTTGCAATATCACATGACCTATGACGTCACAATTAAAATATTCTCCACGGGGGGTCACTCCAATGCTGAAAATTATTTGTCAATCAGACAAGTGGTTGCTGAGAACAACATGTTAAAAATTTTAATAGAGCAAAAAAAGGCCCAAAAAGGATCAAACAATAATAATAACAATAATAATAATAATGGTGAAAATTATTTCAACAAAATTATTAATTTGTCTTCTCCATAATTCTCATAATAAAGCTTTCCTGAAAATTTGATGACAAAAGCTAGAGGACCGTAAAAAAGTTATGGCCCAGACACACACACATGCACGCACGCACACACACACACGGACGGACAGACAAGGTAAGTGATTGCAAAACCATGGCTTCTGCTGCATGGGGGAAGGGCTAATAAAGGTTGCAAAAATAACACGAAGAAAAGTGATGTTAAAAGCAATCGAAAAATCTGAAGATAAATGTTTTGTTCAGCATCAGGTAGCGACTTGTTATGTAAAACTCACTCAAACTCTTGTATCACATAATTTCTCTGCTCGTGTTTTATAGTTTGTTTTCATGTTTTTGCTGTGTTGTTCTTGCCATCTCATTGGATTTATTGTAACGGATGAGTGTAACGTGTTGCAGATCTCAGATAAATGCTGGTGTGACATGGGCATAGAGGAGCGTATGACCTTTTATCCGAATTTTCTCACCTATGCAATTTCATCGGCGAGTGTTTTGAAGGGCTTATTAATCATCCATACTATGGATAATAATACCATTAAGAAAATAATAATAATAATAATACAAACGTACAGGGGGTTTGTTAAAGGTGCTGGGATCTGTGGAAACGTTGGTAGAGATGAATAAGACATTTTCAGGATCTGCGAACAAGATGTGGCGACGACACACAACACATCACTGTGCATGGAAGGACGAACAACGTCACAGAGAGGGGGCAAAATGTCACGACTTCAGGACTCGTATACTGTGTATAGCTTCTGAATGCAAATGGAGTGAAAAGACTACTGTACATCACGTGATGTGTGTGTGTGTGTGTGTACATATATATATATTATATATATAATATATATATATATATATATATTTAAAACATTTATATATATGTATATACTTATATCACACACACACACACGCACGCACTAATGTTAATATATATATATATATATATATATATATATATATATATACATATATATATATGTATATACACACACACTACACATCTCGTTTTTTTCACACACAACTGTTTCTAACAATTCCATCACACACATGAAAGCAAACACACACACACAATAAATAAATTAACTAAAAAAAAAATAAACAAACACACACACTCATACACACACACACACACACACACACCACACACACACACACACACACACACCACACACACACCACACTAGCTCTATTTGAATGGAGAGTGATTTATAATTTTTGTACCTAAAAGCCTTTGAGTGGATCCATGTCGTTTGAGTATATTTGAAAGGTCCCTGAGATCCAGGCATGAATAATAAAGATGTTTCATTCTGTTTGTTGCTTTTGAGAAGCACCTTGATGGAAGCCAAGCTTGGTCTATAGTTTGTTTAAGCTTTGGGGTTTTTTGTGAATGTGTACATCTTCATTCGAACCCCATTACTGAAGATAAAGAAATGACCAGATAATCTCCTCAAGAGTCATTTTCCTGCAAACAAAGTCCTTGGAAGAGCACAAAAGCTATGCTAATGATGAGGCAGGACATTGCTTTTGAGGTTAAGAACACTTTTATATCAGGAAAGCTTCATTATAGTTGAGTTTTAATCAAGAGCCTATTCATCTGCGAAGAGACGGAGAGCGAGCCGGACCCATAATACACGTGCAATGAAAGAGCTTCCTTCGAACATCATCTCTTGATACCAAGGGATGTGTAACTCGATTATAAAGCACACAATGTTCACAGATTCCCATCCTCAACAAGACCTTTCCAGAAGTTGATGTCGCGTGCAGCGTTCTATCATGAGACGACGTAGATAAACCACTGTCAGTTATGACCTACACACGTACGTTGGTACATCCACCGGACGTGTCCTGTGCATGAGTGTGGGGACCAAACGTTCGACTACGTGCATGACGTAGCCAGGTACAGGAGCTTCCCATGAAGCATTTTTGAACATGTGCTCGTCCGATGAGCCATAAAAAGGGGCCGCACGACCTGTCGGCCTGTCGCTGGACTGGACCCAGGACGGTAATACGGCATTCCATCACGGCCAAAGTACACCTCGTTACCGTGGCGCGGGCGCTTCCGAGCGCCACAAACTCGGGCCCGGGCAAGTTCAGTGCTCTTTAGCCGCCCCTTATTTGGCCAAGTAGAGAGAGACGGCAGGACGATCAGCACCTCGAGATAACGTATGTGGCCCGCCAGTGCAAAGTGGCGCGCTCGGATAATATTGAGGGGGCCGAGGAGCTCACTATACGCTGGAGAAGGTTCTAACCTCTCGACCTTCCCCGCTGCGCTTTTGTCCCGAAGTGAGCCGCGGATAATGGCCGAGCGGCCGCGTTAAAACCCATCATTTGTCTGTGGCGGGAGGGAGAGAAAGGCTCGAGCGAAGTTTTATGAAGTGCTCTGGGAAGGGCTCGAGATTTGAACATCTGCCGACGCGCAATCTCAGGATGCGACAATGAGCCGCCCGCGCCGCACTTCCGTTCTTATTAGGAGCACAATAGGTCGGCGGCCACACGACCTCTCCGCACTTTTGCTCTATCTCGTCCGACCGCCCCGGACATGACGGCGACTCGGGCAGTGTTTGCTTTTCTGACAAACAAGTTCGCGACACGTCGGACGACGAGTCATGACGTTCAATAAATGTTGCCCCATAATGAATGAATGTGCGCCACGTTGTCCGGAGACCGCGGTCCGAAAAAAAAAATGCGTAAAGTACGAAGTTGCGAGTCGACACGAAGGACCGCCCGATTCGAGGCAAGAACGGGCCACCGGCTTCTCCTCGCGGACCCCATTGCATTTCAAATAGGCCGGTCAATCCGAGCACTCGGAGCAATGTAAAAGCGTGTTATGCTAATCACACCTAACACGAAATAATCACGCACACGCGATCACATGATACGACGGTTTGCGCAGCGCACCCCAACACCTGCCTGCCTTTGGTTTGCTCCGATAATTATAAACATCTGATGTTTTTCATGTTCCACTCCTGCTTTAACAAACACTTCGTGTATTACATATACTTGTACCTCGTCACGAGACCAACATTTAGGTGGAACGAAATGTCGTGTGTATAAGGAGCACGAGAGCTGTTTCCATGCGTTTGAAGGCAACAGAACTCACGCCTGTAAACAAGAGCAAAATAGCAAATGTTAAGCATTTTAAAATGTAAATCCATATCGTGCAACATTATACACGATTAGTATGATTCATTCTGTAATTGCAAATCTCTCGATTAAAGAAGTGAGAAATAGTGGAACGACATTACTGCCATTCTTGCACTTTAGCGCTCAATATGTTGTGCTCGATTAATGCATTTAATAAGCGGAAAAGAGTAACAATTTCAACACAATTTACCTTTAGCAACCTCATTTTTCTCTTCCCACAGCACGACCAACGAAACGGAATAATCGCGCGATAATTCTCCTAATAATAACTCTGCTGACCTCACATTCTCCACTTTACAGTTCATTCGTTGCAGCAGGATGTCAATGCAACATGTTCACAAAGATTTGTGCTCAACGATTGGAAATAATTATCATTCACAAACTCACAGTAAACAAAAGGATGACAGAGAAAATACTGATATTGCATATATATTTACATCACCTCACGTGAACCGACACACCCACGGTGATGTTGGGAAAAGGTTTAACAACGGGAATTGTAAACGGACACTCGTTCCGAGTTGGAGTAGAAACGGACGAACTCAAGAGTGAACGTATCGAGCTGTGCGGCATGGCGTACCGACCAAGGACAACAAGTACAGGCATGGATATCGATCATGAAAAGCTGATTATGTACACTTACCTCTTTATATAATATTGGATATGTATGTATGTATATATATACAGTATACATGTATATATATATATATATATATATTATTTATTATATTATATATATATTATATTGGAGATATAAATATATATGTATATATATATATAATATTGGATATGTATGAACATATATATATATATTATATTGGAGATATAAATAATATACATAATAATATTATATTGGATATATATATATATATATATATATATATATATATAATAGCCGAAGCAGGATGGCCTGAAGGTATGAACACTTACCTCTCAGTTGTCTAGTCTAGGAATCCAGACCTAGCTATAAACTACCATCCTGGTGTTTCACAAGCAAGGTAAATCACCAATGTGTGTGCCATCCGTCTCTCGGATGGATGTTAAACTGGCGTTACATCTGCCGGCATTAGTTGGTGAACGTTAAAGATCCCACGGTGTCCTGCACTAAGAGTGGATGAGTTATTGCCGATACCATGAACAAATTACAAATTTCTGGCTTAACTACTACTTGGAGAGGGAGGGCAAACCAGATTTTGGGCCGAGGCTAAGATTTTGCCCCGGCAGAGCCAACATTCTCTAACACAGAGGAGGTACATCCGATCAAATGTATATTTATATACAGTACACTGTATGTCAATGTGTATATATAATCACTCTGTGTCTGAAAAACACACCTAATGTGACTTATTTAAATTCGGTTTCTCTTCTAAAAATAAAGAAATGTATTTCAAAGAATCCTCCAAATAATACAAATAAATCACACAACCCCAATTACATAACCATGAGCATCATGTGCAATGTAAATTGACATAGCTCACTTATTTTACACTGAGTGTTGATTAGTAAATCCGTGTCCTGAAAAAATTAAGGTGTTCAGCCAAAAGGTGGAATTGTTTTTAAAGCATTAACTCTAGTTTAGAAAAATCAGCAAGTTGCCCATGCCCGCACGGCTTTCAAAACGGAGTAGGGATGGGATCGGCAAAAAAGCAAATGCCATCTTCTGTCATCGAGCTGGCAAGCTGGGAGCAACAATTCTCCTTTATTGCCACATCTGATGCAATTTAAATCCTCCGATGGTGGCAGGTACTCCATTTGAAACTGTTTGTTTAATATATGTAGCTTTTGATGCTTAGAATCCATTATGTAAGTTTGTATTGGTGTCAAAGCCAGTGATCAATTGGAAATTAATAGTAGGATTATTATTATTATTATTATTATTATCATTATGGTATAGAAATATTTTAAAAACGGAAAATAAATTCAGAAAATGTGTGTTCAATTAGCTCAGCTAATGAGAGTTGGTTAGAGTACAGTACAGACGTGGTGTTTGTGCCACATGCGCCGTTCTAGTTTAATACAGTATCCCTGATCTCAAGGGAATATGTACGATGGTCTGTTGAAAGTAATGCCGCTTATTCCTTTTCTCCAAAACATGCAAAGATATCGAATGAAACAAATACAGATACTAACATCAATCTTTATTTGACCATGGTGTATATTTATTTCTCAATATAATCACCACTGTGGTCCACATGTTTCTGTCAACGTAGTTTTGTGATGCAGTCATGATAGACCTGTGCATCCTGCTGACTTAACCAGCGTTTCACAGCGGCATTGACATCATCAATGGAAGAAAAAAGCTCTCCATGAAGGTTGTGTGTGTGTGTGTGTTTGTTGTGTGTGGTGTGTGTGTTTGATAATATATATATTAATATTATATATATATATATATATATATATATATATATATATATATTACAAGCACACAATGTTTTCTTATTTTTTGTTACACGTTAAGTTTGGGGAAGAGATGAAAATCTGATGGAGCCAAGTCGTGGCTCGTGATCCTTGGTGGCGGTACTCCACTGAACGTCTCCTACTCTCAAGAATGTGATGGTGCACCCAACTCTCATCTCCAGTCATCTCCAGTCATCTCCAGTTAGTTCCAGTTATCTCATCTCCAGTCATTCATCCCAACTCTCATCTCGAGTGCTACACACTTCACAGCACTGACAATGTCGTGCTGCCTCTGCCATCTTGACTAACATAGCACTGAGACACATACGTGTTCGAACCACAAAACTTTGCACCCATTGGTTGTAAGGATTAATATGCGGATTGTGCTTTGTTTCATTCGAATATCTTTCCTGTTTTGAAGAAATAGAAAATGAGATTACCTTTTAACACACCCTTGTATTTCTTTGAACCGAAGCTTCGATAATATTCCAATACCCTGATGGGAGCAACGGATTAAATTAATTAAAATACAGGGAGTGAATATAGGGGGAAATAAATTGATTGCAAAATTACTTCAATTAACCGTCTCGAGGCTGGATGAATGAATTTAACACTAACACTAACACTAACACTAACACACACACACACACACACACACACACACACCACACACACACACACCTTGTTTTTATTTATTTTTTTGGACTATTACGATCTTAGACTAACAACGGTCTCAGACTATTGCGAATCTCACATTCATAGAACTTTTTGAATGGTCCTCGTAAACTCCTTGTGCAATTTAATTTGCTGGAATGTGTTAAAAGAAGGGTTTTGTCGTATTTATAAAAGACATCATTTTTAGTTGGAATTCATGCAATAGTGAATGCTTGTCAATGTTCCACGGAATCGAAATAAAACAACAGTTTTGGTCTTTATGGAAACCGTGGCGGGCACGATGGCATGCCTTGCACCAAGACCTTTCACGCGGTTTCCACTGCCTTGTTTCGACCCACAAGTCATGCCGAAGTTCTCCGTCCGATTGTACATCCGTGAGATGAACAATGATTTGGCAGCTGCCCCGGGGCAGCTTGGATTTCAGGTCCAGAGCCTGTACCCCGATGACCCCTGCCACACATATATGGCTGAACGAAGGGCGACTCGAGAGGGGAACGCGGTGCAGAAATGCACCGAGTCAAGAAGACCGAGAATATATGAGATCCCAGGCCCATATATTACAGCCTTATATCAACAGATTCGGTGGACCCGCAAGTGCTTCGCGACGGCGAGGGAGGTGCAGAGTGAGGGTGGGGAGAAATGGCATCTAACACCACGGCATACCCATCCGGCTGGGCCTAACTTCAAGCTTTGTTAAGTTTCTCCTCCTCGATTTGTGCTGTCATGAAAAGGGCCGAGGGAGGTGCGAGGAGTAGAGTGTGCGCTCGGGGAAGGAAGAGTTTGCCCGAGAGGAGCCAGCAGCGCGTTTTGGCGCTTCGTGAAAGCGACTCAGCCAGGGTGGTCGGTCTTGGTGCCAGGAACAGGGTCACGCGTGGAGCAGGCTCAGTATGCCGTCCTTTGAGCATCTAAACTCTCCATACAGCGTCTGCCTAATGGAGTTATGCAGTGCGTGGAATTCCTGCCATCTGTGGAAGCGACATCTTTCCGAACATTTAATGGCGAAGCTCACAGTGCTTTAAAAGCGAAAAAGGTGAAAATAATAATCATCAACGAATCCCAAAGCCGAGCACGCAAGTGAACATAATGTTTTTTTTTAACATTCGGTGAAATGCCTAAGTTGTGAACCGAATGTCCCAAACTATTCCATACCCATAAAGAGGTCTCAAAAGACCCCTGGTCGATGTAAACAGTGTTGCTGCATTCACAGCTCATTCAATATTATCTGGTGTACGAATAAAAGGACGAAAGTGGTCGCTGAAGACAAAGGTCGCTCAATAT
Organism: Eptatretus atami; assembly: GCA_035128595.1. NCBI lineage: Eukaryota > Metazoa > Chordata > Myxini > Myxiniformes > Myxinidae > Eptatretus > Eptatretus atami. The sequence continues at coordinate 56,008,485 of CM068966.1, forward strand.
ATAATCTCATGGGTCCAGTGATCGGAAAGATTTTTTTACAAAACGCGTGGAATGTTTTGGAAAATAGAGGATCCAGAAGGGTGTTCATTAGTCCGCTGGGTGGCGATTCGGCAGGATGTCGTCCCATGCAAGCGGCGCTCAAGCTCCTAACAGGATTTAGCTCGTTTAAGCCGCGCTGTGCAGATTGCTGCAAGGCTCTGGTAATTAGTGAAGTTAATGCGGGAATGGTAATTGGGGGGAGAGGGCTGTGGGCTCGACCATGTGCGGCGCTCGGGGCTGATGAAGATATCTCTCTCTCTCTCGTTGCAGCACTGTTAGATCGAAGCAGGAAAGCAAAGATACTTGGGGAGGGTGGAAGGGGGGAGGGTTGGATGAGAGAGGTGGGAGAGGATAGGTGGTGGACGGGGGAGTGCTGATGGGGGTTCTCGAGTTGGAGAGGTTAGAGCAGAGAAAAAAATCAAAACGAGTTGGGTCAAAGGGATACTTTATGCGCTTGGAATCTCCACCGTCGACTTACTGTGATCTCGACTCTGTGTCTTCACCAAAATCACGAAGACCTTTTGGGTTCAACGATCTCGTGTCTTGTTTCATGTATTTCATTCTACACTGCAGGATTCACAAAGGAGCTTTTAAATTCATCACGTGCAGTTAAGTAACAGGAAGAAACATCCACATATAGGTTTAAGTGAATTACAAGAACATTAAATCAACACAGTATGTGAGATTCAAATCTGAGATCCCAGCATCATTAGCTCGATGTGCTCAGGTGATAATAACAAAATAGGCCAACCTACAATAATTATTTCACACATTAATAAATTGCAGTTATTTGAGGGAGGAAAATGCTGAGATGAGACTCATACATAATCTGGCTTCCTTTAAATAATCCGAGATTTCAATACATTTATTGGGATCAGTATGAAGTGAATATAGGTATAGGAGCGCTCTTGATCCAATGGTGATGATGATCTCTTGAACACATTAGGAAGTGACGTCTAACGTGTAAAAAACATAAAATTGTTTGTGTATGTGTGTATGTGTATGTGTGTATGTGTATGTGTGTATATATATATA
>CM068966.1:56009583-56020350 GCA_035128595.1 Eptatretus atami
GGGAATGGTGTATATTAATATATGTATAATATATATATATATCATACTGTGTGCAGAGCGTTGGTGGTGCCTAAGTAGTCTCCTTGGCTCTTGGGCACAATCCTGGACGGGTCACCACTCTGACACAGGATACCAGCAAGCTGGCATTCATTTTGCTGACCTCAGAAGGATGACAGGCACAGTCAACCCCACCTGGTATTAATTCAACAGCCAAGTGGGATTTGAACGAACTCAGGACTGAACATATATATATATATATACACATATGTAGATATACATGTATATATATATATATATATATATTATATATATATAAATATATATACATATGTAGATATACATGTATATACATATGTATATATATATATATATTATATATATATATATATTTAAATATGTATACAAACAAACACACATAATAATGACCGAAGCTTTCGTGCTGCACTCTTTTGGGTAAAAATCACAGCAAGTGAAGGAGGAAGTGAAGGCGCGTGCTTTATATGCAGGTCTCAATAAGAGTAGATGCTGATTGGTTCAACCGTAGTGACGTCACGGTTAATCCGAATGCCCATTGGTCGGCTCACTTCACCTCGAGCTCCCATTGGCTGGAGCAGAGTTCGTCGATGATTGACGTTTACAACCACATCCTGGAGATAGGGGGGATGGGTTTCCCTAAGGTCCATTCACCATTTGTTACCGTACTTCCCTTGATCTTTCCATGCTGAAAGAGACACAAGAATCGTACAAATTCCTTTTGACGACATAATATTGGATCGGTGTAAGGATGAAGGTTGCTTCCAACATAGGAAATGAAACGAGCTCCGACCTCGGTTCAATATCCTGAACATATCTGCATTGTTCCACGAGAACAGCTCCAGGAGATATATATATTCCACGAGAATATCTGCAGCTCCTTGAGAAACAAAATTGCCTTGATCAATATCCTGGTTAACAGAGCACAGAGGATTTGTTCACCTTGTAATCTTCCTGCTGAAATTGACAAAATCATGAATATACTCGGTGAGAATGGTTATCCTGAGCATATAGTTAAGAGATACACACACAAGTTTCTAAACACGACAAAAGATCGGAAGATTGGTCCGGACAAATGTCCAGTCTATATCAGGATGCCCTGGAAAGGGCAATCATCAGGAAGTTTGAAGTACAAATCAACATATTGTGTCCAACACGTTTCTGGTTGTGCAACCCGAGTAATCTTTACCTCTCGCCGTTTGCTGACGTCAGTCAACAAGGATGTGCTACTCACCTCACAAACCAGCAATGTTATTTATGAGTTTAAGTGCCAATGTGAAGCTCGGTACGTGGGCCGCACAACACTAAGATGTGCTGATCGGATCAAACAAACACGTCCCCTTGGCGATTAGAAGAAAGATCGTGAGGGTTAGAACACAACGAGTGCGAGCATGTGGAAATATCCAGCAACCACCGGCCACTGTACCTGCTTCATCTGCCATTGCACAGCACCTGGTTGCCAACCCTATCTGAGCAGACCAGTTCAATGCAGATATTCAGGTATTGAGCCGAGAGTCGGAGCCCGTTTCATTTACGTACAGTATGTTGGAGCAACCTTCATCCTTACCACTGATCCAATACGATGTCGTCAAAAGGAATTTGTATGATCTCTGTGTCTCTTTCAGCATGGAAAGATCAAGGGAAGTACGGTAACAAATGGTGAATGGACCTTCGGGAAACCCATCCCCCCTCTCTCCAGGATGTGGTTGCAAACGTCAATCATCGACGAACTCTGCTCCAGCCAATGGGAGCTCGAGGTGAAGATGATGAGCCGACCAATGGGCGTTCGGATTAACCGTGACGTCATTACAGTTGAACCAATCAGCGTCTACCTTATTGAGACCTGCGTATTAAGCACGCACCTTCACTTCCTCCTTCACTGACTGCGATTTTTACCCTGAAGAGTGCAGCACGAAAAGCTTGGTCACTATTATGTCGTGTTTGTTTGTACCATATTAAAGTTCTGTAGTACCAAACATGTTTATATATATATATATATAATATAATATTATATATATATATATATATACATACATATAATACTGTATGTACACACACATCCTCCTCTCTCTCTCTCTCTCTCTCTCTCTCTCTCTCTCTCCTCTCTCACACTCAACAAGACAGAGCAGCAGCTTATGGAGTTTTTGGAAGGGGAGAAAGAGAAGGTGCAGATTGTCAGCTCCGCAAGGCCCATCAAAGCGTGTGTGCGGTTTGCCTTCCTGCAGTCAGCAGCACCTCATTAAACGGCCATCTGTGTTCAAGCAAAGCGAGGCTAATTACTGACCCCGTTAATATTTTCCAAACATTATGAATTTAAATTAATGAAGAGCGCAGGCTCGCCGCTGAGACGGCAGTTGATCGATGCTCCACCGTTGTCTGCACTCAAGCAGCCGAGCTTGCGAGGAACCCTCCGAACGTATTTTTCCGCATCGTTCAGAGCGCAGAAGGGTATTTTACACCCAGCTGCACACACTTACGGCGAGGACCGTCTCTCGAGCAGTGTTCCTGGTGAAATGACATTACGTGGATACACACGAAAATATGTAGAAACACCAGGGCCAGGAAGCAAAGTTCTGCAGCAGATGAGGGGATGGGAGGGGAGGTGGCATGACGGTTTATGGCAGGAGCATTCAGCATACCAGGATGTTGTTATCCATCTCAATATCGATCTGTCTACCTCTGTCTATTGATATTTCCAAACTGACCAACAAGGTATCACGAGGGAGGCAAGTTAGTGTTTTGTATGGACAGTGCACACTATACATATTACATGAGTTATACATGCATGTGATGGTCTTTTGGTGTGCAAGCAAGAAATCGTCATTCGGTGTTCACAACAGAGGCAGCAAACTGTTTAAGTATCAAAAGATCTGCCTGCACTGCAGCACGCTGGACCCAGCTATGGAAGCTTGTGGTTTAATGAAACGAATCTATCAAAAACGGATTATTCCAGCCGAGTCGAGGCAGACATACCCATGTCTGGTTTAAATCACACATGGAAGGGTTTCTAACATGAGAGGTAAGAGCCAGGAGATTGGGTTTGTGTGCATTTTTGAGTGGGTTTCAAGATTAGAATTACGAGCTGATTACAATACAGTGAATGCGGTTAGTTTTGTTACAACGTTATGGACAAATAATGCATGTGTGATACATTCCATATACAGACACATCGTGTCTATGTGTCTCTGTGTGTAAAATATGTGTATGTGTGTATATATTATATTATATATATATATATATATATATAATATATATATATATATATATATATAATATATATATATATATATATATACACACGAGGTGTGTTCAAAAAGTATCCAACCTTAATTTGCGTGCGTAAACAAATGAAGCTAGGGAGCGTGGTTTGGTGCACGTATGTAGGCGATCCTAATCCGTATGCGTGAATATTTTCCCACCTGGAGAAGCTGTCAGTCGCCGACAGACCGCCGATGAGTGAGGAAGTGTAAGTGAGCGCCGTCGGATTTTCGTTTTTGACAAAATGACGGATCACTGTGGTCTCATCCAGTGATCACTGTGTTGAAGAAGTTGGATCGCTGTTCACAGTCTCCAGCATGTCCGTGTGCGATCTCCAAATGGAGTTGCTTCTGCTCGATCGGTTAGCAGCTTTGCACGAACTTTGCTGAGATTCTCCTTAAGCCAAATCCTCAGTCACCATGGAATGAACGGATTCAATGCTGACGCCCGCCTCGTCTGCAAGTTTCTGATCGTGATTCGACGATCCTAACATCAGCAGGGTCCTCGCTTTGTCAATGACAATCTCATTTCGGGATGTTGAGGGCCTACCAGAACGTGCTTCACTTTCCACTGATGTGCGACCATCTTTGAAAGCAATTGTACCACTCTTTTATCTATGTGGTGCCCATTGCCTTCGTTCCCGAAGGCCTGTTGAATCTTGCGGATCGTTTCCACTTGGAATCGCCAAGCTTTACACAAAATGAGCAGTAGCGTTGTTCGAGTTTTCTGTCATTTTGTCAAAAACGAAAATCCGACGGCGCTCACTTACACTTCCTCACTCATCGGCGGTCTGTCGGCGACTGACAGCTTCTGCAAGCGGAAAAAATTCACGCATACGGATTAGATCGCCTACATACGTGCACCAAAGCACGCCTCCCTCGCTTCATTTGTTTACGCACGAAAATTAAGGTTGGATACTTTTTGAAACACACTCGTAATATACATGCATACATTATAATAAGGAAGCACACCTGACCTTATGACACGACGCTGCGTCATGTGCATAAATATATACCTCTGCATTCACATATAAATAAATAATATCTAATAAAGATATCTATAATATATATATATATATACACACACACACATACATACATTACAATATTTATATATTTGTTTATATATATAATATACATTATATACTGTATATGTTGTTACGGCTGTGAAATTCACAACCACCATTCAGGTCCCGTAGGGAGATAACTCTAAGTAGATGTATAGTTAGCCCCAAACCCGTTGTTTAGAGGGAATTTCCGTGTTCACAGGGCTGTGATCCTTTGAGTTAGCCCTTTTTTCTTTTCTCTATCGTTATTTTGGACCAATAATCCCCCAACAACTCAAACCCCACCCTTCGCCTCTTTACCTCCACAACTCATCCCACAAACATCCTTCACCGCCATTCTCAAACGACGCCCGCCAACAACTCAAACACCACCACCTTCGCCTCTTTACCTCACAACTCACCCACAAACATCGCTTCACGCCATTCTCAAACGACGCCCGCCAACAACCAAAACTCCCAACCACCTCCGCCTTTCTACACACGTCGTGCCATGCGCTGTGATGCGTTCCTTTCGCCCCGAAAAGCGGATCAGAATGCTCACGCCCCCTTTCATCCATCCAATACCGAGCATCGGGTAATGTAGCCCGCCTCCGAACCCGCTGTGAATGCGTTCCTTTCGCCCCGAAAAGCGGATCAGGAATGCTTCACCCCCCTTTTCATCCATCCAATGACCGAGCACGGGTAATGTAGCCCCGCCTTCGAACCCGCTGTGAATGCGTTCCTTTCGCCCCGAAAAGCGGATCAGGAATGCTTCACGCCCCTTTTCATCCATCCAATGACCGAGCATCAGGTAGTATAGCCCCGCCTCCGAACCCGCTGTCGATCCAGGAAATTACATATACGCCCTCCCCCGGGCTATATAGGCGCGAGCTCGGGGGGAAAAAGGAGGAGGAAGACAAGTTGCGCAGTACGTCGAAAAGGAGGAAGTCAAATGGAAGCGTGCAGTGAGAGTCAAGTCAAGTGGAAGCGGTGCAGTACGTCAGAGGAAGCAAGTGGAAGCGGTGCAGTGCGAGGAGAAGTCAAGTGGAAGCGGTGCAGTGAAAGGAAGAGTCAAGTGGAACGGTGCAGTGCGAGGAGTCAAGCAAGTGGAAGCGGTGCAGTACGTCGGCACGAAGTCACGTCTGCAGTGTCGGCTGGGCAGTCGAGTCGGGAGACGGAGCTCGAAGCCGACGGGAAAGGCAGACGGGGGCGCCCGGAGAGAGCTCGCCGACCACGCCAGGGCACGAAGCCAGGCCGCAGCTACACTGACATTGCGGCTTGCCCGCCATCGCCGCCACGAGGGCGGCGGGTAGACCCTTCGGTCTCGTGGACCTGGCGCTCATCCAGGTTCCACGCGCATTAGGCCCACGGCCCAGTCTGACTCCCTTGCCTTTGAGGGGTCTTTCCTTTGCTTTTGAATGAATGCGTTGTGGCGCCGTGTCCTGTGAAGTAGAACTGTTAAAGTGTTGCCGTGTGTGCGCGTAGTCGGTTGTAGAGCTGCGTCGTTGTTGCTTTGGTTTCATTGTATATTGTGCATTCTGGTTATATTGTGCTCTCCGTGTGTCGTGTAAATAAAGTGCTTGTGTTGAATTGTTCCCCGTTTCGCTCGTCCTTTCCTTTTGTTGGGTCTCCATCTTGTTCACGTAAAGGTTCGAGTGGGCGTGATACGCCGATAATTAATTGGAACCGTCGAGGCCGACGATAACACCGCTCGGTTATCCGATAGCACGGAACGGACCGCTTAAGCGGTTCGTGTCCGAAGTCGCTGCGGGCGAGTGCGATCGCCGGTTACCATCCGCGTGGGTACTTAGGTAGGTCGAGTTTGGCGAACAACCCTACCCACACGGGTGGCCGATTGGCACGATCGTGTTGAGGCCGAAAGGCCCACCCGTGACTGGCTCCCGGCTTAGTCCGAGAGGTCACGACAGAATTGTCCGCTCGCGTGGTGAGACGTGCCGCAATTCGAGTCACGTGGCCGTCGCACGCCGGGGCCGCGAATCGAACCTGGGTGTCAGAGAGCGGGAAAACAAACTCTCCTGTCTCCAGCTAAATTCACGGGAATCGGTCCAGGGTGAGAGGAGCACCCCCGATTCCCTCCAAATTACGAGCTTTATTAAAATTAACCCTACGAGAAATAATAGATGGCGTCTCAAGGCGAGCGGTGCCGGGGGTAGATATGGATGTAGAATGTGTAGAATCCATGGTCCAGGATGAGATCCCCGGAGCAGACATTGGTGTGCAGGAACAGTTTCCCCCCCAAACGAACCCAGAGCCCAAATGGTGCGGCGCGGGCCGCGTGTATGACACCTCCCTTCCCCCCTCCACCAAAACCCCCCCGATCCTGGCCGAATCGGCTCAGCCGAGTGCACCCGACATGGCCCAGCTATTCGCCATGTGTGGCAAAAATGAATGCGGATATAAACAACAAAATGGATGGAAACGCACTCGAAATGAAAAACGAAATAAAAGGGATGAACGGGAAAATGGATGGAAATACCGCAATAAATGAACGAAATGAAACGAAAATGGATGGAAATACGCGACAATGAACAAGCAGATGGAAACAAACACAAACGAATGAAAACGAATATGGAAACAAATGCGCAAGAATGAAGGAAGAAATGAAAGAAAATGTGGGTGAGATGCAGCAAAATGCGGCAAGCCTGCAGCGGGCAATGAAGGCAATAACAACAACGGAGGTTCGTTAAAATCGGAAGACCGCCCACGTGTTGGGAGAGCGAACGAGCTGGGAGGGTGCAACGTTGTCAGCCCCAGTGAGGCAGGTTGAGGACAAAGAATTGACGGGGGACGTGTTGGCGAGGGAGTGACGGAAAAAAGTGACGGTGACAAAGAGGGAAAAAACTAATTGGGGTGACGGATACGTGCCACGAGGGAGATAACAAGGAAGAGAAGGAAATAAAAATAGTGGCAGACAACGGGAGATGGGAACGGTAAAGGAGAGACTACACGATGAAGACGGGGGTAAAGACGAAGCACACACACACAGAGCGTAGTGAGGAACGATGAGGCGGAGGCTGCGCGGACGGGCTAGAGACCCGGTTGCGAGCAGCTGGATAGCCTCCTCCGAGGGACGAGCGGGAGGAGTATGCCCCTGAGGGCGAGTCATGACCAGGTTGAGTTCGTCGTGTCGAGCGATTTGAGGGAAGAGGCTGTAGACGGGTGCACGGAGAGCTTGGGGTATAGAGCCCCGGAACCTCTTGTGGTGCACGAATCCCCAGCGTGGTGAGCGTCCCGGCCGTGTTGTGTCGAGTGTGTTGTACAATGAGTTGTGGCGAAATGCGTGCCTGCAACGCACGCATAGTGCGGCGTGCAAGGGCGTGTTGAGAGCGACCGGGGGTGGGCGTGACAAGACCCGTGTGTGGATGAACCCCAGGTGTGAGTGCGACCCTGTGTGTGTGGTGTGGTCGCGAGTGTCCAGGAAGGCGTGCCGCTTCCCAGCACGCCGTGTGTACAAGAGGCACCGTGTTGGTGGAACAACACCACGGGTGCGAGTGACGGCCGTTGTGGATGAGCACGCGAGTAGAGAGCCACGTGTGCCAAGGGAAATGGCGACGAGCTGAGTAGCGGCGAGTGTGAGGGGAGGACCGTGTGTGTAAGGTCGCTGCTGTGTAGAGAGCGGTATTGTGAGGGAAGATAGTCGTCAGCATGCGGGGAGCACCAGCCGCGTCCCCGGAGTGATCGTGAGTTGGATAGATGGTGTGTGAGTGTCGTGACACGCAGCGTGTTGGCGTGCGGTGCGAATGGGCGACACACAACGGGCGACAGAGCGACGAGGGGCCGAGTAGCCGGCGCGTAGCTGTTCGGGGACCGTGCCGGGTTCACCCAGCAGCGAGCGCGAGGCCGTGCTGTGCAAACGCACGGAGGCCGCCACTGTGCTCGCTTGCGGAGTGAAGACCCTGTCCGGAAACGCCACGGTTGGATTGCCGACTCCGCGGCGGACCAAAGGTTTAAGGGCAGGATTTCGAGATTGGATCGGACGGGTTCTCCACGGCGGGCTTGTGTTAAGCCTCCAACGGCAGAGCACATGTGTTCGCGTGGGGAGCCCCTCGGAGATGCGAGGTTTGCTTTTGTGGTGCGCACGGGTTGGCGTCATGGCTGCACGTTGGGCTTGCGAATCCGGATAAGGAGGTGTGAATCCCTGCCGGATCCGTACCGGCTCAAGAGGGACGAGCGTACACGTCCCAGCTGCATGACGTCAACGGGGCACGTGCAAAGTGCCGCGAGCTGCGAGTTGCCGTGCTGGTGCTGCCGAAAAATTTGAAAAAATTTTTTTTTAACAATAGCAAGCCTCGCTTCGGTTCGTGAAACAGGATCCCTTGGCAAGGGGTGGGATGATCCCCTTGGCTGGGCACAGGAGGGAACTAGCCTAGGGGAAGGTTAGGCTTAGTTAGACCGACTTCATGGGGCAGGGTAAGTCCTCATGAGCAGTCCGTGGAATGGATTAGGTAGAGGGATGTTAGTGAGATTTAGGATGGAGAGGAAAATGTTTTTGGGATATTTTGAGGAACAGTGACAGACTGTGGATGTGTAGTGGGCGACGTAAGCTTAGCTACGTTAGTGTTAAATGGAACTGCTGTAGTTTAAGGGACACGTGGAGCACGAGTTAGTTAGGGGATTGTATGTGAGCAGGATGGCAGGCGAATCAGCCAATGTGTGCAGTTGAGTTGTGGACATGTGGAAGGGAGTGAGGGCCAGTGGGTCTGTGTGTATGGAGGCGAAATGTGGAGAATGCATGTGCGATGAGTAATTGGGGGAGGAGTGACTCCCGCCCAAGGGACCCCGGGGTCGAGTTAAAGTGAGTTAGTGGTTAAGCGAAATTAGAAAAAATGGAGGTCGTTTTGTTGTAGGTGGAATGTAGGCTCGTAACCCATTTGGAGGGTGCAGGAGCCCTGTTGAACGGCTGAGCGTAGCTGCGAAAGATGTAGTATCGCTGAGTGGGTACCCCGGGCACCCAGGCTAGTCTGGGGCCGTAGTAGGCCAAGGCCATGCGGGGCCGGATAGCGTAGTGGGCACGGAGCGGTGCGCCCGCATGATGGCGGGGGCCGGGGTGCCATTTAGCCAGCCACTAGTGGGACAAGTGTTTGTGGGCACGGGTGACCCCTCGGAAAGGGCCCGCGGAAGCCAGCCTGCCACGTGAGCGTTGCAGGTGAGAGTTGCCATGGAGGCACTCCCCGGTGTTTAGGAGCTGTGAGGCTCGGAGGCAGTGTAGTGCCCGGGGTGCCATAGCTGGAGAATCGGCAGAGGGTCGTGCCTGCCAAGGGGAGCCCGCATCCCAGCCATAACCGTGTAGGGCACGGGAAGAAAATGGGGCGCAGGCCGCAAATTGTATGAGGACCCAACACAGCGACGGGAATCGGGTGTTTAAACCAATTAGATTACGCGCGAGGCGCTGTTGAAAGGCCCCGGGGTAGTTTAACAGTTAAAATGGATAGGGTAGATTAGCAAGTGTTTTACCCCTCCCGCCACCATCCATCCCTTCGGCTCCGTTGTGGCCGCTGGACACCACCAGTTGGTTTTAGGTGTAAAGATCGCTGAAGCTGGGGAGGCCATCCGAGGCTTCTTGGGCCTCGACACAGGATGCCTAGCCCTCCCCATTCCCCTCCAGAAGGGAACGTAGGGGTTGGGAGTAGGCGCTAAGGTGAACGATAGGTTAGCCGAACAAACAGTAAAGGGGTTAGGACGATTTATAGTGGGAAGGGATGAAAATAAAAGACAAACAAAAAAATTAATTGGGCTAAATTGCGGTTTTTACAAATTAAGGAGTGGTATGTACCAGTGACAGGCAAAGGCGATAGGTTGGGAGGAGACAGTAGGTAGTCCAGCCCGCCTTCTGAGTGGCAGCACCACGCACTCCATCCACTGCATCTGCACAGGCCGGCCCAACATCACCGGCAGCCTGTTGTTTGCTGCAAGGCCTATGCCGCGCCGGGATCGTCTGGGCAGGCTGCTGTGCTCAAGGGCCTGTGCCGCCAGTTCATCTCCGGCTGTGTTCGCCTGCAGCGGCCCTGTTCTGCCGGCGTGTGTTCGCCTGCAGCGGCCCTGCTCTGCCGGCTTTGTATAGCCTGCCTCGTTTTCATGCCATGCCCAAACTGCCCCCACATCACCAGGTTGCCCCCATTCAATTTTGCCTTTGCCCCCCCCCCCCCTTGTTCATTGCCATGTGCGGCCGGATCACGTGAAGGCAACAGTTTGCAAGCTGCAAGAACTGTCCTGTTTGGCAGCTAAAACACGGGCCTGCAGTGGCATCTCTTTCTCTGGATATATATATATATATATATATATATATATATTTAAATATGTATACAAACAAACACGACATAATAATGACCGAAGCTTTTCGTGCTGCACTCTTTTGGGTAAAAATCACAGCAAGTGAAGGAGGAAGTGAAGGCGCGTGCTTTATATGCAGG
>CM068966.1:56043920-56071737 GCA_035128595.1 Eptatretus atami
GACAATGAGTGCGCCATTCGCAGGAATAACGTCATTTAGGCAATCAGGCCACTTGGTCTCAAGACAGCGGAGGAGAGCTGCTTTATTTGTTTTAGCCAAGGACCCGTCTGTGCTAGCCAATGGATATGAAACTGACCGAGTGAATGTGAAAGCACAAGTTTCAGGTCTACATTTTTTGCTTTACCAAGAATCAGTAATCTGGTAAAGAGTTGTCGGTCCGAGATTTTAATATCTGATCCTTTCTGATCCTTGACGCGGGCCCTAGCCTGACCCGTAAAATGACTGCAATTTCATTTTTGTGATGGGAGCATGCAGATCCGACTGGCCAGTAGCTATACGTTCTAAAAGGAACTTGGCAGTCGCTTCTCGCCAGCAGTCCAGGCATTCATCATGTCATTCTCGCGGGACGTGTGGCTATGACACCAGAGCTGACACTGATCAAATCATATGACTGCAGGTGAATGGATTTACCATCTATCAAAGCATTCCATGACTTTACAGACGTCGGCCCCTCTCGGCGTCTTCTCGACTGGTCAAGATCTTTTCGACACCGACCATCATCATGGTACCCAGCCATGTTTTTGCACTGGCAAATAAGCCTGCGCCGCTCGATGGGACAGAATCCACGCTGTACTGCTTTGGAATTCAGAGTGATGCCAGTGATTCCACCACTGTTTTACAGTCTCTGTCAGAGTTTGCTCGAGTTTTCCTTGGTGGTGGTGACATTCCACTTGAAATCTCTTCAGAATCCACTTATGCAGCTGAACTCCGCTTAGCCGCTCGAGCAAGGAAGGTTTCATTGGTGAAACGGCTGTAGCACTCGCGGATAGCCATAGGACGGGACGAGGTCGGCCAGTTCTGACTTCGTAAACAGGTCATGGTGTCGTTCACTCACCTCCCGTTCCACTCCATCCAGGGAAATCCATTTCGCCGCACATTCTTTCACCTTATCCCAACTTATTTCGGTGAAATTTGAAACTCGCCCCGTAGTTTTGCCTTTATTTTGATAAAGATGGATCAAGCATTCATGCCCTTCCACAGGAGCGGCCATCTTGGAATTGTCGACGATACACACTTCCTTTGAGAGAAACACTATCTTCAAAGCACTATGGCCTAATGACCACACCTTCATTATAGGTGATTAAATGGTTAATTTTCACCCCTTTGTTCCATGATTTTTCCCAGACAACACTTAGATATCTGTCTAGTATCTTTGAATGAATCTATCTTCCAAGTTTCATTTATTTCTAAGAGGGTTGCCACGAAAAGTCACTAAAAAGCTCGGTGCCTCGCGGCCTATTATTGGAGATGACACGAGGCATTCAGAGAATTTTGAAGCAGTCTTTCAGAGCCACAGCTTGTGGATCATTAAAAAAAAACGCCTTGATTGCAGTCATCAACAATCCATTGCAATGTAATGTCTGTCAGCAAATGAGAGGAACCAAATAATTGACGCCTTCATGTAGGTCTTCCAGTAGCAATGTTACAAGGCTCTATAAAGTGAGGAACCTCAAAAGATGTTAGCAACTCACTGAATCAACAAGAGATATGCCAATAACTAAGAAGTAGATGTCCCAGGATAATGACTCCACTCAGGACTCATCCAATCAGATGACCTATCAATGCAATTGGTTTCAAAATGCCAAGAGTACTGCAAAATAATGCCTGGACCTGGCAGGATAAGTGTCAACACCCTCTTGAAGTGTTTCACTGATGCAGGGATCTGTGCTTGTCTTCTTCAGCATCCAAGATTTGCACTGTGACACATCCAAACATGCTTCAGGTCAGGTATGGGAGTATGCGCAAGACAGCTCGTCACTGCATCCACTTTACGCCAGTACACCAGTGACTTCAGTCTGGCCATCCCCAGGAGATGCCTAGCCCCATCCCCATCACTTTGAGATGATCGACAACCTGCTGAAACCCACGAGGCATGTAGTTGACCCATTGGCCTCCTCCACCTCTGAGGGTCCCTCGCTGAGAGATATGGTGAGCAGGATCAGCATCAGGAAAATGAGCCACATGTCCATACAGCTGCAGCTGATGCTCAATGGACAACACAGGTAAAAAAATCTCATCTGAGTCTCTCAGCAAATGCTCGTTGAGACAAAGTCTGCCAGAGATAGCCAAGGAATTTACAGACACCTGGTACCAAAGAGTTAAGTCTCCATCTCCGATCCTTGGTCAGAGTCGAAGTCTAACATCTGCAGAGCAAGATTGGAAGCACCAAAGACTTAAACACTCAGATTTTGTCCTCCTGCATCGGCACCCACAAGCACCACACACGATGATCCAATTAATCCATGACTCCCCAGGCCTGACCCATGTCTATTGGCTCACAATGTGCGGACACTTGAATATCACTAAGAGGTAAGTGAATCCCTCTGTTACTTCAACATCCTTGCGACAAACAGGAACAGACAAGATAGCACATCCCAACATGTCATTGAAAGCCTGGATCTTAGTTTTTGACCCAGGAAACCCATTATACCAGTGGTTCCGACTCCTCATCAGTGCCTTGAGGGCCCCCAAAAGGATATCCAGAGTTTCCGCAAAGATGACTGCATCATCTGCGAAATCAAGGTCAGAGATCTTGACATTCCAAAACAATGCACCGCAGATTGATCTCTCTGACATCCTCCCAGAATCCAGTCCATACAAGATGCGAAAAGTGTGCCAGTACACACCCTTGAAGAACTCCAGTAACAACTGCAAATAAGTCAGGATGGAACTACCACACCTCACAGCACTCTCAGTAGCAGAGTATAGTTAAAAAATAATTAGATTGATCAGTCTTGGTGGCACCCCATAAGGACCGGGAATCCTCCAGAGGACATCTCAATTGAATTTATCAAATGCTTTGTGGAGATCAACATAGGCTGCAAGCAGCCCCTATTGAAACTCTCAGCTGCATTCGGTGAGGACCCGAAGAGCAGGTTACAGTCAAACATCGACATCTTTGATGTAAAGCCCGACTGCTCTGGGTGCTGGTGTTCCAGCAGATGGGGGTGAACCCTGTCTAGAATTATCCAAGTGAAGACCTTGCAAAGCACTGACAGCAGCATCATCCCTCAGTAGTTGTTGCACTCCTGGCAATCACCCTTTTTTGCCAGTCAAGTCAGATTAGATCTGGGACTTGCTACTGGTGCCATGTAAACCTGTACTAACCTGTTTCATGGTCGGGTTGTCGGCGATGAATCCGTCTGTCCCACCAGGTTTTCTGGTGAGGAGGGTGTATGGATATGGACAGACAGAAGGATTAAAAAACAAACCTGTCAAAGGGCGGAGGAGCTCCTTGTGAGCCAAGGGCTTCCATTTCTCATGCCCAACCATGTCTGCAGACTTCGTCCTGCAGTTGGGTTACTTTTTTGGGAGATTGGTAGGAGGATTGTACTCCAGCCACCGTAAAACACTTCATTCCAAAAAACCCACAAATGTAAAGAAAACAAAACCCACTCTATGGGAGTACCTCCTGTGCTGCTGCCCTTGGGAGGGTCTCATTGGATAACGGCAGTGGGGCGAAGCCTTTAGGACCCCCATTCCTTAATGATAGGAGAAAAAGCAGAGGGTAAACATCCTGGGTCAGATTGCGATGGTGTGTGGCGGAGTGGTGCTGAGGTGTCGTCCACCACAGAGCGGTCTCCTTGGTTAACCTGAGGCGGTCTCTTCGGGTGGGTGCCTGTAATGTCCTATCCCTAAGAGAGGATGATCAACTGTCTATGTAATCATCTGAGTTCAAGCGTTTTGACATCGGTATTGCAGCACTCTCTGAGACTCGGAGCCCAGGTAGTGGTGAGATCATGGCGGTGGTAACACGTACAATTGTTTGGTCACATGATGGTTGCCATACCCAAGGAGTTGTGTAGCTTTGTCCAATAAGCTGACTCCAATGATAATTGAGGTAACATCAGTCAATGAGTGATTTATGAAACAAAGGACTTGTCATTCCTCGGATGTCGCTTCCCTGGTCTCTGAATATACTCTGACTAAGGGGAATGATTTCACTGTGAAGGACGAATTTCTATGCCACGCTCAAGTCTGTGGTTGATCAGTGCCCCAGGCGAGATACTCTTCTAGTCTTGGGGATTTCAATGCATCGACTGGAACTGATAGCGATGGTTATGAGACAAATGTTGGTCCCCATGGGTCTGGAAATGAGAAACCAGAATAGCATCAAGTTCCTTGACTTTGCAGGAAGTCACGGAATTTAGGGTGGTTGGTTCATGGTTTCCATGCCCACAGGCTCAATGCTGGACTTGCTATTCCAACAGTGGGTGGTGGCAAAGGAGGTTGCCCATGTGCTCATTGATGGTCATTGGAGGATGATCCAGAACTGCAAGGTCTACCAGGTGCTCAGTTCCTCAATAACAACCACAGGTTTTTGCAGCAACTCTGAAGTTGCAGCTTAAATCCGGAAGAATGGTACCATCCCAGTCGAGGCTGGATGTTGTCATGCTCAAGGATGGGCGGGTAGCTGAGGAGTTTGTGAACAGGCTGAGTTGAGAGTTGGGTGGTCTGGGTCCTTGGGGAACCCTGAAGAGTTGAGGAGTGTCGTCAAGACCACCATCCTTGATGTTGCCAGTGGATGTCATGGAACTCACAGAGGGTATTGCATCCACTTTCCACTGGTACTCCAGGATCCTCCGTCTGGCCATCCCCCAAGCAGATGCCTGGCCAATCCCCATCTCCTTTAGATGCTGATCAACCTGCTGCAACCATGAGGCATGGGGTCGGTCCAATGGCCTCCTCCACTCACAAGTCTCCCTTGCTGAGAGAATCTGGTGAGCCGCATCAGCAACATGAAAATGAGCCACATGTCCACACAGCCGCAGCTGATGCTCAGGACTATGCAGGTACAAATCCTCATTGAGTCTCTCTCAGCAACCGCTTGTTGGACACAAAGTCAACTTGACGCTCTCCACAACCACAATGCCAGGAACATTAATCAAACTGATCCAAGAGGAAGAGGCAGTAGATGAGTGGCTCATACAAGGAAACACCTTTTTCATCCTAAAATTAAATCTGACGAAACCCAACTTCCTGACAAATACTGGCCAATAATATGCCTATCAACAACATACAAACTTCTGACAGGAATCATCACAGAAATGATGTACCCTTACTTAACACACAAGGAGGTTTAGAGGGCAGACAAATGGATTAAGAGAGGTTGTTATGGAACAATTGACCACCTACAACTGAAAAAGGCCAGAATTGAAAATTGCAAAATGCAAATAATCAAATTGTCCAGCACCTGGATAGATGATTGGAAGCTTTCGACAGTATCCCACATTTATGGATGACAAAATGCATGCACATATACAAAATCAATCCCCAAATAATCAAACTGATTGAGAAAGCAATGAAGCTCTGGAATACTGTATTGAATTACAACACTCAGAAGGAAATATTGAATACCAGATGTGAAGATGTGGTGTGGGATCTTCAAGGGAAACAGCTTTCCCCGCTCTGGTTTTGTCTGGCTCTTGTCCCACTCAGTA
This sequence comes from Eptatretus atami, assembly GCA_035128595.1. Lineage (NCBI taxonomy): Eukaryota > Metazoa > Chordata > Myxini > Myxiniformes > Myxinidae > Eptatretus > Eptatretus atami. The sequence goes on from CM068966.1 coordinate 56,049,422, forward strand.
ACCTCATCAACAAAGAAGGACATGGATACACCCTAACAACTCATAGAAGAACATCCAAATAAATAGGAAAAGTGACACATACACAACACATGGACGATTTAAAGCTCTTCACACCGATGACGAAAAATTGACAGTCAACTAAAAACTCGTAAAAAGTTCTCCAAGGACATTCAAATGGAATTTGGATTAGATAAGTGCACCAATTGCACATTTGTATGAGGTACACCAACAAAAACAGCCAACATAAAAATCAACCTCAGTAAAGCAACATAGGAACGAGAAAACATAGCATCATACAAATACCTTGGAGTAGAAGAGGGCCACCAAATATGTCAAAAACAAATGTGAAAAAACAATTGCTAAAGCATACCTCCATAGAATGAAGCTAATCCTGAAAAAACTACTCTCCCTAAGAAACAAAATCAAAGCTATAACCAACTTGCAAGTACCACTGTTCCAGTAGAGCTGTGGAATAATAAACTTGCCACAATTAGAAATCAATAAGTTAGACATCAAAACAAAAAAATCCTTTCCATCTACAAAATATTCTACAAAAACCAGTGCATCCCAAGAATGTACCTGCTGAGATGAGAGTGAGGGGCAGCCTGATGGAACTCAATCAGATGCACAGAGTGATGAGTGTTGACCAGCTGAGGATGTGAAATGCTCAACAGACTATTGGATTCAACTTGTGAGCAAATATGAAGACACTCAACCTGAAAAAATATCCTAAATCACTTTGCAAGGAATTTCCAAAAAAACAGGTGCCAAATAGAAGATGCCACACCAGGAAAATGAAACAGCAATAATACAGGCCCAAAGATTGCAATAAAGTCAAAATTAAAAAAAAAATCAAGAAATATGCAACAACAACTGGGAGAACGCCAAAATAACAGGAAAATACAAAAAAGAATTGGACAGAGTGGGGGATAGAACAAAGGAAGCTCATTGGAATGACTAAGAAGAGGTCATCAAAACTGGGACAGAGAACGAATCGTAATGAATACCTTATATCAAAGACACTACACCAATGGATATTAAAAAGATGGTGGGACTGAGCCAGATGGACAAGTGTAGGTTCTGCAAGACAAAAATAGAAAGCACTAGTCACCTACTTTTGGGATGCAAAAAACCTATTATCAGAACTTTACACATGATGGAAACACAAGTACAGTAAACACTCCAATATTGTGGGGTTAGGTTCCTCGACAATGCCGCAATAGTTAAAACTGCAATAGTGGAAAGCAAGGGCCAATATGAAGAGGGGGTTCGGTTCCTGGACTTTGAGAAAATATCGAGGAAGATTAATGGCCGCCAGAATTAAACACATTACAATTGACATATATATTATATATATAAATTATATAATATATATATATATATATATATATATATATATATAGTTGCGGGCCGGGGGGTCGGCCGTGAGCACGACCGCTAGATGGAGCAGTGGAGCGCTTGACCGATCACCCGGAATGTAAAGGTCGTCGCCCGCGGATAAATCCGGAGCGGACGGGTCCTGACTGGACCGAAGTTCGCCAATGGATAGACCACATGGGGTAGGGTCGATTGCCAACTTTTCAATTTACCTAAGTACCCACGTGGTCCGACTACGGGGAAGTTCACCCTCGGCCGACTTTGTCCGAATCGAGTCGCTATCGCCGACTCGGATCCAGCGTAACCGAGCGGAATTACCAAAGTCGGGCCGGACCAAATGAACAAGTTACGAACACTAATCCTCAAACACGCGTCATGTCGAGCCAATGAAAGAAACACAAAACGAGCTGATACATTTAACAAATGGGGTTTATTTAACAGTAATAATCGGGAACGAGAGACACGTAAGAGCAGATTTAAACCGACTATACGAAATGCAATGCAATCATTTACAGCACACAAGAACTTAACAGTTCTCTACTTGTTAGACGGCCCACGGACACACATATGACACACACACCACACACCCAAGAAATGGTGGCCGATGCCTCTAAATACGGTGCCGATGCCGATCCAATATATACATATACACACAGCATGTTAACATTGAAATAAACATGTAAATACAATAAATAGTGTAAATAAACAAAAAACGAGACTTTTACCTTTTAAATTTATTACAAAACAGTGAGGTGGGAGGGAAAGAACATTATGTACTGTTATACTGTACTCTGCTAAAAAATAGAAACCACTTACTTAGCTTGGGATGATAAGTTAGAGGGGGGAGGGTGAATGGGGGGAAGGGTGATCAATGACTGGGGAAGGATGAGCGGTGAGCAGGGAAGGATGAGTGGGAGTTTGGAAGGGGAAGCGATGGGAAAGCAGCATTAGCTTTACGATGAAGTCACCTGCAGCATTACCACAATGGAGAAGGGTAACACTATCCTTAACTACCTTACCTTAATTCTGATATTCCCTGCTTGGACAGGAAGCCGTGAGGTAGGCATCCTCTCGCAGAATAATCCCATCTCATCGGTGTAAAAACCTGTTTTGTCACTGAGATTTGCTCATGAGCTGCGGTGGAGAATGTGTGTTTGTGAATGAAGCATTAGAACAGGGATTCAAGTCCGGGTGTCGGAAAATGTAGGTTTTGCTGATGATGTTCGAATACGGAGTTGGAAAATGAATGTTTGGGAATGAGGTTCGAATATGAGGGATAATGAAGGTTTGGAATACTTCAATACGGAGGTGGAAATGAAGGTATTGGAATGAGGTTCGAAAACGAGTTGGAAATGAAGTTGAGAATGAGGTTCAAATACAGAGTTGGATAATGAAGGTTTGAGAATGAGGTTAGAATTCATAGTTGTAAAATGTAGGTTTGGGAATCAGGTTAAAGAATAATAATTGAGGTTGAAGGAAAAATGACGGTTTATGAATGAGGAAGAACAAATGGGGAAGGTTCTACCTCCATTCATTGACCCCATAATGGCGGACTGCGCAGATGCCACATTTCTTCTCGAGCCAACCGATCTACCAACTTAATCTTATTGCCCAATGTCATAGCCTTTCTCTGCCTTTTGGCAAAACTAACTTTGTCCATCGCTTCATATTTGGTTCATTAAAAAGCAGTGTGCGAGAAACACACAAGCCTCAAAATGGGAGGGAATCGTTCATGCACGGCACACAAACGATGACTCATCTCAGCTCAAAAAACGCAATTGTTGAAATAAAATACTGCGATAATGAAATCGGAACATAATATGTTGCCTGTGATTGCTTGAAACCCAAGATGTTAGAACCCACGATATTTGAGGGTTTACTGTATTCAAAGTGATTCATTGGCATATCTGCAAAAAAGTCAACATCCAATTTCCAGAAAACTCATGGAAAACAACGAGGCAATCATTAAAATGAGGTCATGCTCATTATAGAACCTGTTATCCCTTCGAGCGTGAACATCGAAAACAAAGCATGCGACTGTACATCATTCTCAGGAAGAAAAGGGAAAAGATAGCATTGCTGATTGAGAAATCAGTAACCAGCAATTTTGGCTTAAATAACGCAGAAATCAAGAAAATGACAAATACCAGGATGTCACAAATGATATCAAGAGATCTGTGGAAGCTGAGAGCATCAACATTGCATAAGTGATAATTGGAGTAACAGGAAATGATCAAGAAGAACCTCACTGAGATTAAAAAAAAACATCCCCGGGAACATTACCACAACGAACTACAATTGAGCAGTCCGGGGTTCAGTGACGATCCTGAACAGAGCTTTCAGAACAAAACTCTGAGAACTACACAACTTCACACCTTAGTCCATGAATCAAGATCTTTCAGTTAAATGGAGGGGAAGCTTTGAGCACTGGCACATCTCCGGTCTGTGGACGGTCCTTGTGAGGAAACGGCCTCTATATCTGTGTGCAAAACTGTCTGTGGTCCGCCTCCTGCAGTTTGGTGCCTTTTTCGAGAAGGTTGGTGGCAGGATTTGCACTCTGGCCACCGTAAAAACCACATCACACCGCAACCACACACAAACAAAGCAAATAAAAACTGAAAAACCACTCCATGGAGTACCTCTTGTGCAGGTGCCCTTTGCAGGGCAGCTCACGGATGAGGTGATTGGGTAAAGGCTTCGGGAACACCATTCTTTTATGATAGGAGGGAAAACATGGGATAACCTTCCTGGTCAGATGGTGGTGTGTGTTGGGGGTGCTGCTTAGGTGTCATCCACCAGATGGTGGTCTCTCAGGTTAACCTGAGGCGTTCCCTTCGGTGGGTGCCTGGAATGTCTCAGGTAAAAGAGGAAGATCACCTGTCTCTGCTATCATCTGAGCTCCAGCATTTGAACATCAGTATTGCAGCACTCTGAGGGTCGGAGATCGGATAGTGGTGATTTCATTGTGGGTGGTTACACCTCCAACTTGTCTGGTCGTTCTGATGGTGACCATGCCCAGAGTTGCTGTAGCTGTGTGATAAGTGTTGCTGTACTTCCATGATAAATTGGGGGTAACACCGGGCAATAAGCATATCATGAGACATGAGGATTTGTCTCCCATTTCTCGTGTCTGTATATGCTCCGACTAAGGTGAGTATCTTACTGTTGTGAAGGGGCATTCTTAGCCGCACTCAAGTCTGTGGTGATCACTTTCAAGGTGAGATACTCTTCTTGTCTTGGGGATTTCACTGTCTCCAATGGCACAGAGAGGGATGGTTATGAAACCTGTGTTGGCCACTTGGGTCTGGAACTGTGAACCAGAATAGCACTAAGTTCCTTGACTTGCAGAAGTCATGGACGTCAGGTGTTTGGTTCATGGTTTCAGCACCACAACCTCATTGCTGGACTTGGTATTCCAATGCTGGGGGAGGCAAAGGAGAATACCATTTGCTCATTCATTGACGCTGAAGGTGTTCCATAATTGCAGGGGTCGACCGGAGTGCTCATTTCTCAAAACTGACCACAGGCTCGTTGTAGCAAATCTGAAGTTGCAGATCAAATCCAGGAGAATTTGTACCATCCCAGCCTCTGCAGGATGCTGGCAAGCTCAAGGATGAGAAGGTAGCTGAGGAGTTTGTGAACAGGCGAGAAAGGATTGGGGGTCTGGGTGTTTCTGGGATCCTGAAGAGTTGTGGGGGTGTTCAATATCACTATCCTTGGTGTTGCCAGCGGTTGTCTTGGAACCACCATCAGGCATCGATAACTTTGTCTCGCAAGGGACACTGGGTACATTGACCAGATCGCAGTGCCAGGCTTGATGGCAGAGCTGAGCTGTTGAGGAGCTGAGGAATGAAATTTTATGTTTGCTGAGGGCAGACAAGAGGCCTATGCATGAGAATCTAGGAAGGGTTGAGCATCATCTGTGGTCAAGTGATTTGTGCCCTGCTTGTAGGGGATTTGTGCATTGCCATTACTCTAAGCTGCCCCTCAGTGTACTGAAGTTAGAGTGAAGGGTAGTAAGCTCTTGACAGAGGAGGCTATTGAAGGACTGCCAGGCCGGTACTTCAAGCGGCTGTACAAGGTTGACCCACCAGCCATTGAGTTGGATGTCAGGGGTGTTACCATCACTAATTCTGACCCTCTAATCAACTGTGGTCCAACCTTCATTTGCAGAAGCACAGGCTGCACTGAACCATTTGAAAGGAGGTAAAGCTCCTGGATTTGTGGCATCCATGCTGAACTTCTCAAGGCTGGTGAAATGCTGTACTCATGTCATTGCATGCAGTTCAATGCTCTGTTTGGAGGCACAGGCATCATCCTGACTGACTGGAAGAGGGGTCTTCTGTCCCTCTGTGAAAGGGAAGGGTGACTCTCAGTGCCAGGCAAGGTCTTTGATTGGATAATTATTGATGGGGTTTGCCACTATCTGCTTGAATACAAGCACCCAGAGCAAGCAGGCTTTACACCAGGAGGTCAACAACTGACCGTATCTTCTCCTTGGCCCTCACAGAATGCAGGCGAGAGTTTCAAAAGGGCTGCCAGACTTGTATCCTATTGAGAATCTGTGGAAAGACTTGAATTGCTGTTTGCTGATGCCTCCCATCCAACTTGACAGAGCTGAGCAAATCTGCAAGGAAGAATGGAAGAAATCTCCAAATCCAGATGTACAAGCTGATGCAGCCATACCCAAGAAGACTCAATGCTGTAATTGCTGCCAAAGGCACTTTCTACAAGTATTGACTCAGGGGGTTGAATACTATAGATGCATACATTTCAATCTTTCATTTTAATTAATTTGTAAAAATTTCTCAAAGCATGTTTTCACTTTGTCATGTTGGGAATTTTTGAAGATCGGTGACAATTTTTAAAATTTAATCCATTTGAAATTCAGGATGTACACATCAAAAATGTGAATAGTTCCTGAAAGCACTTTACATGTACATTTATACATACTCCATATATCCATCGACATCAATTGGGACCATACTCTGAGACAGCATCAGTGCTGCTGAAGCAGTCTCATGGGCTATTGGGCACCAATCCTGGACAGGATGCCAAATCCAACACAGACACTCAAAATGGCTCAATCATCCCAGGCAAGCTGGTTACTCATTTGCTGACATGAAAGGATAACAGGCTGAGTCAACCCCACATGTTATTAATTCAACAACTGAGCAGGATTTGAACTCAGGAGCCTCACAACCAAGCCCACCACCCAAACATTAAGCCAACACCAGGCAATACATGTTACATGTCCATGATAGTGCATTCACAGTATAGGTCTCGACCAACTTGCGCATGTACATGGACATACACATATACCAAAGCGTCGCCTATGTTGTTGGACAATGTCCAATGGAGAACGGAGGAGTGCTTATCACCACTCCATATGTATCGGTTAAACCTGCCGATCACATCCACGTGCCTTCTGGTTGAATGGTTTGCATATGCAGGAAAAGTTGTATGGGTGGCAGAGATGGATGTTCTTTGCGGATTATGCGGTTTTACCGTGTGAGACATAATCTGCGGTGATGCTCATTATAAGTGTCAGGAGGTGCGTCTGATGTTTAAATGACGAATGTGGTCATCATTGGTTAGATATTTATTGGTATGCTGTCCTGATGAGGGCAAATAAGCCCAAAATCAAGGAAGCATCAATGGCAGCTCCGTTGATGTTTAACTGATGTTGACCATGTAATATTGACTGTTTGACAGAGTTGCCGGGCTAATGTCTTCGGGTTGGCGGTGACGGCTTTGGTGTCAGGTATGTCCAATGGATCTGGGACGTGCTCGTCAAATCCACAAGTTTCGATGATATATGTGGTGTGTGTGTGTGTTGTGTTATTAATATATATATTATATACATATATACATATATATAACATGTATATATAGTGTGGTACATGATCAAGTGTTCCATTCAGAGCAAAAGTGTCCACTATCGTAATTCGTTGTAATCCATTGGAGTAGAGTTATTAAAGATGCCGTTGACGTGGGAACATGTGTTTGGACGTTCATCAAAAATTGGATACATGCGCCGAGCTAAAGTAAATTATGCGTCTGCCTTGCGGTGAGCCGAACGCCGGGTTAGCACTGTATCCGTTTGGCCACGTCTCACAGACTTGCCTACAACACTCCATGCTTCATTTATTTTATATTTTTCCGCAACGTGTGCACGTGGCGATGTCATTTCACCGGAAACAATTAGGACGCCAGGCACAAATTCATGGTCCGCGCGGCAGGACCGCAATGCATGCCTTTCTGCTTTCACTCTGCGATGACAGCAGAAATGTGAACACATACGCACATGCACATTTACTTACCTTTCACATAAAGATTTGGCATGGAGGGAAGAATTTACAATACAGGCCCTGGATAATTAATTCATCATCAATGTAAATCAACAAATGAATAAAAAAATATTGTCAACAAAAATTACATTTGATGAACTAATGGCATTTGTGGAACCTCACTAGAAAGAATATATATATAGTATATATACATATATACATAATAACATATATATACATATATATACAATATTACGTATATATATGTAAATATATACATAATACATATACAACATATACATATATATACTATATACAAACATATATATAACACACATACATATAAATATATATATATACATTATAATATATATAAACACAATATATATTTATATATATATATTATACAACATATATATATATTAAACTTTTATATATACATATATATACATACATACATATATATGTATTATGATGTATAACTTACACTGATGAGCCAAAACATTATGACCACCTAGTCTAATATGCTGTTGGTCCTCCGTGTGTCGCCAAAACTGTGCGACCCGCGAGGCATGGACTCTACAAAGACCCCTGAAGTGTCCTGTGTATCTGGATCAGGACATGTGCAGCAGATCCTTCAAGTCCTGTAAGTTGCGGGTGGAGCCGCCGCTCGATCGAGACTTGTCGGATCCAGCACATCCACAGATGTCAATCAGATTGAGTTGAACTGGAGAATTTGGAAGCCCCCCAAGCGCAACACCGTGAACACTTCATCATGTTCCTCAACCATTCCCAAAGATGCGTGCAGTGTGGCAGGGTGCATTATCTGCATGGAAAGAGGCCACTGCCATCAGGGATTACCATTGCCATGGGGGAAAAGGGTGTACCTGGTCGCAAGTGTTTAGGTAGGTGACACGTGTCCGTAAAATGACTGCAATTTCATTTTTGTGATGGGAGCATGCAGATCCGACTGGCCAGTAGCTATACGTTCTAAAAGGAACTTGGCAGTCGCTTCTTCGCCAGCAGTCCAGGCATTCATCATGTCATTCTCGCGGGACGGTGTGGCTATGACACCAGAGCTGACACTGATCAATATCAGAATGACTTGCAGATGAATGGATTTACTCATCTGCTCAAAGCATTCCATGATTTACAGACGTCGGCCTCATCTCGGCGTCTTCTCGACTGGTCAAGATCTTTTCGACACCGACCATCATCATGGTACCCAGCCATGTTTCGCACTGGCGAATAATCCTGCCCGCTCGGATTGGGACAGAATCCACTGCTGTACTGCTTTGGAATTCAGAGTGATGCCAGTGATTCACCACTGTTTAAGTCTCTGTTCAGAGTTTGCTCGAGTTTTCCTTGGGGGTGGTGACATTCCACTTGAAATCTCTTCAGAATCCATTATGCAGCTGAACTCCGCTTAGCCGCTCGAGCAAGGAAGGTTTATTTGTGAAACGGCTGTAGCACTCGCGATGATAGCCATAGGACGGGCAGAGTCGGCCAGTTCTGACTTCGTAAACAGGTCATGGTGTCGTTCACTCACCTCCCGTTCCACACTTCATCAATATTCATCCGGAAATCCATTTCGCCGCACATTCTTTCACCTTATCCCAACTTATTTCGGTGAAATTTGAAACTCGCCCCGTAGTTTTGCCTTTATTTTGATAAAGATGGATCAAGCATTCATGCCCTTCCACAGGAGCGGCCATCTTGGAATTGTCGACGATAATTCCTTGAGAGAAACACTATCTTCAAAGCACTATGGCCTAATGACCACACCTTCGTATTATAGGTGATTAAATGGTTAATTTTCACCCCTTTGTTCCATGATTTTTCCCAGACAACACTTAGATATCTGTCTAGTATCTTTGAATGATCTAATCTTCCAAGTTTCATTTATTTCTAAGAGGGTTGCCACGAAAAGTCACTAAAAAGCTCGGTGCCTCGCGGCCTATTATTGGAGATGACACGAGGCATTCAGAGGAATTTTGAAGCAGTCTTTCAGAGCCAACAGCTTGTGGATCATTAAAAAAAAACGCCTTGATTGCAGTCATCAACAATCCATTGCAATGTAATGTCTGTCAGCAAATGAGAGGAACCAAATAATTGGACGCCTTCATGTAGGGTCTTCCAGTAGCAATGTTACAAGGCTCTATAAAGTGAGGAAACCTCAAAAGATGTTAGCAACTCACTGAATCAACAAGAGATATGCCAATAACTAAGAAGTAGATGTCCCAGGATAATGACTCCCACTCAGGACTCATCCAATCAGATGACCTATCAATGCAATTGGTTTCAAAATGCCAAGAGTACTGCAAAATAATGCCTGGACCTGGCAGGATAAGTGTCAACACCCTCTTGAAGTGTTTCACTGATGCAGGGATCTGTGCTTGTCTTCTTCAGCATCCAAGATTTGCACTGTGACACATCCAAACATGCTTCAGGTCAGGTATGGGAGTATGCGCAAGAGCAGCTCGTCACTGCATCCACTTTACGCCAGTACACCAGTGACTTCAGTCTGGCCATCCCCCAGGGAGATGCCTAGCCCATCCCCATCACTTTGAGATGTCGATCAACCTGCTGAACCCACGAGGCATGTAGTTGACCCATTGGCCTCCTCCACCTCTGAGGGTCCCTCGCTGAGAGAATATGGTGAGCAGGATCAGCATCAGGAAAATGAGCCACATGTCCATACAGCTGCAGCTGATGCTCATGGACAACACAGGTAAAAAAATCTCATCTGAGTCTCTCAGCAAATGCTCGTTGGAGACAAAGTCTGCCAGAGATAGCCAAGGAATTTACAGACACCTGGTACCAAAGGAGTTAAGTCTCCATCTCCGATCCTTGGTCAGAGTCGAAGTCTAACATCTGCAGAGCAAGATTGGAAGCACCAAGGACTTAAACACTCAGACTTTTGTCCTCCTGCATCGGCACCCACAGCACCACACACGATGATCCAATTAATCCATGACTCCCCAGGCCTGACCCAATTGTCTATTGGCTCACAATGTGCGGACACTTGAATATCACTAAGAAGGTAAGTGAATCCCTCTGTTACTTCAACATCCTTGCGACAAACAGGAACAGACAAGATAGCACATCCCAACATGTCATTGAAAGCCTGGATCTTAGTTTTGACCCAGGAAACCCATTATACCAGTGGTTCCGACTCCTCATTCAGTGCCTTGAGGGCCCCCAAAAGGATATCCAGAGTTTCCGCAAAGATGACTGCATCATCTGCGAAATCAAGGTCAGAGATCTTGACATTCCAAAACAATGCACCGCAGATTGATCTCTCTGACATCCTCCCCAGAATCCAGTCCATACAAGATGCGAAAAGTGTGCCAGTACACACCCTTGAAGAACTCCAGTAACAACTGCAAATAAGTCAGGGATGGAACTACCACACCTCACAGCACTCTCAGTAGCAGAGTATAGTTAAAAAATAATTAGATTGATCAGTCTTGGTGGCACCCCATAAGGACCGGGAATCCTCCAGAGGACATCTCAATTGAATTTATCAAATGCTTTGTGGAGATCAACATAGGCTGCAAGCAGCCCCTATTGAAACTCTCAGCTGCATTCGGTGAGGACCCGAAGAGCAAGGTTACAGTCAAACATCGACATCTTTGATGTAAAGCCCGACTGCTCTGGGTGCTGGTGTTCAAGCAGATGGTGGTGAACCCTGTCTAGAATTATCCAAGTGAAGACCTTGCAAAGCACTGACAGCAGCATCATCCCTCAGTAGTTGTTGCACTCCTGGCAATCACCCTTTTTGCCAGGTCAAGTCAGATTAGATCTGGGACTTGCTACTGGTGCCATGTAAACCTGTACTAACCTGTTTCATGGTCGGGTTGTCGGCGATGAATCCGTCTGTCCCACCAGGTTTTCTGGTGAGGAGGGTGTATGGATATGGACAGACAGAAGGATTAAAAACAAAACCTGTCAAAGGGCGGAGGAGCTCCTTGTGAGCCAAGGGCCTTCCATTTCTCATGCCCAACCATGTCTGCAGACTTCGTCCTGCAGTTGGGTTACTTTTTTGGGAGATTGGTAGGAGGATTTGTACTCCAGCCACCGTAAAACACTTCATTCCAAAAAACCCACAAATGTAAAGAAAACAAAACCCACTCTATGGGAGTACCTCCTGTGCTGCTGCCCTTGGGAGGGCATCTCATTGGATAACGGCAGTGGGGCGAAGCCTTTAGGACCCCCATTCCTTAATGATAGGAGAAAAAGCAGAGGGTAAACATCCTGGGTCAGATTGCGATGGTGTGTGGCGGAGTGGTGCTGAGGTGTCGTCCACCAGATGGCGGTCTCCTTGGGTTAACCTGAGGCGGTCTCTTCGGGTGGGTGCCTGTAATGTCCTATCCCTAAGAGAGGATGATCAACTGTCTATGTAATCATCTGAGTTCAAGCGTTTGGACATCGGTATTGCAGCACTCTCTGAGACTCGGAGCCCAGGTAGTGGTGAGATCATGGCGGGTGGTAACACGTACAATTGTTCTGGTCACTATGATGGTTGCCATGCCCAAGGAGTTGTTGTAGCTTTGTCCAATAAGCTGACTCCAATGATAATTGAGGTAACATCAGTCAATGAGTGTATTATGAAACAAAGGACTTGTCATTCCTCGGATGTCGCTTCCCTGGTCTCTGAATATACTCTGACTAAGGGGAATGATTTCACTGTGAAGGACGAATTCTATGCCACGCTCAAGTCTGTGGTTGATCAGTGCCCCAGGCGAGATACTCTTCTAGTCTTGGGGGATTTCAATGCATCGACTGGAACTGATAGCGATGGTTATGAGACAAATGTTGGTCCCCATGGGTCTGGAAATGAGAAACCAGAATAGCATTAAGTTCCTTGACTTTGCAGGAAGTCACGGATTTAGGGTGGTTGGTTCATGGTTTCCATGCCCACAGGCTCAATGCTGGACTTGCTATTCCAACAGTGGTGGTGTGGCAAAGGAGGTTGCCCATGTGCTCATTGATGGTCATTGGAGGATGATCCAGAACTGCAAGGTCTACCAGAGTGCTCAGTTCCTCAATAACAACCACAGGTTTTTTGCAGCAACTCTGAAGTTGCAGCTTAAATCCGGAAGAATGGTACCATCCCAGTCGAGGCTGGATGTTGTCATGCTCAAGGATGGGCGGGTAGCTGAGGAGTTTGTGAACAGGCTGAGTTGAGAGTTGGGGTGGTCTGGGTCCTTGGGGGAACCCTGAAGAGTTGAGGAGTGTCGTCAAGACCACCATCCTTGATGTTGCCAGTGGATGTCATGGAACTCACCAGAGGGTATTGCATCCACTTTCCACTGGTACTCCAGGATCCTCCGTCTGGCCATCCCCCAAGCAGATGCCTGGCCAATCCCCATCTCCTTGAGATGCTGATCAACCTGCTGCAACCATGAGGCATGGGGTCGGTCCATTGGCCTCCTCCACTCACAAGTCTCCCTTGCTGAGAGAATCTGGTGAGCCGCATCAGCAACATGAAAATGAGCCACATGTCCACACAGCCGCAGCTGATGCTCAGGGACTATGCAGGTACAAATCTCATTTGAGTCTCTCTCAGCAACCGCTTGTTGGACACAAAGTCAACTTGACGCTCTCCACAACCACAATGCCAGGACATTAATCAAACTGATCCAAGAGGAAGAGGCAGTAGATGAGTGGCTCATACAAGGAAACACCTTTTTCATCCTAAAATAAAATCTGACGAAACCCAACTTCCTGACAAATACTGGCCAATAATATGCCTATCAACAACATACAAACTTCTGACAGGAATCATCACAGAAATGATGTACCATTACTTAACACACAAGGAGGTTTAGAGGCAGAACAAAATGGATGTAAGAGAGGTTGTTATGGAACAATTGACCACCTACAACTGAAAAAGGCCAGAATTGAAAATTGCAAAATGCAAATAATCAAATTGTCCAGCACCTGGATAGATGATTGGAAAGCTTTCGACAGTATCCCACATTTATGGATGACAAAATGCATGCACATATACAAAATCAATCCCCAAATAATCAAACTGATTGAGAAAGCAATGAAGCTCTGGAATACTGTATTGATATTACAACACTCAGAAGGAAATATTGAATACCAGATGTGAAGATGTGGTGTGGGATCTTCAAGGGAAACAGCTTTCCCCGCTCTGGTTTTGTCTGGCTCTTGTCCCACTCAGTAACCTCATCAACAAAGAAGGACATGGATACACCCTAACAACTCATAGAAGAACATCCAAATAAATAGGAAAAGTGACACATACACAACACATGGACGATTTAAAGCTCTTCACACCGATTGACGAAAAATTGACAGTCAACTAAAACTCGTAAAAAGGTTCTCCAAGGACATTCAAATGGAATTTGGATTAGATAAGTGCACCAATTGCACATTTGTATGAGGTACACCAACAAAAACAGCCAACATAAAAATCAACCTCAGTAAAGCAACATAGGAACGAGAAAACATAGCATCATACAAATACCTTGGAGTAGAAGAGGGCCACCAAATATGTCAAAAACAAATGTGAAAAACAATTGCTAAAGCATACCTCCATAGAATGAAGCTAATCCTGAAAACATACCTCTCCCTAAGAAACAAAATCAAAGCTATAAACCAACTTGCAGTACCACTGTTCCAGTAGAGCTGTGGAATAATAAACTTGCCACAATTAGAAATCAATAAGTTAGACATCAAAACAAAAAAATTCCTTTCCATCTACAAAATATTCTACAAAAACCAGTGCATCCCAAGAATGTACCTGCTGAGATGAGAGTGAGGGAGCAGCCTGATGGAACTCAATCAGATGCACAGAGTGATGAGTGTTGAACCAGCTGAGGATGTGAAATGCTCAACAGACTATTGGATTCAACTTGTGAGCAAATATGAAGACACTCAACCTGAAAAAGTATCCCTAAATCACTTTGCAAGGAATTTCCAAAAACAGGTGCCAATAGAAGATGCCACACAGGAAAATGAAACAGCAATAAATACAGGCCCAAAGATTGCAATAAAGTCAAAATTAAAAAAAAAATCAAGAAATATGCAACAACAACTGGGAGAACGCCAAAATAACAGGAAAATACAAAAAAGAATTGGACAGAGTGGGGGATAGAACAAAGGAAGCTCATTGGAATGACTAAGAAGAGGTCATCAAAACTGGGACAGAGAACGAATCGTAATGAATACCTTATATCAAAGACACTACACCAATGGATATTAAAAAGATGGTGGGACTGAGCCAGATGGACAAGTGTAGGTTCTGCAAGACAAAAATAGAAAGCACTAGTCACCTACTTTTGGGATGCAAAAAACCTATTATCAGAACTTTACACATGATGGAAACACAAAGTACAGTAAACACTCCAATATTGTGGGGGTTAGGTTCCTGGACAATGCCGCAATAGTTAAAACTGCAATAGTGGAAAGCAAGGGCCAATATGAAGAGGGGGGTTCGGTTCCTGGACTTTGAGAAAATATCGAGGAAGATTAATGGCCGCCAGAATTAAACACATTACAATTGACATATATATATATATATATATATATATATATATAATATACATATATAGTTATAGTTGCGGGGCCGGGGGTCGGCCGTGAGCACGACCGCTAGATGGAGCAGTGGAGTCGGCTGACCGATCACCGGAATGTAAAGGTCGTCGCCCGGGATAAATCCGGAGCGGACGGGTCCTGACTGGACCGAAGTTCCCAATGGATAGACCACATGGGTAGGGTCGATTCGCAACTTTTCAATTACCTAAGTACCCACGTGGTCCGACTACCGGGGAAGTTCACCCTCGGCCGACTTTGTCCGAATCGAGTCGCTATCGCCGACTCGGATCCAGCGTAACCGAGCGGAATTACCAAAGTCGGGCCGGACCAAATGAACAAGTGTACGACCACTAATCCTCAAACACGCGTCATGTCGAGCCAATGAAAGAAACACAAAACGAGCTGATACATTTAACAAATGGGGTTTATTTATACAGTAATAATGGGGAACGAGAGAACACGTAAGAGCAGATTTAAACCGACTATACGAAATGCAATGCAATCATTTACAGCACACAAAGAACTTAACAGTTCTCTACTTGTTAGACGGGCCCACGGACACACATATGCACACACACACACACACCCAAGAAATGGTGGCCGATGCCTCTAATACGGTGCCGATGCCGATCCAATATATACATATACACACAGCATGTTAACATTGAAATAAACATGTAAATACAATAAATAGTGTAAATTAAACAAAAACACGAGACTTTTACCTTTTAAATTTATTACAAAACAGTGAGGTGGGTGAGGGAAAGAACATTATGTACTGTTTATACTGTACTCTGCTAAAAATAGAAACCACTTACTTAGCTTGGGATGATAATGTTAGAGGGGGGAGGGTGGAATGGGGGAAGGGTGATCAATGACTGGGGAAGGATGAGCGGTGAGCAGGGAAGGATGAGTGGGGAGTTTGGGAAGGGGAAGGCGATGGGAAAAGCAGCATTAGCTTTACGATGAAGTCACCTGCAGCATTACCACAATGGAGAAGGGTAACACTATCCTTAACTACCTTACCTTTAATTCTGATATTCCCTGCTTGGACAGGAAGCCGTGAGGTAGGCATCCTCTCGCAGAATAATCCCATCTCATCGGTGTTAAAAACCTGTTTTGTCACTGAGATTTGCTTCATGAGCTGCGGTGGAGAATGTGTGTTTGTGAATGAAGCATTAGAACAGGGATTCAAGTCCGGGTGTCGGAAAATGTAGGTTTGTGGATGATGTTCGAATACGGAGTTGGAAAATGAATGTTTGGGAATGAGGTTCGAATATGGAGTTGGATAATGAAGGTTTGGGAATAACATTCAAATACGGAGGTGGAAAATGAAGGTTTGGGAATGAGGTTCGAAAACGGAGTTGGAAAATGAAGGTTTGAGAATGAGGTTCAAATACAGAGTTGGATAATGAAGGTTTGAGAATGAGGTTAGAATTCATAGTTGTAAAATGTAGGTTTGGGAATCAGGTTTAAAGAATAATAATTGAGGTTTGAAGGAAAATGACGGTTTAGGAATGAGGAAGAGTACAATGGGGAAGGTTCTACCTCCATTCATTGACCCCATAATGGCGGACTGCGCAGATGCCACATTTTCTTCTCGAGCCAACCGATCTACCAACTTAATCTTATTGCCCAATGTCATAGCCTTTCTCTGCCTTTTGGCAAAACTAACTTTGTCCATCGCTTCATATTTTGGTTCATTAAAAGCAGTGTGCGAGAAACAACACAAGCCTCAAAATGGGAGGGAATCGTTCATGCACGGCACACAAACGATGACTCATCTCAGCTCAAAAAACGCAATTGGTTGAAATAAAATACTGCGATAATGAAATCGGAACATAATATGTTGCCTGTGATTGCTTGAAACCCAAGATGTTAGAACCCACGATATTTGAGGGTTTACTGTATTCAAAGTGATTCATTGGCATATCTGCAAAAAAGTCAACATCCAATTTCCAGAAAACTCATGGAAACACGAACCGAGGGCAATCATTGAAAATGAGGTCATGCTCATATAGAACCTGATTATCCCTTCGAGCGTGAACATCGAAAACAAAGCATGCGACTGTACATCATTCTCAGGAAGAAAAGGGAAAAGATAGCATTGCTGATTGAGAAATCAGTAACCAGCAATTTTGGCTTAAATAACGCAGAAATCAAGAAAATGACCAAATACCAGGATGTCACAAATGATATCAAGAGATCTTGGAAGCTGAAGAGCATCAACATTGCATAAGTGATAATTGGAGTAACAGGAATGATCAAGAAGAACCTCACTGAGATTAAAAAAAACATCCCCGGGAACATTACCACAAACGAACTACAATTGGAGGCAGTCCGGGGTTCAGTGACGATCCTGAACAGAGCTTTCAGAACAAAACTCTGAGAACTACACAACTTCACACCTTAGTCCATGAATCAAGATCTTTCAGTAAAATGGAGGTGGAAGCTTTGAGCACTGGCACATCTCCGTGTCTGTGGACGGTCCTTGTGAGGAAACGGCCATCTATATCTGGTGCAAAACTGTCTGTGGTCGGCCTCCTGCAGTTTGGTTGCCTTTTTCGAGAAGGTTGGTGGCAGGATTTGCACTCTGGCCACCGTAAAACACATCACACCGCAACACACACAAACAAAGCAAATAAAACTGAAAAACCACTCCATGGGAGTACCTCTTGTGCAGGTGCCCTTTGCAGGGCAGCTCACCGGATGAGGTGATTGGGGTAAAGGCTTCGGGAACACCATTCTTTTATGATAGGAGGAAAAACATGGGATAACCTTCCTGGGTCAGATTGTGGTGGTGTGTGTTGGGGTGGTGCTTAGGTGTCATCCACCAGATGGTGGTCTCCTCAGGTTAACCTGAGGCGTTCCCTTCGGGTGGGTGCCTGGAATGTCCTCAGGTAAAGAGAGGAAGATCACCTGTCTCTGCTATCATCTGAGCTCCAGCATTTGAACATCAGTATTGCAGCACTCTGAGGGTCGGAGATCGGATAGTGGTGATTTCATTGTGGGTGGTTACACCTCCAACTTGTCTGGTCGTTCTGATGGTGACCATGCCCAAGGAGTTGCTGTAGCTGTGTGATAATTGTTGCTGTAACTTCCATGATAATTGGGGTAACACCGGGCAATAAGCATATCATGAGACTGAGGATTTGTCTCCCATTTCTCTGGTGTCTGTATATGCTCCGACTAAGGTGAGTGATCTTACTGTTGTGAAGGAGGCATTCTATGCCGCACTCAAGTCTGTGGTTGATCACTTTACAAGGTGAGATACTCTTCTTGTCTTGGGGGATTTCACTGTCTCCAATGGCACAGAGAGGGATGGTTATGAAACTTGTGTTGGGCCACTTGGGTCTGGAACTGTGAACCAGAATAGCACTAAGTTCCTTGACTTTGCAAGAAGTCATGGACGTCAGGTGTTTGGTTCATGGTTTCAGCACCCACAACCTCATTGCTGGACTTGGTATTCCAATGCTGGGGGAGGGGCAAAGGAGAATTACCATTTGCTCATTCATTGACGCTGAAGGGTGTTCCATAATTGCAGGGTCGACCGGAGTGCTCATTTCCTCAAAACTGACCACAGGCTCGTTGTAGCAAATCTGAAGTTGCAGATCAAATCCAGGAGAATTGTACCATCCCAGCCTCTGCAGGATGCTGGCAAGCTCAAGGATGAGAAGGTAGCTGAGGAGTTTGTGAACAGGCTGAGAAAGGATTTGGGGGGTCTGGGTGTTTCGTGGGATCCTGAAGAGTTGTGGGGTGTGTTCAATATCACTATCCTTGGTGTTGCCAGCGGTTGTCTTGGAACCCACCATCAGGCATCGAATAACTTTGTCTCGCAAGGGACACTGGGTACCATTGACCAGAGTCGCAGTGCCAGGCTTGATGGCAGAGCTGAGCTGTTGAGAGAGCTGAGGCATGAAATTTTATGTTTGCTGAGGGCAGACAAGGAGGCCTATGCATGAGGAATCTAGGAAGGGGTTGAGCATCATCTGTGGTCAAGTGATTTGTGCCCTGCTTGTAGGGGAATTTGTGCATTGCATTACTCTAAGCCTGCCCCTCAGTGTACTGAAGTTAGAGTGAAGGGTAGTAAGCTCTTGACAGAGGAGGCTATTGAAGGACTGCCAGGCCGGTTACTTCAAGCGGCTGTACAAGGTTGACCCACCAGCCATTGAGTTGGATGTCAGGGGTGTTACCATCACTAATTCTGACCCTCTAATCAACTGTGGTCCACCTTCATTTGCAGAAGCACAGGCTGCACTGAACCATTTGAAAGGAGGTAAAGCTCCTGGGATTTGTGGCATCCATGCTGAACTTCTCAAGGCTGGTGGAAATGCTGTACTCATGTCATTGCATGCAGTTCAATGCTCTGTTTGGAGCACAGGCATCATCCTGACTGACTGGAAGAGGGGTCTTCTGTCCCTCTGTGAAAAGGGAAGGGTGACTCTCAGTGCCAGGCAAGGTCTTTGATTGGATAATTATTGATGGGGTTTGCCACTATCTGCTTGAATACAAGCACCCAGAGCAAGCAGGCTTTACACCAAGGAGGTCAACAACTGACCGTATCCTTCTCCCTTGGGCCCTCACAGAATGCAGGCGAGAGTTTCAAAAGGGGCTGCCAGACTTGTATCCTATTGAGAATCTGTGGAAAGACTTGAATATTGCTGTTTGCTGATGCTCCCCATCCAACTTGACAGAGCTTGAGCAAATCTGCAAGGAAGAATGGAAGAAAATCTCCAAATCCAGATGTACAAAGCTGATGCAGCCATACCCAAGAAGACTCAATGCTGTAATTGCTGCCAAAGGCACTTCTACAAAGTATTGACTCAGGGGGTTGAATACTTATAGATGCAATACATTTCAATCTTTCATTTTTAATTAATTTGTAAAAATTTCTCAAAGCATGTTTTCACTTTTGTCATTGTTGGGAATTTTGTGAAGATCGGTGACAATTTTTAAAAATTTAATCCATTTGAAATTCAGGATGTAACACATCAAAATGTGAATAGTTCCTGAAAGCACTTTACATGTACATTTATACATACTCCATCTATCCATCGACATCAATTGGGACCATACTCTGGAGAGAGCATCAGTGCTGCTGAAGCAGTCTCATGGGCTATTGGGCACAATCCTGGACAGGATGCCAATCCAACACAGGACACTCAAATGGCTCAATCATCCCAGCAAGCTGGTACTCACTTTGCTGACATGAAAAGGATAACAGGCTGAGTCAACCCCACATGTTATTAATTCAACAACTGAGCAGGATTTGAACTCAGGAGCCTCACAACCCAAGCCCACCACCCAAACCATTAAGCCAACACCAGGCATACATGTACATGTCCATGATAGTGTCATTCACAGTATAGGTCTCGACCAACTTTGCGCATGTACATGGACATACACATATACCAAAGCGTCGCCTATGTTGTTGGACAATGTCCAATGGAGAACGGAGGAGTGCTTATCACACTCCATATGTATCGGTTAACCTGCCGATCACATCACGTGCCTTCTGGTTGAATGGTTTGCATATGCAGGAAAAGTTGTATGGGTGGCAGACAGATGGATGTTCTTTGCGGATTATGCGGTTTTACCGTGTGAGACATAATCTGCGGTGATGCTCATTATAAGTGTCAGGAGGTGCGTCTGATGTTTAAATGACGAATGTGGTCATCATTGGTTAGATATTTATTGGTATGCTGTCCTGATGAGGGCAAATAAGCCCAAAATTCAAGGAAGCATCAAATGGCAGCTCCGTTTGATGTTTAACTGATGTTGACCATGTAATATTTGACTGTTTGACAGAGTTGCCGGGCTAATGTCTTCGGGTTGGCGGTGACGCTTTGGTGTCAGAGTATGTCCAATGGAGATCTGGGGAGTGCTCGTCACAATCCACAAGTTTCGATGTATATATGTGTGTGTGTGTGTGTGTGGTGTGTTTATTATATATATATATATATACATATATACATATATATACATGTATAATATAGTGTGGTGAACATATCAAGGTTCCATTCAGAGCAAAGTGTCACTCATCGGTAATTTCGTTGGTAATCCATGGAGTAGAGTTATTAAGATGCTCGTTGACTGGGGAACATGTGTTTGGCGATCATCAAAAATTGATACATGCCCGAGCTAAAGTAATTATGCGTCTGCCTTGCGGTGAGCCGAACGCCGGGGGTTAGCACTGTGTCCCGTTTGGCACACGTCTCACAGACTTGCTACAACCGTCCATGTTCATTTATTTTATTTTTTCGCGCAACGTGTGCACGTGCGATGTCATTTAACGCGGAAACAATTAGGACGCGCGAGCACAATTATGGTCGGCGCGGCATGGGACCCGCAAGTGCATGCTTTCTGCTTTCACTCTGCATTGCAGCAAGAAATGTGGAACAATACGCACATGCACATTTACTTACCTTTCACATTAAAGATTTGCATGGAGGGAAGAATTCTACAATACAGCCCCATTGGATTGATATTCATCATCAATGTAAATCAACAAATGAATAAAAAAATATATTTCAACAAAAATTTACATTTGATGAACTAATGGCATTTGTGGAACCTCACTAGAAAGATATATATATATATATATATATATATATATATATAATACATATATACATATATATACATATATATACAATATAGTATATATATATGTATATATATATACAATATATACATATACACATAATATACATATATACATACATATATATACACACACATACATATAAATATATATATATACATATATATATATATATAATAATATATAACACATATATATATATTATATATATACATACTATAATATATATATATATATATAATTTTATACATATACAATAATATACAATACAA
Source organism: Eptatretus atami (assembly GCA_035128595.1). Taxonomy (NCBI): domain Eukaryota; kingdom Metazoa; phylum Chordata; class Myxini; order Myxiniformes; family Myxinidae; genus Eptatretus; species Eptatretus atami. The sequence continues at coordinate 56,071,534 of CM068966.1, forward strand.
TACATATATATGTATATGTATGTATGTACATACACTGATGAGCCAAAACATTATGACCACCTGTCTAATATGCTGTTGGTCCTCCGTGTGTCGCCAAAACTGTGCCGACCCGCCGAGGCATGGACTCTACAAGACCCCTGAAGGTGTCCTGTGGTATCTGGCATCAGAACATTAGCAGCAGATCCTTCAAGTCCTGTAAGTTGC
>CM068966.1:56082027-56094706 GCA_035128595.1 Eptatretus atami
ATGATCCCAAAAAACATTATGACCACCTGTCTAATAGCTGTTGGTCCTCCGTGTGTCGCCAAAACTGTGCCGACCCGCCGAGCATGGACTCTACAAGACCCTGAAGGGTCCTGTGTATCTGGCATCAGAACATTAGCAGCAGATCCTTCAAGTCCTGTAAGTTGCGAGTGGAGCCGCCGTCGATCGACTTGTCGGTCCAGCACATCCCACAGATGCTCAATCAGATTGAGTGAGATCTGGAGATTTGGAACCAGCCAACACCGTGAACACTTATCATCGTTCCAAACCATTCCCAAAGAATGCGTGCAGTGTGGCAGGGTGCATTATCCTGCTGAAAGAGCACTGCCATCAGGGATTACATTCCATGAAGGGTGTACCTGTCTGCAACGATGTTTAGTAGGTGACACGTGTCAAATTGACGTCACATGAATGGCCGGACCCAGGGTTTCCCAGCAGAAACATTGCCAGAGCATCACACTCCCTCCACCGCTTGTCTTCCCACAGTGCATCCTGGTGCCATCACTTTCCAGGTAAACGGCGCACACAGTACACGGCATCCACATGGTCTAAAAGAACAGACTCATTGGACCAGGCAACCTTCTGCCACTGCTCCGAGGTCCAGTACGACGCTCGCGTGGCCATTGTCGGAGCTTTCATGGTGGACAGGGTCATCATGGCACTCTGACCGGTCTGCGGCTCCGCAGACTCATACGCAGCAGGTGCGATGCAGTGTGGATTGTGACACATTCTCCTGTGACCACCATTAAAATTTTCTGTGACATGTGCCACAGTAGACCTTCTGTCGGTTCAAACCAGACAGGATAGCCTTTGTTGCCCTCGTACAATCGGTGACTTTGGCGCCCAACCACCCTGTCACCGGCTTGGGTTTGTCCCTCCTCGGACCACTGTCGGTAGGTACTCACCACTGCTGACGGACAGCCCACATCCTTGCCGTTTCAGAGATGCTCTGACCCAATCGTCTGGCCATAACAATTTGGCCTTGTCAAAGCGCTTCAGGTCTTTACTCCTGAGCAGTCTGGATCGTCCTCGAGGTGCTCGATAATGTCTTGCCAGACAGTGACTCTTTGCTGTTTATGGTCCTCGGACAACAGCTTGGGACCATCGTTGCGCACACCTTGCGCATTTCGAGATTTTCAGTGATGAACGCCAGACATGTGTCCTTGTTGATGGAAAGTTCCTCAGCAATCATCCGCACTGCGAGTCGATGATCTGCGTCACCATCTGCTTCACATGCTCGATGTTGTCGCCATTCTGCTCATTGAAGTGGTTGGACACATTTAAGTAATAAAATGGTCGCCAGTGGGCCATATTGATTGATCAAAAAAGAAAGAAAAGAAGACGTACATATGTAAGTGATCATTCATTATCCTTGTGCTAAGTTTGTACAATATCGGTAAATCCATGTCCGAGAAAGTTGTAGGACGTGTTCAATACTGGGTTTCCAATAAAATGGCTGCCAGTCTATTAGTTGGCTATCTTTGCTCAGATCGCAAAAAAAGTAGAGCATGTGTATGCCATTATATCCTGTGCTTGTGCCAAGTTTGAACAAAATTGGACCATGCCGACTGTCTGGATCTGATCTTGAATACAAATGACGTGCATTGTAAGCCTCCATCTTTATCTGTCTGCCAAGTTGAACAAAAGATCGTAAATGCACATCCAGAAATTGATGAGGACATGTTCAACATCAATTTTTACCACTAAAATGGCCGCCAGTCAGCAATCTTTCATTGAATTAAGAACAAAATAATGTGCATATGCATACCATCATGTGTGTTGTCTTTATGTCAAGTTGACCAAAATCGCCATTACATGTCTGAGATATGGCTGCGGACGGACGGATGCATGGATGGACGAGACCCAATCATAAGCCCCCTTTCGTACTAAGTCCAAAGGGGGCTAATAACAAATACGAGTCTTTTCAATGAAAACATTAATGTGTCATACATTCATTTGAACTAGAATCACATCAATTCTTGTCATTGAGCACAGCCACTATTCTTTCAGCATCCCAACTTGTTTGGTTTTGTAAATGACCACGTGATCATCGAGCAAGGTACATGTTCGTTCAGTCAGTCCATGGTTAGCTTAGTGAAGGGCCATAGATAATCACATACATCACACACACACACAACACACACACACACACAACAACACACACACCACGGGAGAGGGCTCAAGGGCTCAGCCATGTATGCCATTCCAATTTTTTTCTTCATTAGCAGTTACAAATTCATACATGCTGTATGCAAGTAACATTGCTTCCCTTCCCATTCCCTTCCATCTAATTATTCTAATTCTAATGAAACCATTAGCTTATAAGCATATGAATTACTCAGCTCATAAAATGATCAAAAAAAACCATACATGTACAGCTGACAAAACGCAACCAATTAAAACTGTGTACACAGTGTAGAAGGTGATACTTACCAATTTAGATAAAACACATGGTTCGCTTCTGACTTAATATGAAGAAGAACTGAACGCACTCAGAGGAGAGCACATCTCTACAAGCTGAACAGTTTACGTTTTGTACCCACTGATGGCCGGATCTGCATCCGGACCTTCACGAAAAACGAATCAGCTTGTTCTCGTCACATAACAACTCATCACCAAGTTTTGTTATTATCCATCCATAACTTTTTGAAATGTCGTGCTATAGATTGATCGTATTGGAACCCATCTCTAATGGTGAAGAATCACTTTAAAGCTAGAAGGCACTCGGTGGAGCGCATACCCCCGCCACGCAATGACTGATCCACAAGAACATATCAGGCCCAATACATTTTGAAAGATCATGCTATGTTTCGATTTTGGCCCATCTCTCATTGGTAAAGAATCACTTTAAAATTCTCATAGCTGGATCCATATCTTCACCAAAATCTAATCCATTTGTCCATGTCACACACACACCCAACCTGTCCAAAAAATTTCATCCGGATCTGTTCACAACTTTTTAAGATATCCTGCAAACAAACAAAAGATAACCCAGAAAACAAACAAAGATAAACAAACAGACAAACAAGAAGATGTCGTGCAGAGCACAATACTTGCAAATCCATAAACAAATTTGTCCTCAAAATAATTAGTGGTGAATTAATTGACCAAATATGCAACTCCTCTTCAAATTTCAAGTGAATCAGATGAAAATAGACAATTTTATAAATTGGGCCGATATTGACCTTTTAGTCTATGTGGACCTGCAAATTAAGTGGTGGTTGAATTCAGTGACCTGAAAATATATATCCTCTTCAATTTCAAGTCAATCGGATGAAAATTGAGATTTCAGAAATTCCACCTTTGTTGTTGACCTTGGCCTATGTTGACCTTTTGTCCTTGTTGACCTCAAAAATAATTGGCTCTTGAATTCAGTGATCTGAAATATTATATATATATATATATATATATATATATATATCTTATATATATATATATTCTCTTTAAAATTTTAAGTCAATCGGATGAAAATTGAGGATTTTAGAAATACTACCTTTGTTGTTGACCTTTTGACCTTTTGACCTCAACAACAATAGGCTTCTTCCTTATGACAAACTCTACCATATGTGAAGTTTCGTGAAGATGGGTTTGAAATTGTGACCTATAGGCAGTAAACAGACAAACAGACAGACAGACAGACAAACAGACAGAATAACAAAATCGACTGACCATATATTTGAAAAATCTTCGATTTGCAATAACAATAAACAGACAAACAGACAGAATCCCAAAATCCACTTACCAATAAACTTGAAAATCTTCGATTTTGCAAATAACAAACAGACACACAGAAAGTGGTGAAAACATTACTCCTTCACTTTGGTGTGGAGGTAATTAATAAACTCTCGGATCCAGATCTGGATTCGGATATTCACTAAAAATCGAACAAATGTCCTTGTCACACATCAACCTGTACACAGGTTCACCGAATCTGTTCATAACTTTTTGACATATCGTGCTTGATATAGTTTTTGGCCCTCTCTCTCAATGGTGAATAATCACTTAAAATTTTAGTATCTTGATCCGGATCTGGATCTTCACCAAAATCTAATGAATTCTTCTTGTCACACACCCAACCTGCCCACTAAGTTTGTCCGAATCCGTCCATAACGTTTTGAAATATCTCACTCACAGACAGACAGACAAACAGACAGACAGGGGTGAAAACATAACCTCCATCCACCTCTGGTGCCGCAGGCAATAAAACAACAGACTTTTTCTTTCTCATCACTGGAATCATCCTCGAAACAGCCTCGAACTCTGTCCCCTAAAAAAAATTTAAAAATCCATCAATTGCAGGAACAAGTACAAATATTCTCACCTATTCTGCAACGTGTTCAATCATGAAAAAAAAATGATGTTGGTTTTTTTATGATCATCAAAGTTAAGCGCAGCGATCGGATGGTAATACTGAAAGACTGCTGAATGACATTGCCACTTTCAAGTTTAGTTTCCTGTGCCTAACACTGCAAACGGAAAGAAACCAAAATGCACTTTTCAGCACAAATGGTTTCTGCAATATCCATGGCTAGCATCCGTGTTGCACAATCGGGTGGATTTTGTAAATTATTTGGGGAATTTGCATCTGACAGCATTGCAAGAAGCGAGCAGAAACTCAGGAGTTTTGTTACAAGTCCCTTTACAACTATAAAGATGCCAAGAACTCTTCACTTCCCACGGGATGACTCAGTATCACAAAAAACTCTGCACAGAATTCTGATGTCTTTTTGGACCCAGGCATACATTTTGATGTGATTATTTCTATATTAGTTTAACAATGTATTTCATGTTTTATTAGTTTGTTTTTCTATATTTGCCGGTAATAAATAAATATGATGCTTTAAGATTCCACTTTGCTTCACAGAGTTACACAGCAAATACTTTCTGGGTCCAAAGAGACCCCAGTTGTTTTCGTTCAATTTTCTCCATCTATGATACTTCATATGGTAATCTATCGAGCAAGTCTTCAAATTTTTTTTTTAATGTTTATGTTTGTTTACTTTATCATGAAAACATCATCCTTTCAAATAATTATGTTTCTCCATTGATGTGAAACTTCAGCAGATTGAATGAAATTTAGAGCTTCTGAGTTGGGTCATAAAAGTCCCCAGTTGGAAGGTTAATTTTACATTTTATATTATTTTTGTTATGTTTGTTGATTTTATCAATAAAACACTATGTTTAGTCATTGATGTGAAACTTTGGCAGATTTAGTGAAACTGGGTGTTTTTTGAGTTGGGGTCCGAAAATACCCAGTTGGTAAGATTAGGTCATAAAATATGTTAGTAGGACTAGGGTTAAAGTAATCAGTGTTGAGCGTACAGATGGTAGAAATATTATTGAGATTGGCAGGCAAAAGGCAGTTGTAGCAAATGGGGAATGCCTTGTCCACATCATCAAGCCAATTTAGTTTTGTGAATGGCAAGAGCTGCCTCTGAGAGGCATCGTGATCATGGATCATTTCAACTGGAACAGACTACTAGCTGGAAAACTCAAAATGAAATATAGCAGCTATGGGACAATCAAATTCACAACAAACCATTACTGATGTTTTGAAAGCAGAGTTATTTGTTGCTCACTGATGAAACAACAGACTTATCCCAAATGGAGCAGCTGAGTATCTCTGTATGCTTTGTTCACAAGGATGCAGTAGTAGAGGATTTTTTAAAAATTACATCGACGTGGAGGATACAAACAGCTCTGGTTTAGCTTATGTAATTCTTCACAAGCGAGTTAAATTTGGCCTCGATTTGCAATTTCTCTGGGGCCAAGGCTTTAATGGGGCCAGTGCGATTTGGCGAATTTACCACGATGTACAAACAACATCAAAGAAAAAAAAGGCATTATCTATGTACATGCATTAATTCAATCACTTGTTAAATTTTGTGATCAGCAGTAGTGCAGCAGCAATTTCAGTTATTCGTAGCATCATTGGTACAATGCAAGAAAACTTTCATGTTGTTTTTTTCCAGATCTGGTCAGCGATCCGATATTTACGCCAAACAATTGAAAAAGTAACTCCAGCTGCGCCCACTCAACACTGAAGCCTATGTGTGAAACCCGCTGGGTAGAGTGTCACAACGGTGTGTTGTCTTTGTGGAACTATTTACTGCTGTAACTGATGCCCTAGACTCGATGAAGCATGACACACAGGAAGCTGCAGTCAAATTTCAAACTTTAAGTTATGTAAGCAATGTTCAATTTATCGTCGGCATGACAGTCATAAAAGCATTTTGAGTGTTGGCCTGCCGTTGTCCAGAATACTGCAGAAAAAAACTTCGACATTTTGCTGCTGATCAGTTAGTCGAAGAAGTTCTCCATTTACTGAAAAAAAACGACGAGAAAACCATGAAAGCATGTTTAAATCCACCCTTACCAAAAGTATTGGCATATGTGAAGAGCTGAGTATTCCTGTAACAACTCCAAGGTGAGCAGATGTACAGAAACATCGAGCAACAACTCAACAGAAGAGCGTGAAAATTTCTACCGCAATTAATCTTTGTGCCATACCTCGAATTGTGATCTCCGAATTGACTTTGTATCCTTTTGCAGACTTCATGAGAGATGTGGAAAGCTTGGGTGCTTGTTGCCGAAACGCCTGACTGACTCTTCTGATGATAAATAATGCATCTAGTTCAGGAAGAGATTATGTATTCGATAAGAAAGTTGTGAATGATAACCCCACACTGAAGCTGGATGGAGGTTATGTTTTCACCCCTTTTTGGCTTTCTGTGAGCAGGATATCTCTAAAAGTTATAAACGGATTGCAACGAAACTTGATGGGTGGTTCGGTGTTGTGACAAGGACGAAATTATTAGATTTTGGTGAAGATTTTGCAAACATGTGGAAATTTGCATACGTGCTGTGGAATAATCATGAAGGTTTCTGCCAGTAATTTCTGTTTCAGCCCGAGTTCTCAAGGCTGAATATTGTGAAAATGCAGAAAGGTCGCCCATCATCATCATTGAACAACTACTGCAGGCACAATTGCAGGATCACACAAACAGTGCTAATTCCCAGCACTGCAATGCAGCTTACTGACATATATATAATATATATATATATATATATATATATATTGTTACGAATTTGGAATTCAATCGCACACAACGTACAGGTTCCCTTAGTCAGCTATGTCAATAAGTGCATGTTCCCTAGATAGCTCACCTCCCAGTTTTAAATGTTTTGAAATCGATTAGATGCGCTGCGGATCGATTAATAGTTAGGGAAGAAACAATGGAGACGTCCTCCCCCTCTTCTGCGACGAGGAAAGAACCCTGCGGTGACGTCAACAACTCCCTCCCACCGTGGTTGAGGGGGTGGATCACGAGGCATGAGTCACGCTGGTGCGGGAGAGGGGTGCAAAGGATAAAGAGGACATCTTTTCTTTGTTCGGGTGAGAATCTCCAGAGAATCAAAAAGAGTTCGTGGAAAGAGTTCGCGGTGAAAGTCCCGGAAGAGAATCCCAAAAGAGTTCGTAAAGAGAGTTCGTGGAAAGAGTCCCATGGTAGGGCTGAGTTCGTGGAGTCCGTGGAAAGAGTCCCGTGGTAGGGCTGAGTTCGTGGCTGAGTTCGTGGGAGTCCCGTGGCAGAGTTCGTGTGCTGAGTCCGTGGGAGTAAGCTTTTTGCTTCGGCAGTTGCGGGATCGGGAGGAACCCAGAAGCAAGGAGCTGCGTGGAAGTCCGGGCGTCGCGAAGGAGACGCGAGCTGGAGCGCACCTTGCCTGCTGTGTCGCGCAAACCGCGCGTTCGTGTGGAGAGTGCCGGAGAGAGCTGGCCTGCCACACGGAAGGCCGAGCTCGACCCGGCTACGCTAGCTGCCGTGGGGAAGGAGCATCGCGGGTCGCCCAAGCGCGTTCGTGTGGAGAGAGCCGGAGAGAGCTCGTCTGCCACACGGAAGGCCGAGCTCGACCGCGGCTACGCTAGCTGCTGTGGGAAGGAGCATCGTGGGTCGCCCAAGCCAGACACCACGAGGGTGCAGGTAACCTGCAACGGTCTCGTGGGACTCGTTCGGTCTGCCAATCCCACGCCATAAAGACCCAAGAGGTCCAGTCTGACCCCATTGCCTTTGATGGGGTCTTTTTCCTGCTTTTCTTTCGAATGAATGTTTGTGGCGCCGAGTCCGTAAGTAAAACTGTGTAAGTGACTGTACATTAATAATTGCTTATAGACGGTTGTAGTTCTTTTGTTGCTTGTTAATTGCATACGTGTTTCATTATAACAAATGTCCTTGTGTAAATGTAACCTGCTCGCTTCGTCCATTCCCTCATTGACTGAACATTTCGTGTGTTGGAGTTAGAAAGCCGTTGGTTTGCCGTAATAGGGGACATTTGGACCGACGGTTCTCGGCGATTAAGCCGCTCGGAATCGCGCACGGACAAGCTCGCCTCGGCGGTTTGGTCGTACGAGATCCGTCGAGGGTGGAATACCCCGGTAGTTGGATCACGTGGGTATTTAGGTTCATTGAAGATTGGCAATCGACCCTACCCCAGTGATCTGCGATTGGCGTATTTCGGTTCTTGTACAAGGACCCGTCGCTCGGAGTTATCCGGCGGCGATCTATATTCCGGGCGATCGGTCGGGCCGACTCGACTTGCGGCTCCATTCAGAGCGGTCGGTTGGCGGCCGACACCCGGCCAGTAACAAATATATATATCATCATCATCATCATCATCATCAATCTGATCGAGCAAACTCGGGCATTTTGCCTCTCGATGGCAGAAATAATCTACAGTGGTTGCCAGTCCTATGTAGAATCGCGTGTTCGCTTGAATCGGTCTCCCCCCTAAGGCGGAGTGCACTTCATACCGTTATGCAAGTATATTAGCAGTCCGCGCGATTCGTGCCTCATCTACCCGCTGCCATCGATGATTTTCTGACTATACTTTGTCTGTTTCCTATCACTCAACCTGCCTGGCATGGTTGTACCTACCAGTTTAGCTCTCTGGGTTTTTGGAAACACTCAATGTAATGTTCAACCCACAGTGCCCGAATAACCCCACAGCCATCCCCATGCCCTCGTGCTGTGCTGTTCTCGAGCAATTTAAGGGGCGAGCCAGCCAGAACATAAATCACAAGCACTCTAGCATTTGCGCACTCGGGCTTAACCTGTACAGTCCTCAGGCAAACATGGGCATAGCACAGGTAGGGCACTGGATGCCATCCCAGTATTTGAAAACCCGATGTTTTCGCCTGTCACCCTGAGATTACGCACAGATCGAGCACGGTTACGGCTCGTCCGTTCGAGCTCTGCGTGAGGGTGTGAATTCCTCGGTAGCTCGCCACGTGGGCCTCGAGGTATTTTGAAGTTTGGCAAATAAGCCTGTGCCCACGCGGTTGATTTATTGACGATTCGCAGTCCTGTAAGGGACCCGTACCTTCGGAGTTATCCGAGGGTAACGATCTGAATTCCAGGTGTTCGGTGGAGTCGACTCTGCTGCTCCAACTGCGGTTGTGCTCGCAGCCGATACCCGGCCCACAACAAATTGGTGTCAGGAGCGGGTTTCGAACCCCTGCGGCTGGCGGTCGGCCAAACAATATATACAGTATATGTGTGTGTGTGTATATATATATATATATATATATATATATATATATATATATAGTATATGTGTGTATATATATATATATATATATATATATATAATAGTATATGTGTTATATATAATATTATATATATATTAATATTATATATATGTACACACACACAACAGAATACTGTACATATATATATACACATATACATACACATGATATATATGTACATATATATATATATATACACACACACACACATATACTGTATATATACACATATATATACACGTATACACAGTATATATGTGTATATAACTATTATATATACATATATATACACATATATTTATATATACATGTATACATATATATAAACATATATGTTATATATATACATGTATATACATATATATATAACATATATGTATTATATATATATATACACATGTGTATATAACATAATTATATATATATAAAACATACATATATGTATATATATATATATATATATACATACATATGTATATATATATTTATATATATATCTAATATACATATATGTTATTATATATATATATAATAGTATATATATATACATACATTATATATAATCACAGTGTATATATATATATATATATATATATTATATATATATATATATATATATATATACACACATACATATTGTGACGAATTTGGAAGCCTTGTGCCATAGACAGACAGCCATCCCCGTAGCTTAGTTATTCGATAGTATGTGTTTCTAGTGAGAATCCATCCCTAGGTCTAATGGGAATTAAGTGTACATGCGCTGCGAAGTTATTTGATAGATCGGATTTTTACATCACTTTCACAGACAACAGTAACTTCGCTCCATCCTGACGCCATAACGCTCGTGGTGGGTGGAGTTCAAAAGGCCTGCCCTCTCTCTCGCCCAATCAGAGAGATGCGAGCGAGTTCCCCAGCGGTCGGCCAATGAGCACAGCCCACACAGGACAATATTCCTCTCCTTGTTTGCGGGGCAGTCCACCGTGATGCCCCGACACGCCCCCCGACCAATCACGGGACGACCGATTTCCCCCGGTGAATGAGGGGCGCGGAGGTACGAGACACGCCCCCCCAGCCCTGGGGGGGGGGGGGAGAAGAAATAGACAGACAGCGCGGTCATCGAGTCAGTCGACGCTGGTTCTTCTGGTCTCGTCCTGCCGCTGAGTCTACGCTGGTTCTCTGATCTCATCTCGTCACTGGTGCTGGTCTCATCTTACCGCTGAGTCTGCAGTGGTCTCACCTTGCTACTGGGTCTGGTCTGATCTCGTCTCATCGCTGGCGCTGGTCTGGTCTGTCTCATCTCGTCGCTGGCGCTAGTCTTGTTCTCTTGATCTCATCTCGTCGTGGTCTGGTTCTCTGATCTCATCTCGTCGCTGGCGCTGGTCTCATCTTGCCGCTGGTGCTGGTCTGCGTCTGGCTGCCCTGTCCGTTTTTGGCGACCGAGACTCCAGGAAGGGTGGATGTCCAGCCGTGCGCGCGGGCAGGTAGCCAGCCATCCTGACTCCAGCCGAACTATCCTCCGCGGCTGAGAGCCGAATAAAGACATTTGGGTCCGTTTCTCTTGGGTGTGCATCTGTGTGCGGGCCGTCTATAAGTAGGAATTGTTAAGTGCTTCTTGCTGTACATATTGCATTGCTTTAAGTCGGTTTAACTCTGCTCTTCCGTGTCCTCCCCCCCCCCCCCCCATTGTAATTAAATATCCATTTGTTGAATGTTTCAGCTCGTTCCTTGTCCTTTCCTTCATTGGCTTAGCACGGTGCGTGTTGGGGAATTAAAAAGGCCGTTGCTGACGTAGTTGTGCATTTGGACGACGGGATCTCGTAACATCCGCTTGGGTTACCACGCCGTCGGCATGGTTACGGCTCGTCCGTTCGAAACTCCATCGAGGTGTAATTCCTCGGTAGCTCGCCACGTGGGCCTCTAGGTATTTTGAAGTTTGGCAAATACCTGTGCCCACCGTTGATTTATTGCGATTCACGGTCCTGTAAAGGATCCGTACCTCGGCGTTATCTGAGGGTAACGATCTGAATCCGGGTGTTCGGTGGAGTCAACTCTGCTGCCCCAATTAGCGGTCGTGCTCGCAGCTGATACCAGCCACAAAATGGTGTGTATATAACATAGTATATATATATATATATATATATATATATATATATTGTTAAGGATTTCAGCTTTGTTGGATGCCGATTTGTTGTGGATTTGAGAATCGGATCCGAGTAATGCATACAACATCCAGGTCCTCAGACAGTTATTTCCATAAATGCATGTTCACAATAGACCCCTCCCCTTGTCTGGTGGGATTCTACCTCTTTGATGCGTTGGAGAAGGGGGGAGAACAGCCTCCCTTTCTTTCTTATGGGATAACCTTTTCCTCTTTACTACACGTTCATGACGTATGATTTTACATCAGTTTTCATTTCTGCATGAACGATATTCACCGTTCGTGCATGCGATAAGATAGCCGTTAGCCCAACAGATACTCATTCTATTGCCTTTCCATGAAGACACATTTGCTTGGAAATACACGATTTAGTTTCACATTTTATTTTTTGGTTGTCATTTTCACATTGGACTTACAGGACATTTGTGTCATTAAGCACGCCATAAGCTTTTGCTGAACAGTTCATTCTGACGATCAATCGTGGCTGTGGTCTCGGATCATTTTCCTCAGGTCCCACCTTTTTCCATCGGCGATCGACACCCCATTCAGCAGCTTTATGGATGCTAACTGGCTCTTCTTCGTGTCGGGCTGAACAAAGAGGTGACAATTGCCAGTTGACGTTCTGTGGGCGCTTCATATTTCTGCTCGGTTGTTCAGGCAATTGGTGCTTTCTAGCGTTCATCCAGCACCCCAAACATGGCATTGTAAGCCAGGCCTGTGTTGATTGGGAGTTGTGTCTCGATCGATGGTCAGGAGAGAATGACCGTGAGAATGGACGGTTGGAGGTCTCATGCAGCGATGTGCCAATAGGCAAGCTGGATTTGGCTGAAGTTGTGCTTGAGGCTCCACCCACACTGGTCGACTACAAAAGAATGGTAGGACTGCCTTGTTAGGAGTGGGTGAGAGATTCTGCTGACAGC
>CM068966.1:56112462-56129365 GCA_035128595.1 Eptatretus atami
GAGAGAGATACTCTCACCTCTATCTGCTTTCCTTTTTTTTTCCATTCTATTTCTCTCGGCTCTTCACGACCCTCGACCATGTATTCCAAAAAAATACATGTAGCCTTTTCAAAATAATTAGTACACACTGGCCGAAGGCTTTGTCAGCAACCCAACTCCTATGATAGGTTTAAAACCCAAAGCCAGCTGATACAATGTTTCAAAAGCTTCCATAATCGAAAACGTAAACACACAGTTTCTATAAGTATATCCAACATCACAAACAGTAATAGGACCATGTAGAAAATGCACACTGTAACTTTAAAAAAAAAATTCGTATGCAACTGTGGCTGCTGTTTTGCATCTATGCTGGGAACGAGGCTGTGATGCCAATGCAGTTCCCCTGTTTCCAGTAACTGGTACTCATTTTGCCAGACCTCAAAAGGATGATAGGCTGAGTCAACCCACACTGTTGGTTAATTTAACGGGTAAAAAGGGGCCAAACTCAAGACCCTAAGATTTAAACTGCCACCTTAACCATTAAGCCATACTAAATCACAATGTATATCCATTCCTATTTATAAAGACCCTACTTCACCTCTGTCACAAGGGTAGCTCAGATGCTGTCGTTCGTCTGCACATCCAATGCTGCATATAATAGCAGCTATTATATTGCATCATTCCACATGTTTATGGTTCTTAAGGTCAATATGAAAATTATTTACCTGTCGTTTTTTTTTTTTTCAACATGTGGTTGATGTAATTGGCCTCGCTTTCTCAGAACATTAACAAATTTGGCTTTGGTAAAGCCCGATATGACAGAAATGTGCAACCAAACAATAAATTCCACAAATGGGAATTGGTTCAGTGCCTTAGAATAGCATCTTGAGTACAACTGAGTTGCAATAACCTGCCTGCACACCTTCATAGTGGCAAGTGCTTTGCAATGTGTAAAAAAAACATTGTATGTGCAGTTGTTAGGCTTCATTTACTTTGGCAGTGCTTTGCTATCATTTGGGGAAATATAGCATAGAATGTCGAAGTTCCAAAACAATTCAAGTGATTCGAGCTATCTATCCAGTAAAAGGTTTACTTATTCGACAACACCAAAAATCAACACATAGCAAGCACCATGTGGCACCACAGCATTTAATCCCTTAAAGTCTAATTCTCTAACCAATGCTCTTCGATTGCTGTCTTGTTGTGAAGAACTTGATGTCAGAGTCATCAGCAAGATGAAGACCGGCAACAAAAGAGGACAGAGGGGCGTGGCGAATTGGCTGACACAGCTCTTCCTATAACTGGGCAGTCAACCTATTATCAGGGTTTTGACGGGAAAAGCGAGCCTGGGGTGGCTTGATATTATAGCAGCTCTGTTGTTCCAAATGTACAAGATGGAAAAAGTTATCATGATAAAAATAAAAATTTCTTAAAGAAGACTTCATACAGAATGCCGGCAGCAAAAGCGTGTACAAAAGCTAACAATGAGTGGAATCAAAAAAGACTTGCTAGAAAAATAGCTGAAAAGACACAAATAGCGAATACTTTGAATTGAACAACTGAGTTGTGCAATCACGAGGAATTAACAAAAGATGCAAAAATAGTAGGAAAGTAAGGCTGCAAATCAAATGGGCTACAAAACAAAAAGCGACACAGTGAACACAAAAGAGCTAGGAAAAAATTATAGACGGACCAAAAGACCAAAGTAAGACACTGGAAAACAAATAAATCAAAGATGATGAAAAACAATGATTGAAGCAACAGGACTAAAACAGACGCGGTATAAACACAAATGAGGACTTCAAAATAACAGATCAGACAGGGAATCAGCACAAATGAGAGATCGTAAACACAAAACGAGGTCAGATACATAGAAAATGAACAGGCTTGGAGATCACAAAAAAAGGACGAAACCCCATGGCAGAGAACAAAAATGCCAGTGTGAATTGAAACAAAAATAGCGAGAGGGAAATTTAGTAAGCACACAGTTGGGGTAAACATTGAATAAAACAGAAAAAAAAAAACAATGTGACAATAAAACAGAATCAAAACAAAAACAGAATAAGGCAAAAACAGCACTAAAGGAAAGTAAGCATGCATAAAATAACCAAACAAACGAGAACTGAAACACAAAAAAGAGATGAGTGATGAAACCAAAAAATGAAATGAGCGATCGGTTTGTAAACACAAAATATTGGCGAGACGTGGACACAAAACGAGCAAGTGTGGAAACAAAACAAGAGAGAACTTGAAAACACAAAACGAGTGAAAATGGTGGGAACAAACGAGGAGAGGGAACAATGAGTACTTGATACAGAAGAAACGTTGGAACACAAAAAGACAGACGTGAACAGATGAGACTTGGAACACGAAAAGAGTCAAGACGTGGAACACAAAAAGGAGGCAAGAGTGGAAACACAAAATGAGTGAGACTTGGAAATGAAAAGAAGCAAGACTTGGAACACGAAAAAGAAGCAAGACGTGGAACACAATAAGAGCCAAGACGTGGAACAAATGAGTGAGACGTGGAAAGGAAACGTGGACAAAAACGAGTGATATGTAAAAACAAAAGAGCGAGACGTGAACACAAAACACAGCGAGCATAAGAAAACACAAAACAAAATGACACTGGAACACAAAAAGGACAATATGTGGAGGCCAAAAAGACAGAAATTGAAACACAAATAAGCTGACTGCATAACACAAGAACAAGCGGGACTGAAATACAAATGTGTGAGAACTTCAAACATAAACAAGCAGACGTGGAACAGAAAAATGAAAGATGTGGAACACAAAACGAGCGATACATGGAACAAAAAAACGAGTGAACATGTTACAAAAAGTGAAACAGGACTTGGGACAGCAAACAAGTAGGGAATATGAAACACAAAAAAGCAGGACTAGAAACACAAAACCAGCAGAATTTGAAACAAAAAATAATGAGGGTGTGAAACAACGTAAACTAGCCAAGATTGTGAACAAAATTGAGTGATACATGTTTAACAAGAAAACGAACAGGGCTTGGAACAAAACAAGTGGTATGGAAAACACAAACCAGTGGAATTTGAAACAAAAAAATAGGAGACGTGGAAAGTAACACTAGCACGATGTGGAACAACAAAAGACCAAATGATTGGAAACAAAATGATGAGGCATGAACATGTAAAACGAATGAGACATGAACACAAAAACGAGCAAGATGTTGGAAAACAAAAAGAGAGACATTGGAACACAAAACGAGTGAAATGTGAACAGAAACGAGCAAGACGTGGGAAACAAAAAATTGAGTGAGACTTGGAACACGAACAAGAGCAGAGACGTGGAACACCAAAAGAGCAAGACGTGGAACAAATGAGAAGTTGAAGACTGAACACGAAAAGAGAGCAAGACGTGGAACACAAAAGAGCAAGACCAAAGGAGCTGGAACACAATAACACAATGAGTGAGATCTGGAACACGAAAAGAGCAAGACATGGAACACAACAAAAAGAGCAAGACTGGGAACACAATAAGAGCAAGACGTGGAACACAAAATGAGTGAGACTTGGAAACACAAAACGAGTGAAAAATGTGGAACAGAAAACGAGCAAGACTGTGGAACACAAAATGAGTGAAGACTTGGAAACACGAAAAGAGCAAAGGGGACGTGAACACAAAAAGAGCAAAGACGTGGAACCAAAATGAGTGAGACTTGGAACACGAAAAGAGCAAGACGTGGAACACAAAAGAGCAAGACGTGGAACACAAAAGAGCAAGACGTGGAACAAAATGAGTGAGACTTGGAACACGAAAAGAGCAAGACGTGGAACACAATAAGAGCAGACGTGGGAACACAATAAGAGCAAGACGTGGAACACAAAATGAGTGAGACGTGAACACAAAATGAGTGAGACGTGGAACACACAACGAGTGAAATGTGGAACAGAAAACGAGCACAAGACGTCGGAACAGAAAATGAGTGAGACTTGGAACACGAAAGAGCAAGATGGAACACAATAGAGCAAGACGTGGAACAAAATGAGTGAGACGTGGAACACAAAACGAGTGATATGTAAAAAACAAAACGAGCGAGATGTGGAACACAAAACAAGCGAGATAAGAAACACAAAACAATGACACATGGAACACAAAAAGCAATATGTGGAAGGCAAAAAGACAGGAATTGAAACAACAAAATAAGCTGGACTTGAAACACAAGACAACAGGACTTTGAAAACTCAAAACAAGCGGGACTTGAAACACAAATGTGTGAGACTTCAAACATAAAACAAGCGGAGGTGGAACAGAAAATGAAAGATGTGGAACACAAAACGAGCGATACATGGAACAAAAAAACGAGTGAATACATGTTACAAAAAATGAACAGGACTTGGGACACCAAACAGAGGGATAGACACACAAAACAAGCAGGGACTAGGAAACACAAAAACCAGCAGAATTGCTGAAACAAAAAATAATGAGGCGTGAAACAGTAAACTAGCAAGATGTGGGACACAAAATGAGTGATACATGGAACACAAAACGAGCGAGATGTGGAAAACAAAACAAGAGAGACTTGGAACACAAAACGAGTGAAACGTGGAACACAAAACGAGCGATACTTGAAAAACAAAACGAGTGAAACGTGAAAAACAAAACGAGCGAGGCATGGAACACAAAAGGAGCGAGACGAGAAACACAAAACAAGCTGGACTTGAAACCCAAAACAGGCCGGACTTCAAACAAAAAACAAGTTGGACTTTAAACACAAAATGAGCGAGACTTCAAACAAAAAACAAGCGAGATGTGGAACAGAAAATGAGCGAGAAGATGAACACAAAACAAGCGAGACATAGAACAGAAAAAAGACCAAGAAGTGGAACAGAAAAAGAGTGAGATGTGGAACACAAATCAAGTGAGACGTGGAACACAAAACAAGTGAGATGTGGAACACAAAACGAGCGGTACATGGGACACAAAATGAGCAATACATGTTTCACAAAATGAATAGGACTTGGGACACAAAACAAGAAGGACTAGAAACACAAAGCAAGCGGGACTAGAAACACAAAACCAGCGGAACTTGAAAAAAAAGAAATAACGAGACGTGGAACAGTAATCTAGCAAGATGTGGAACACAAAATGAGCAAGACATGGAACACAAAATGAGTGAGACATGGAACAAAATGAGTGAGACGTGGAACACAAAAGGATTGACACGTGAAAAACAAAATGAACGAGACGTGGAATATAAAAGAGCGATATGTGGAATGCACAAAGAGCAGGACTTGAAACACAAGACAAGCTGGACTTGAAACACAAAACAAGCTGGACTTGAAACACAAGACAAGGGGGACTTGAAACTCAAAACAAGCGGGACTTGAAATACAAATGAGTGAGATTTCAAACATAAAACAAGTGAGACGTGGAGCACAAAATGAGCCAGATGTGGAACACAAAACTACATGGATACATGGAACAAAAATGTATCGGGACATGGATACATGGAACAAAAAAAACGAGTGACACATGTGACACAAAACGAACAGGACTTGGGACACAAAACAAGAGGGACTAGAAAAACAAAACAAGCGGGACGAGAAACAGAAAACCAGCAGAACTTGAAACAAAAAATAATGAGGTGGGGAACAGTAAACTAGCAAGATGTGTGACACAAAATGAGTGACACATGGAACACAAAATGAGCAAGACGTGGAACACAAAACGAGAGAGATGTGGAAAACAAAACGAGCAAATACGTGAAAAAACAAAACAAGCGATCACGTGAAAAACAAAACAGCGATACGTGAAAACAACGACAAAACGGAAAAACAACGAGCATACGTGAAAAACAAAACAGCGATACGTGAAAACAACGAGCAATACGTGAAAAACAAAACAAGCGATACGGAAAAACAAAACAAGGACGAAAACAACAATACGTGAAAAACACAAGCGATACGTGAAAAACAAAACAGCGATACGTTAAAAACAAAACGAGCAATACGTGAAAAACAAACAGCGATACGTGAAAAACAAAACGAGCAATACGTGAAAAAAAAACAAGCAATACGTGAAAAACAAAACAGCAATAACGTGAAAAAACAAAACAAGCAAATACTTGAAAAAAAAAACGAGCAAAAACGAAAACAACGCAATGACGTGAAAAACAAAACAAGCAATACGTGAAAAAAAAACCAAAACAAAGCAATACGTGAAAAAACCAAAGTACGAAAACAAAGCGAACTGTGAAAAAACAAACGAGCAAGTACTGAAAAAAACAAAACACGAGCAAGTACGTGTAAAGGAACAAACAAGCGATACTTGACAAACAAACGAGCAATTACGTGAAAAACAAACGCAGCAATACGTGAAAAAAAAAAACAAAACGAGCAATACCTGAAAACAAAACGAGCAATAACGTGAAAAAACAATAACGAGCATACTCGTGAAAAACAAAACAAGCGAATACCTTGAAAAACAAAACGAGTGATTCGTGAAAAACAAAACAAAAGCGATACGTGAAAAAACAAAAGACGAGATACTTGAAAAACAAAACGAGGTGGATTCGTGAAAAACAAAACAAGCGATACTGTGAAAAAACAAAAAAAGACGTGAAAAAGATACGTGAAAAACAAAACAGCGATACATGAAAAACAAACGAGCATACGTGATAAAACAAAACAAGGCATGGTAACGCTGAAAAACAAACGAGCAATACGTGAAAAACAAAAACGAGCAATACGTGAAAAAACAAAACGAGCAATACTGAAAAAAAAACCAAACGGAAAAACAAAACGACAATACGTGAAAAACAAAACAAGCGATACTTGAAAAACAAAACGAGTGATTCGTGAAAAACCAAAACAAGCGATACGTGAAAACAAACGACGATACTTGAAAAAACAAAACGAGTGATTCGTGAAAAACAAAAACAAGCGATACGTGTGAAAAACAAAAAACAAGCGATACGTGAAAAAAAAACAACATACTTGAAAACAAAACAGCAATACGTGAAAACAAACGAGCAATACGTTGAAAAACAAAAGACAAGTACGTGAGAAAAACAACAACAAGCAATACGTGAAAAACAAAACAAGCGATACGTGAAAAGACAAAACGAGCAATACGTGAAAAAACAAAACAAGCGATACGTGAAAACAAAACAAGCGATACGTGAAAAACAAACGAGCAATACGTGAAAAAACAAACAACGCGATACGTGGAAAACAAACGAAGCGATACGTGAAAAACAAAAACGAGCAATACTGAAAAACAAAAACAAGCAATACCGTGAAAAACAACGAGCAATACGTAAAAACAAAACGGCAAATACTTGAAAAACAAAACAGCAATACGTGAAAAACAAAAGCGGATACTTGAAAACAAAACGAGCAATACGTGAAAAACAAAAACAGAGCATACGTGAAAAACAAAACGAGCAATACGTGAAAAACAAAACAGCATAACCTGAAAAACAACAAACAAGCAATACGTGAAAACAAACGAGCAATACGTGAAAAACAAAACAAGCGATACTTGAAAAACAAAACGAGTGATTCGTGAAAAACAAAACGAGCGAGGCATGGAACACAAAAGGAGTGACACGAGAAACACAAAACAAGCTGGACTTGAAACCCAAAACAAGCCGGACTTCAAACAAGAAGCAAGTTGGACTTTAATCACAAAATGAGCGAGACTTCAAACAAAAAACAAGCCAGATGTGGAACAGAAAATGAGCGAGGAGAGAAACACAAAATGAACGGGACGTAGAACAGAAAAAAGACCGAGAAGTGGAACAGAAAAAGAGTGAGATGTGGAACACGAATCAAGCGAGACGTGGAACACAAAACAAGCGGGACAAGAAACACAAAACCAGCGGAACTTGAAAAAAACAAATAATGTGATGTGGAACAGTAATCTAGCAAGATGTGGAACACAAAATGGGCAAGACATGGAACACAAAATGAGTGAGACATGGAACAAAATGAGCGAGACATGGAACACAAAAGCAGTGACATGTGAAAAACAAAACGAGCGAGACGTGGAACACAAAAAGAGCAATATGTGGAATTCAAAAAGAGCAGGACTTGAAACACAAAACAAGTTGGACTTGAAACAACAACAAGCTGGACTTGAAGCACAAAACAAGCAGGACTGGAAATACAAAATGAGTGAGAAGTCAAACATAAAACAAGCTTGATGTGGAACACAAAATGAGCGAGATGTAAACCACAAAAAGCGTGTGAAGTGGAACAGCAAAAGAGTGAGACGTGGAACACAATACAAGAGAGATGTGGAACAAAAAACGAGCGAGATGTGGAACACAAAATGAGTGATACATGGAACACAAGATGAACAGGACATGGGACACAAAACAAGAGGGAATAGAAACACAAAACATGCAGGACTAGAAACACAAAACCAGCAGAACATGAAACAAAAAAATAGCGAGGCGTGGAAACAGTAAAACTAGCGAGATATGGACACCAAATGAGCGAGATGTGTCAATACAAAAAAAGGAGCGGGACATGGAAACCAAAAGGATGGATGAAACCAAAGGATCGGGACATGGAAACCAAAAAGGTCGGGACATGGAAACCAAAAGGATCGGGACAATGGAAACCAAAAGGATCGGGACATTGGAAACCAAAAGGATCGGGACATGGAAACCAAAAAGGATCGGGACATGGAAACCAAAAAAGGATCGGGCTTGGAAACCAAAAGGATCGGGACTTGGAACACAAAAAGGAGCGGGACATGGAACACAAAAAGGAGTGACTTGGAAACAAAAAGGATCGGACTTGGAAACCAAAAGGATCGGGACTTTGGAACACAAAAGGAGCGGGACTTGGAAACACAAAAGGAGCGGGACATGGGAAACCAAAAATAGGGGACATGGAAACCAAAAGGATCGGGACATGGAAACCAAAAAGGATCGGACATGGACGGAATGGACTGGAAACCAAAAGGATCGGGACTGGAACACAAAAGAGCGGGACATGGAACACAAAAGGAGTGGGACTTGGAAACCAAAGGATCGGGACTTGGAAACCAAAAGGATCGGGACTTGGAACACAAAAGAGCGGACTTGGAACAAAAAGGAGGGGGACATGGAAACCAAAAGGATCGGGACTTGAAACCCAAAAGGATCGGGACTTGGAAACCAAAAGGATCGGGACTTGAACACAAAAGGAGCGGACTTGGAACACAAGACGGGACATGGAAACCAAAGGATCGGGACATGGAAACCAAAAGGATCGGGACATGGAAACCAAAAAGGATGGACATGGAAACCAAAAGGATCGGGACATGGAAACCAAAGGATCGGGACATGGAAACAAAAGGATCGGGACATGGAAACCAAAGGATCGGGACATGGAAACAAAAGGATCGGGACATGGAAACCAAAAGGATCGGGACTGGAAACCAAAAGGATCGGGACTTGGAACACAAAAGGAGCGGGACATGGAACACAAAAGGATGGGATTGGAAACCAAAAGGATCGGGACTTGGAAACCAAAAGGATCGGGACTTGGAACACAAAAGGAGCGGGACTTGGAACACAAAAGGAGCGGGACATGGAAACAAAAGGATCGGGACATGGAAACCAAAAGGATCGGGACATGGAAACCAAAAGGATCGGGACATGAAACCAAAAGGATCGGGACTTGGAAACCAAAGGATCGCGGACTGTGAACACAAAAGGAGCGGGACATGGAAACACAAAGGAGTGGGACTTAGAAAACCAAAAGGATCGGGACTTGGAAACCAAAAGGATCGGGACTTGGAACACAAAAGGAAGCGGGACTTGGAACACAAAAGAGCGGGACATGGAAACCAAAAGGATCGGGACTTGGAACCAAAAGGATCGGGACTTGGAAACCAAAAGGATCGGGACTTGGAACACAAAAGGAGCGGGACTTGGAACAACAAAAGGAGCGGGACATGGAAACAAAAGGATCGGACATGGAACCAAAGGATCGGGACATGGAAACCAAAAGGATCGGACATGGAAACCAAAAGGATCGGGAACATGGAACCAAAAGGATCGGGACATGGAAACCAAAAAGATCGGGACATGGAAACCAAAGGATCGGGACTTGGAACACAAAGAGGGACTTGGAACACAAAAGGAGCGGGACTTGAACCAAAAGGAGCGGGACTTGGAACACAAAAGGAGCGGGACTGGGAACACAAAAGGAGCGGGACTGGAACACAAAAGGAGCGGGACTTGGAACACAAAAGGAGCGGGACTTGGAACACAAAAGGAGCGGACATGGAAACCAAAAGGAGGGACTTGGAAACCAAAAGGACGGGACTTGGAAACCAAAAGGAGCGGGACTTGGAAACCAAAAGGACGGGACTTGGAACACAAAAGGAGCGGGACTTGGAACCAAAAGACGGACTTGGAACACAAAAGGAGCGGGACTTGGAACACAAAAGGAGCGGGACTTGGAACACAAAAGGACGGGACTTGGAACACAAAAGGACGGGACATTGGAACACAAAAGGAGCGGGACTTGGAACACAAAAGAGGCGGGACTTGGAACACAAAAGGAGCGGGACTTGGAACAACAAAAAGAGCGGACTTGGAAACACAAAAGAGCGGGACTTGGAACACAAAAGGAGCGGGACTTGGAACACAAAAGGAGCGGGACTTGGAACACAAAAGGAGCGGGACTTGGAACACAAAAGGAGCGGACTTGGAACACAAAAGGAGCGGGACTTGGAACACAAAAGGAGCGGGACTTGGAACACAAAAGGAGGGGGACTTGAAACAAAAAGGAGGGGGACTTGGAACACAAAAGGAGCGGGATGTGGAACACAAAGGAGCGGGACTTGGAACACAAAAGGAGGGGACTGGAACACAAAAAGAGCGGGACTTGGAACACAAAAAGGAGCGGGACGTTGGAACACAAAAAGAGCGGGACTTGGAACACAAAAGGAGCGGGACTTGGAACACAAAAGGAGTGGGACGGAACACAAAAGGAGCGGGACTTGGAACACAAAAGGAGCGGGATGTGGAAACAAAAAAAAGGAGCGGGACTTGGAACACAAAAGGGAGGCGGACTTGAACACAAAAGGAGCGGGACTTGGAACACAAAAAGGAGCGGGACTTGGAACACAAAAGGAGCGGACTTGAAACACAAAAGGAGCGGACTTGGAACACAAAAGGAGCGGGACTTGGAACACAAAAGGAGCGGGACTTGGAACACAAAAGGAGCGGACTTGGAACCAAAAGGAGCGGGACTTGGAACACAAAAGAGCGGACTTGGAACACAAAAGGAGTGGGACTTGGAACACAAAAGGAGGGGACTTGGAATACAAAAGGAGGGGGACTTAGAAGACAAAACAAGTGGGACTTCAAGCAGAAAAGAAGCTGGACATCAAACACGAAACAAATGGAATGTGAATGGAAAACAATTTAGAGTTCAAAGATAGAAGTGGGACATCAAAGAAAACAGAAACCATGCATCAAATGCAAAGTGAACTAATCATTTGACACAAAATGAGCGGGATGTCAAGTATCAAATGGGTGGGCCATTGAATGCAAAAACGTGCAGGAAGTCAGACACAAAACAATCCAGACATTGAACATTCATCATTAGAATGGTGGAATTCCAGTGCATAAAATATTTCCACCAAAGGCCCTGTGCATCTTTGTTTGTGCACTTCCATCAAATCATGAAGCACTTCTTCATCTGCAACGACGTCTGTTGTGCTTTCTCCTCATTAGTTATTTTATTTTTTATTACCAGCGCGTTGCATCATTGTCACACTAACCTGCTCCGGTAATTTTGATAATAGCACCCGTGACTCTATCGTGACCAGCTTGCACACATATTCAAGTTTGCATGTGCTGGAATTGAAATGCATAAATTTCGTTACCTCCCGCAGCGATGTTATAGACATGTACGCCCGTTATATCCACGAGCACGGAGCGGTGCGTTGCTGATAAACGGCGCCGTTAACAGCGTAATAAGAATGACACACCGAGGAGGATTTGACACAGACGTTCAGAATCACTTTCTCAAAAGATCCCAAATGAAAATGATAGACACACAGAGAGGGATGTACATTTACTTGTTGACTTTAGACGCTCGATGCTTATAAAAACCAGTGATACAACATCATTTTAAAGACATTCACGTCGAGATAAGTTATTGGTGCTAAGTTGTGAGATTTGTAGGTTTTATCCATTGATTAATGAAAGTTTCAATGGGTTATGTTCCCAGGCTAAAGAAAAGGCAAAACTTCTGGGAAATAGAAGACGAGGAGTAAAGCAAAATATATACAGTACATCTAATGTATAAACTCTTTCAAAGCACTCACTCACCAATTCACTGATATACATGTTGGTATTTTATAAAGGGGGTAGAAAGGTAAATTTTGGTTACTGATGTAACTCAACACCACGATTACAGAAAGAAAACCCATCCCAAAATGCAGTGTAAATGAAGATATCAGTAAACGAAAGTGAGCCGGTGGAGCCTCGCTCAGGTGAAAACGGGTATCTTGGATTGCGAATGAACGTTCAGCCAGTTTACACCTCCAAGAACTCTGGTTCATACTAATTCCTTATGACAAACAGTGTCTTTGGGTTTGTTTTTGTGTTTGTTTGTTGCAAAGAGCACATGACACAGCATTGTCAGGTCACGTGACGTGTCATTGCCTTTGGTCGCTCCAGGAGCGGCTGGCACTATGATATACACACTTACATGGAGAGAATTTGGGGTCCTCCACCGATGTGAACCCCTGGGGCTATTCATTCTTTATCACCGAAAAGCTTTCAGTGCACACACAGAGTACAACCACCAGTTTTCAACGCATTCTTCCAGCGATTTATGAGTGCATTAAGTCAAACAAAAAACAAACCCACGTACACACATGCCCAATTATACATATATATATATATATATATATATATATATATATATATATATATATATATATATACATACAGTATATGTATAGTACGACTGTT
Source organism: Eptatretus atami (assembly GCA_035128595.1). NCBI lineage: Eukaryota > Metazoa > Chordata > Myxini > Myxiniformes > Myxinidae > Eptatretus > Eptatretus atami. Next base: position 56,125,409 of record CM068966.1, read on the forward strand.
GATGTTAATCACAGAGTTTGTTTGAGACATGCATTTTAGTGATTCTTTTGAGCCCTGGCTTTGGGTGTAACATGGTAGTTCACCACCTATGAAGTCATAAACATTTATCGTTTAAGGAGCCAAATCTGCTGGTGCATTGCATGGGAGGCAAAATTTGGGAAAACGTCTCACATAAGTAAAATGGGTTTATTGCAACAATAAATATAAACAAGATGCCATCAATAAAATAGATGAACCAAGCAGTTGTCAGACACAATTATGGATGAGGGGGCATGAAAACTTACATATGAGAGAAAATAACCCACCATGGTGCCAAAAATAAATACCGGGACTCGCACACCAATGGGGAACAAGCGAGGGCTTGAGCAAGGTATGAGCTAGTTTTTGGGTCTGCTAAGGTCATTACAGGTTGGTTCGTGTTGCACAGGGTGGGAGGATAGCGATGAGACCCTCATAAACTTTGGGACTGTCCTCATACATGGTGAGACACTCTCATTAACTGCACACCAGTGTGGGTGGCGCCTTCATTCAAGCCATCCCATCCTGCAGGGTGGGCAGCTACCAATCGTGCTCTGCCCTCAACAAAGGCTCTCCGGGCAACCTTGCCATGATGGCCCACAGTGCGTCAGCCAAACAGTCCTTAACATTGCTTTTAAAAACACGTAGCGTCTTTCGGTGCTTCCCAATCTAAGTATTCACCTGGCCGCATTCCAAAACAGGTTTTACACAACAAACTTACTCTATATTGTTTCAAAGTTAACACTCACTGCCTCCTCAGTGCACATTTTACAATACAACTTATTCTGACAAATTCCCTGTCAGGTCAGGTCAGATCAGGTATGGTAGCATGTGCCGGAGCAGTGGGTTGCTGCATCCACATTCTGCCGGTACTCCAGGTGCCTCAATCTGGCTATCCCCCCAGGCAAGCCTGGCCCATCCCCATGTCCTTGAGATGGTGATGAACCAGCTGCAACCATGAGGCACTTGGTCGGCCCATTGGACTCCTCCACTCACGAGGCTCCCTCGCTGAGAAAATCTGGTGAGCAGGATCAGCGTCAGGAAAACGAGCCACATGTCCATACAGCCACAGCTGATGCTCACGGACGATGCAGGCAACAAATCTCATTTGAGTCTCTCTCAGCAACCACTCGTTCGACACAAAGTCCGACCAGTGATAGGCAAGTATTCTCCGAACAGACCTGGTACCAAATGAATTAAGTCTCCCTCTCAGATCCTTGGTCAGAGTCCAAGTCTCACATCCATAGAGCAAGACTGAAAGCACAAAGGATCTGAAGACTCAGAATTTTGTCCTCCACACAGGTAACAGCAGCGCCACACCCCATGATCCAGTGCATCCATGACTCCCCAGGCCCGACCCAGATGTCTGGTGACCTCTGGCTCACAGCCAGCAGAGACATGAATATCATTGCCAAGGAAAGTGAATCTCTCCACGACCTCAACATCCTCACCACAAACAGGTACAGACAGGATAGCAGCGTCCAAGATATCATTGAAAGCCTGGATCTTAATTTTCACCCAAGGAACCCGTAATCCCAGCGGCTCTGACTCCTCATTCAGCACCTCAAGGGCCACCAAAAGGATATCTAGAGTCTCCGCAAAGAAGACTGCATCATCTGCGAAATCAAAGTCAGAGATCTTGAGATTCCCAAATGATGCACCGCAGCTTGATCTCTCCGAAATCCTCCACAGAATCCATTCCGTACAAGTGCTGAAAATTGTGGAGGCCAGTACACACCCCTGACGAACTTCAGTAACAATTGGAAATAAGTCAGAGATGGCATCATCACATCTCACAGCACTCTCAGTACCAGAGTATAGTTGAGACATCAGATGGATCAGTTTTGGTGGCACCCCACGAAGACCAAGAATCCTCCAGAGGGCATCCCGATTCACTGAATCAAACACTTACAGGGATCAACATAGGCTCTGACTGCTGTGGATGCTGGTGCTCAAGCAGATGGTGGCAAACCCTATCAAGAATTATCCAAGCAAAACCTTGCCCGGCACTGACAGCAGCGTCAGCCATTGGTAGTTGTTGCAGTCTAGGCGATCACCCTTCCTTTCCAGAGAGGGAAGACAAAAGCCTCTCTCTCAGTCAGTTGGATGATGCCTGTGTCCAGGCAGAGTAAGAAATGCATGCAACGACACGAGTGGCAGCATTTCCACCACCTTCAGAAGTCAGTATGGCACAGATCCCAGGAGCTTTACCCCATTTCAAGTGGTTCACCGCAGCCTGTGTTTCCACAATCGAAGGTGGACCACAGTTGATTGGAGGGTAAGCAATAGGGATAGTAACACCCCTGACATCCAACTCGACAGCTGGTGGATCAGCCTGGTACAGCCGTTCAAAGTAAACGGCACAGGGGGCCTTCACTTCGAACTCCTCTGTCAAGAGCCCACCAACCCTCTTCTCTAACTGCAGTACAGTGAGGGATGGGCTTGGAAGAATGCAATGTGCAAATTCCCCTGGAAGCAGGGTGAGAATCGATTGACTACAGGTGATGATCTACCACTCAACAGATTCCTCGCACATAGGCCTCCTTGTCCACCCTCAGTGAACGTACAGTTTTACGCCTCAGCTCCCTAAACAGCTCAGCTCTGCCATTCAGCCTTGCCCTGCGACTCTGGTCAATGGTATCCAGTGTCCCTTGAGAGACAAAATTCTTCTTCGTCAGACGGTGAGTTCCAAGACATCGACCGGCAACATCAAGGACGGTTGTCTTGAAGGCACTCCTCAACTCTTCAGGGTTCCCCAAAGCACCCAGACCCCCAAATCCCCACTCAACCTGTTCGCAAACTCCTCAGCTACCCTTTCATTCTTGAGCTTGCCAACATCCAGCCGAGGCTGGGATGGTACCATTCTCCTGGATTTAAGCTGCACTTAAGAGTTGCTACAACAAGCCGGTGGTCAGTATTGAGGAACTGAGAACTCCGGTTTACCCTGCAGTTCTGGATCATCCTCCAGTGACCATCAACAAGCACATGGTCAACCCCTTTGCACACCGCCAGGTTGGAATACCAAGTCAGCGATGAGCCTGTGGGCGCTGAAACCATGAACACCAGCCATCCTAAGTCCACGACTTCTTGCAAAGTCAAGGAACTTATTGCTGTTTCTGGTTCACAGTTCCAAACCCATGGAGACTAACAATGTCTCATATAACCATCCCTATCAGTTCAGTCGATGGCATTGAAATCCCAAGACTAGAAGAGTATCTCGCCTGGGGCACTGATCAACAACAGACTGGAGCGTGGCATAGAATGCATCCTTCACGGTGAGATCACTCGCCTCAGTCGCGAGCATAGACAGCAGACCAGGAAATGACACCAAGGAGTGACAAATCCTTAGTCTCATCATAGTCGTTGACCGTGTTTTACCTCTATGTATATCATTAGAGTCAGCTTATTGGACACAGCTACAGCAACTCCTTGGGCATGACTCAAATCAGAGCGCCAGACCATAGTAGGTGTAACACCCACGATGATCTCGCTGCAATCCGTCTTCCGAACCTCAGAGCGTGCGTGCTAATACGATTCAACGGCTGAGCTAGAGATAAAAGAGACAGGTGATCATCCTTTCTTAGTGTTTGGACATTAGAGGCACCCACCCGAAGAGACCGCCTTAGGTTAACCCAAAGAGATCACCGTCTGGTGGACGACACCTCAGCACCACCCCGACACACACTACCGCAATTTGACCCCATGGTTTCCCTCCTCTCATCAAAGATTGGGGGTCCCAAAGGCTTTGCCCCAATCCCGCCATCTGGTGCCCTGCTCTGTGAATGACAGCTGCACAGGAGGTACTCCTACGAAGTGGGTTTTCAGATTTAAAAAATGCTTTTCGAATGTTTTGCAATGAAATTCCAATGAAATTCCCTGTGACAAGTGTAAATCTAACCTGAGCAATCATGTGGTCCATACTCTGTTTTACACAGTCTA
>CM068966.1:56129390-56160639 GCA_035128595.1 Eptatretus atami
TCTATGGAACCATCACCCCCTTTCACGTAACAATATATTTATTTTTATATAAGCTATGTCTACAAAATTGTCATTGTTTAATTCACGTAATTATGAATAACCATCATTTTTAGCTATGGGTTTTGGTGATCGGTGGATGTTTGGACCAAACCAATTTTTCCGATCAGACTCAATTCCTTTAAATGAAGTTTGTAAATCACAAGTTTATTAAGGTTTTTTGTATATATAGTCAAGACTCATAGAGAGCTAGAACACAGAACATGTCAGCCCACAACATAAGAACACAAGTTTTTTGAACATAACCTAATGCTCCAGTGTACTTTAACTTAACCAAGCTGTTAGCAATAGTATAGAAGGTTGATTGATCATGATGTATGTCGATGATGTCACAATATCTATGATCTGCTATGTCACTGATGGTTACGTAATTGATGTCAAAGATCTGCGTTTGTGTATTGATATGCGTGTTAATTGCCAAGCGCTTGGAGGGGGGGGGGGGTGGGGGGGGGAGGGTCCACATGGTATTCCCCAGTTTTCAAGACAAACACAACTAACTCCAAGTCCCTTCCTAAAGTCCCATGCCTGGTGTTGGTTTAATGGTAAGGGTAGTGGGCTTTGGATCCTAGGGTCTTGAGTTCAAATCCCGCTAGCTGTTGAATTAATACCAGGTGTGGTTAACTCGATCTGTCTATCTTTCGAGGTTGGCAAAATGAGTTGCCAGCATGCTGGTGTACTGTGGCAACCCATCCAGGATTGTGCCCAATAGCCAAGGAGACTGCTTAAGCAGCACCAACGCTCTGCACGAGTATGGCCTAATCTCCTCTTCTCTCCTTCAAAAAGCTCATCTCTCACCCCCCCCCCACTGTATTCTCTCCCCATGGGGCCTACAATATCCTTGAGAAATTTGGTCAATTAAAGTGGTTATATAGATGACCCGACCCCATTCCAAATTCCCCTCAAAATCTCAAAATCTATCAAGCGAATACTTTATTTCTTCATCATGAAGCTTCTCCCCCACCCCACCCCAGCCACCCCTTCCACACCCCAATGAGCCTACACTATATTGACCAAGTTCAGTGCAGGTGTCGCCCAAGCCATTACAGAGATCTTCCTCCCTCCTATTCCACATACCCCGAAATGAAATACTGTTTCTATCAAAGGTAATATTTAATATTTTTCCCATAATCCACATGGGGCCTTCATTATGCAAGCCACATATGGAAGCCTTGCCTGATGTGAGACTGATTAGCAAACGTGCCGCACGTTGACCAATAAAGTGGCATCCAAAACAGATACATAGTTACATCATAAAGAACAAGTGCATTTGAAAAGGTGCAATTTAATAAGGTGAAGATTACAAGTTGGAAAACGATCACAAAGGTCATAATGATTGCCAGTGGACGAAGTGCCACAAAGTGACAATAAATAAGAATTTTATTCAACATTCTTTGCAATCGAGTGAGCAGTCAATGTTGACTGATAAATCACAAAGGAAAACTTGATATCTGTGATCACAAAGCGATTGGCAAGGGTAACCTTCCCCAATGGGGGAGGCTTACCTTGTGATCTCCCGCGACTTACCCTTGGCCCGTGATGAATGATGGCCATATTTTTTTCAGACCACCATATAACTTAACCTTCAACATTTCAGGATAGAAAGTGGATTAAGGAAATGTGTCCCCATCTCCAATCTATCCATAAACTCACATCACGAATATCGGCAGAAAATTATTCAAGTTATGATTAAAAAAAAAGTTTTTTGTTAATTTGGTCACAATCGAGAAAGTAGGTCAAGGACACGAAACAAATATCAGATGCATAACATCAGTGCAGATACACATATTATGATGCAAAAACATCTCGGAAGGCCATGCAGTCTTTAAGATTCGCATTGGCAAAATTGAACGATGACAAAAAAACGTGTTTTTTTTTCAGACTGCAATCTGACCATGACCTTAAATGGAGGGGTAGGATGTAAATTAACTTAAATGAGACTTGCTCTAGTGCTATCTAGGAAGGCAATTTAGTTCCAATTGGATAAACCTTAGTCGAGTTGTGGTGAAAAAGGTAAAAATTTCTTTAATTGGGTCATAACCCAAAAATTAGGTCAAGATCAAAAAGTTATGTCAACTCTGCATACTTTGTGTTCCCATTATTGATGCAAAATTCATTCGGAAAGTCCAGCGGCTCCAAAATACAGCTCAGGCATTGGCAGAAAATGGGGGGTTTAGTACTCCTAGGAGGTGGAGCCTTGGCATTAACCTGGAGGGGTATAAAGTAAATGAGGCATTAATGTGACTTGCTCAAAGCTATCTGGAGAGGAATTTTGTTCTGATCGAACATACCTTTGTCGAGTTTGGTGCAAGAATGTTACAATGCTACAATTGGGTCATGACCTTAAAAATAAGGCAAAGTAAAAAAAAAACATGTCAACTGCCCATTATTGATCCAAAATTTAATTCCAAAAGTCAATGGACATTGGCAGAAAAAAAATGAAGAAATCCTAAATGTGGGTTGTACTCAAGGGGTTTAAGACCTCAACCTTTAACACAGAGGTTTATGATGCAAATTAAATTTAAATGTGCCTTACCTAAGCTACATAGATGTGGAAAATTTCGTTCCAATCAGACAAATTTTAGTTGAGTTATGGTGAATAATGTTAAAGTGACAATTAGGACATGACTTAAATTAGGTCAAGGTCAAAAAATTACGTAAATCCCATGTACTTTCTATTCTGATTAATGGTGCAATATTTCATTCCGAAAGTCCCAAGATACAGCTCGGAAATTGATACAGTTCTAAAATTGGAGTGTTGAGAGTGTAGGAAGTAAGGTCTCTTTGGGGTCGAGAAACTCTGTGGTGCATTAAAATTAGGGCGTCAATTGTAGAAACAAACCCTACAACAGCATAAGCCTTCCACGATGCAATATGGGGAGGCTTAATATACACAAAACAACACTCAGTCGAGTGCATACTCCGCCAGGCTGAACAGTTTACGTTTTGTATTCCACCGATAGGCATCAGGACCTGAACCAAATCTAATCAGTTTGTTTCTGTCGCGCTACCCAATCGTCCACCAATTCTGTCATAATCCATCCACAAATTTATGAAATATCGATAATATATGCTATACAGTATAATCGTTTTTGACCGATCTTTCAATGGTGAAGATTCACTAAAAATAAATAATTCTCGTATCCGGATCTGATCTGAATATTCACAAAATCGAAGAAATTCACCTTGTCACACACCCAACCTGTTCACCAAGTTTTGCTGGAATCCATCCCCGACTTTTGAGATATCCTGTTCACAGACAAACAGGCAGGGTGAAACATAACCTCCATCCACCTTCAGTGGCAGAGGTAATGATATAGGAAGGTAGGCTCTGGGAATAGAAGCCTAATTCACGGTATACAAGCTATAATATAGGGTCCTATCAGTTTGCATGGAAATTACAAGTGTCAGGAGAAATGTAGAAAACATGATCAGTTCCAACTGTTTTGCAGTCAATTATCGTCAGTCACTATTGACTGCAAAAATTAAAATGAAAAATATCCAAATCAGTGTCAATTGAGAAAAATACTAGTGGAATAGCTAGCCTCGGGGTGAGAAAATTTAATATTCACATCTTTTATAAGCAATGTCAGAAGTGCAAATCGTACACAATTCGATTAAACTGTGGAATTCGGCACAAATCTTGCAGATTCGTGTTTAGTGAGAAAAAGCAAACCAAATGAGTAGCATATTAAAGTAATTAGATATAACAAAAGAGACAGCTAATTGCCTGAGGTATAAAAGTCCATGTCTTAAAAGGTCTGAGGCGAAAATCGCACATTATTCAATTAAACAGATTTCATTCTTTCAGTTGTCTCCCTTCAATGACCATATCATCTTCTTATAATGGCTTCTTCATCCATATGCTGTTGCACAATATTGGACACATTATACTGATAATATACTGATCATAAAAAAATCTAATACAGTACTATAAATAATTTCAAGTGTTTGTGCATTTGTACGTTATCCTTTCATGGCCGGACCGTCGCACCGAGGGGCCCCAGATTTGTGCGTAGGTACTTCAGAATCTGGCAAGGTTTATAGCTACTTAAATGTTGGCCTTGAAGATCATTTTGTAGCCACCAAAGGCTGCTATAAAGTGTATATTTGGATGTGGGGTAAACAACGCTGCCACCGGCCTGCAGGCAAAGGTAACCACATAGAGGCCAATAACTCCATTGATTTTCAATGTCCAACATGGCCCGAAAACCCCGATGGGAAAAGCTCACCCAGTTGGGCAGTGCCTGGTACCCCCTCCTTCCCTATTATTCAATATTTCAAAGAAAGTGTTAAAAATACAAAATTAATAAACATCGTTTCACTGAGCACGGTGCACACAATACTTACAACGCAAGGTTAGAGATCGTTTTTGTACTGTAGCACTGTGGCTCATAGAACTGATGTGTTTTTGTAGCAATGTGGCCCAGAAACTTTTAAAAAAAACCTAGTTTGAGTGATTGAAGTTTGTATTTTTCAGTTTCTGGCCTTGTGTGATGCAGTATCCATTTTTATTTGGTCAGAAAAGGAAGTCTTCGTCCTTACTGTTGTAGTAACTCATGTTAGTGTAGAATACTCATAGTGATCATGGATCTGCTGAGAACGGGAAGGTTTCAATATAATGGTAATGCATGAGATTGCGAACGTGCAGTTGAGAACATCTCAAACTGTTCACTCATTATTCGTTAATAAAAATTTATTCATCTGCTTGCAAAATGCAAGCACAACCCACTACTAATATATACAATTAGTATGGAAAAATAAACATTTACGTGTTATGTGTACTTGTAAATTTAAACTAAAAAAAACGTTCGATTTTGTTCGATGATTGTCTTTCACGTTCAGAGAACCTTCGAATGCTCATCTTCACACTTTGGCAATTTAAGGAAAGGGAAATGTTTAAGGTACATGTACACAAAGGAAGGTGGTGGTTGTGGTTGGAATTCTGTTCTCCTTTCTTTTGGTATTTCTTCTTGTTCAATGTCACGTATTTGAGACTGCTTTTCTCGTTATTTTTATTTCAGATCTTCCACCCTTTACACTGTTCTTTGTGACATTTAAAGTGGTAAAAACTGCATACTGGCTTATTTTCCTTCAGCGTATGAAAAAAGAACACGATCTAGAGATAATACACGCATATGAAAGTCAAAAGCAGAAATGGTATTGGATTGATGCACACAGTAGAACATTAGCACGATCAATTAGCTTTGCAGCACAGAAATGACTATTTGCACATATTTTGATTGTTTGTAAATTCGAAGTTTTTTTCTGCCAGTTTCACAGAACGAAGGTACAGTAATGGTAAAACGCCGTATTTTTCCAGGATACGTTAACAGCAATCAACCACTTGTTCCAAAATTGTTTGTTCCCTTTCGTAGGAAAACTAAGAAGAGCCATGACACTATTTATGGTTGCAGGGAACTTCCACTGCAGGAATCAACATTTGAGCTGACTGGGTGAATGGGAGACTTTTCCTCCAATCATCCATCAGATTATTTGGCCGTGATTTCCCATTTTTAAATTTGATGAACAATGAAGATCAATCCGTAAGCTTCTGCATGAAGGGCTATGTGTCACGTAACGTCACTAAGTGTGTGCGTAAAATACTTCATCCAGAATGCTGTCACTTTTCAGTCAAAGGGGGTGGGAAGGGGAGAGAAGGGGAATGACTTTTGATGAATAAATAAATATTCCACCGAAGAAGGAACAAACGTTCTATAGCATCGCGATGAACAAGCATGCGCGTGTTGCGATAAGTGTTCAAATATCCACATCAAAGCTAATTGATGGAACAGCATTAATAATGTCAATATTATAATCAACCATCAGAGAGATGAAAGAAAAAAAGAAATTGGCATCCATAAAAGTGCATGAGTTACTTTGGCAATAACACCAAAGTATATTTGACCACCACGGACTGTCCTCGCACGGATAGTTCATTATCGGTATTAGGGTAGAATGTAATTAAAATCACCGCTAGCGCAACAAACGCCCAGTAGGCTACACTGATATTTATGCGATATGATGTGATCTCAGCGGTTTTTCTTTTTCAGCTGAGTTAGGCCGTCGTCAAATTCAATCGAACCACAGCTGGCGAGTGGAAATAATTTAAATTGCAGCTTTAGCTTTGTGTTTCTGCACGTTTGCAATTCAAAGGAGTGCGTTCTATGAAGTCCCGCTGTCAGGTTTCTTTTTGCTGCTCCAGAACGTGCTACCCTCGCCTTGTTTACGCGGGGTGTTTCAGCCCGTTTCGAGATGGCAGATGAAGGCGCGCAGGTTCAAAGCGCAGCGTGCTCCCGTCAGATTGCCTGTGTCGGCCCCGGCTGAAGCATATTTAGGAGTTTGCATTATAAAGCGTCAATCAAGGCATCGGCACTTTCCAGCATGGCGGTATTCGGTAATGTAGGCCGGCTCCGTATTGGACCGACGTTGTGGACTGTGGACCATGGACCAGCGAGGTCTGCCTCAAAAGCATTTCAATTGTACGTGGCATTTATTAAGACATTTTGTAGATGGAATCGCTCACTTCACGTGATTTTGTTACAAAATGCTGCTCCGTTAATCCACCACAGGGACATCCTCCATTATTAAAGGAGATGCGTCTGTCCGTCCGTCACGCTTTATTCTTTAAGGGTTCTTACAATTGCACAATAATGAAAATGGTACCGTTGGAAAGCTAATAATCTAAATACATGGAACAACAAACTAGAAAGAACAATCAGAGATGCAGACCCTCGCCAGAACTTGTTTTGTGTGCTGCTTGTGTAGTTTTTTGTGTGGTTATTTTGTGTGTTGTTCGTGACTGATGGTTATGTAATTATGAGACAAATAGAACTGCTACTTTATAACTGCTGGCAGTGATGATGGGCACCAAGACGTCCGCTTTGATGCACACGCTGCTTGATCGGACACCTGACCCTGACCCATGACGTTTATTATGATTCAATTGAATTGAATTTAATATATTTTAATCCTTATTCTGAAATCAAATGGAAGACAAAATAAGTACAAGTCTGCATTGGAGTAATCAGAAGGAACCTGAACAAGCAAAATACAAAGATTAAGTCATCAGGAGAACCTGGATAAGATTCACATTTCAGCTGCTACTCCTCTACCCTCAAACCATCGAGGCACAGGCAAGTGGGCTTTTTCAAAAAAAATAAAAATAAAAAGGAACCCAGATCAAAACAATAAATATTCTGGCTGCCAGACCATTGTCCAATCTAGTTGATATTTAAAACATGTATTCCCCATCATGACTAGGTTATAATAGTAAATACCATAATGGATTATTAAGGTTCCAAGAAAAACATTATTTAAAATTTTCTTCAATCCAATATGGCTGCAAACCATGTGACCTATCAATTATTCCTGAAACAAACTTGTCACACAAGGTTTGGTGAACATTTTTATGAAGTTCCTCGATCTGTCCAGCTGTTCGAGAAAAGAAGATTTTTTTATATGTTAAGGGTAAATCCAATATGGCTGCCAAACCAATGTGACCGATGACAACATATGTGGAAAACTTTTGTTCCTCATGATAGGTGGTCATACGTGTAAGTTTCGCCTTGATCTGTTGAGCCACTTCAGAGAAGAAGATTTTTGAAGTTTTATGTAAAAACATACGGCTGCCAAATTACTGACCGATGACATCAAATTTTTTTCTGTGGACCATTTTATCCCGAGATGACCTCAAAAATGTTCATACTAATCAGATGTAGTGTTCTACATATGCAATTTTGACATCACAACGAAGGCACTATGAATCATAAAAAAATCACACATTCCCTGAGGAGTACTTGCATGAGAAGTTACTCTTGTCAGGTCAGGTCAGCCAGATTGGATCTGTGACTTGCACAGGTATCATGTAAACCTGTACTAACCTGTTCCATTGTCGGCTTGCGGTGACTAAACCGTGTCCCCACCAGTTTTTTTGGTGAGGAGGTGTTTGGATATGGACACCAGCAGATTAAAAACAAAACCTGTCAAGAGTGGAGGAGCTCCTTGTGAGCCAACGGCCATCCATATCTAGTGCCCAACTGTGTCTGCGGACATCATCCTGTAGTGGGTTACTTTTATTTCGGAGGTTGTGGCAGGATTTGCCTCCGGCCACCGTAAACCCTTCATCCGCAAAACACAAAAACGCAAAGAAATCTGAAAACCCACTCCGTGGGATACTCTATGCATCTTCCCTTCGCAGGGCAGCTCACCGGAATTACGGGATTGGACAAAGCCTTCGGGACCCCCAATCTTTGTCGATAGGAGGGAACTATGGGTAACATCCGGGTCAGATTGCAGGAGATGTGTGGTCGATGGTACTGAGGTGTCGTCCACAAACGTGTCTCCTTGGTTAACAGAGCGGTCCCTTTGGGGGTGCCTGAATGTCCTATCCGAAGAGAGGATGATCACCTGTCTCTGTTATCATCTGAGCTCAAGCGTTTGGACATCGTATGCAGCACTCTCTGAGGTTGGAAGACCGCATGCGCGAGATCATGGTGGTGGTTCACACTACTATTTGTCTGGTCCTCTGATGGTTACATGCCCCAAGGAGTTGCTGTAGCTGTGTCCAATAAGCTGACTCCAATGATATTGAGTAACACTGGTCAACGAGCGATTATGAGACTAAGGATTCGTCATCCTTAGGTGTCATTTCCCTGTCTCTGTCTATGCTCCGACTGAGGCGAGTGATCTCACCGTAAGGATGCATCTACGCCACGCTCCATCTGTGTGATCATCCCAGATGAGATACACTTCTAGTCTGAGGGATTTCAATGATCGACTGGAACTAGATAAGGGATGGTTATGATCATGTAGTTGGTCCCATGGGTCAGGAACTATGAACCAGAATAGCACTAAGTTCCTTGACTTTGCAAGAAGTCATGGACTTAGCGGTGCCGGTTCATGGTTTCAGCGCCCACAGCTCATCTGCGACTTGGTATTCAACGCTGGTGGTGTGCAAAGGAATTGACCATGTCTCGTTATGGTCGCTGGAGATGATCCAGAACGCAGGGCTATCGGAGTGCCTCAGTTCCTCAATACTGCCACCGGCTTGTTGTAGCAACTCTGAAGCTCACTTAAATCCAGGAGAATGGTACCATCCCAGCCAAGGGCTGGATGTTGGCAAGCTCAAGGATGAGAGGGTAGCTGAGGAGTTTGCGAACAAGCTATGGAGATTTGGGGGTCGGGTGCTTTGGGAGGTCCTAAAGATTGTGAGCCTTCAGACCACCTCCTTCATGTTGCCAGTGGACTGTCTTGGAACTCACCGTAGGGCAAAGAAGAATTTTGTCTCTCAAGGGACACTGGATACCATTGACCAGAGTCACAGGCCAGGCTGAATGCAGAGCTGAGCTGTCAGGGAGCTGAGGCATAAAACTGTACGTACGCCTAAGGGTGGACAAGGAGGCCTATGTGCGAGGATCTGTGAGTAGTAGCATCACCTGTGTCAAGTGATTCTCGTCCTGCTTGGGGAATTCGCGCATTGCCTCATCCCAAGCCCATCCTCGGTGCACTGCAGTGTGAGCAGAGGGTGGTGGGCTCTTGACAGAGGAGTCCGAAGTGAAGCCCCACTGGCCAGTTACATTGAGCGTTGTGACCAGGCTGATCCACCAGCTGTCGAGTACGTCAGGGGTGTTACAATCCCTGTTGCTGACCCTCAATCAACTGTGGTCCACCTTCGCTTGTGAAACACAGGCTGCGGTGAACGGTTTGAAATGAGGGTAAAGCTCAGGGATCTGTGGCATCCATGCTAACATCTCAAGGCTGTTTTAAATGCTGCACTCGTGTCATTGTTTGCAGTTCGGTGCTCTGCCTGGAACACAGGCATCATGCAACTGACTGGAGAAGGGGCCCTGTTGTCCTCTCTGGAAAGGAAGGGTGATCGCAAATGCACACAACTACCGAGGGTTGAGCTTGCTCTCCAGTGCTGGGCAAGGTTTGCTGGATATACTTTGATGGGTTCCACATCGCTTGAGAACAACGTCCAGAGCAGTACAGGCTTTCACAAAGAGGTCAACGATGACTGTATCTTGCTCTTCGATCCTACCGAACGCAGACGAGAGTTTCGGCAGGGCTGCTTTCCAGCCTATGTTGAGTCTGTTAAAGCGTTGATTCCAGTGAATCAGTGATGCCCTCTGGAGGATTCTTGGTCTTCCGTGGCGTGCACCAAAAAACTGACTGTCTGATGTCTGATCTACTCGGTAATGAGAGTGCTGTGAGATGTGGTGGGCTCTTGACAGAGGGTCGAAGTGAAGGCCCGGTGGGCCAGTTTACATTGAGCGGTTTACACCGGATGATCCACCATCTCTGACTTATTCCAGTTTTACTTGGAGTTCATCAGGGTGTTATGGCCCACTTTTCAGCACTTTATGGAACTTTATTCTAGAGAGGATGGAGAGATGAACTGTGATGCAATTCATTTGGGAATGTCAAGATCTCTACCTTGATTTCGCAGATGATGCAGTCATCTTTGCGGAACTTTAGATACCTTTTGGGGGCCCTGAGGTGCTGAATGAGGAGTCGAGCTGTCTGGAATTACAGGGTTTCCATAGGTTCAAAACTGAAGATCCAGGCTTCAATGGAACATATTGGCATGCTGCTGTCCTGTCTGTGCCTGTTTGTGGTGAGATGTTGACGTTATGGTAGTAGATTCACTTATCTTGGCAGTCATTATTCACGTCTCTGCTGGCTGTGAGTCAGACCGTCAATAGACGGCTGGGTCGGGCTGGGGAGTCTATGGATTACTGGATAATGGGGTGTCGGCGCTGCCATAACTGTGCGGGATGAAAGTCTGAGTTTCAGGTCCTTGGTGCTTCCAGTCTCTCTATGGATGCGAGACTTGGACTCTGAAAGGATCTGAGATGGAGAAGACTTAATTCCTTTGGTTGCAGGCCTCTTTCGGAGAATCCTTGGTATCACTGGTCGACTTGTGGTCCAACGAGCGGTTGCTGAGAGAGACTCAAATGAGACTTTGTTACTTGTATAGTCGCGTGAGCATCAGGCTGCGGCTGTAGGACATGTGGCTCGTTTTCCTGACGCTGATCCTGGTCACCAGATTCTCTCAACGAGGGAGTCTTCGTGAGTAGAGGAGGCCAATGGGCCGACCACGTGCCTCAGGTTGCAGCTGGTCATCACCATCTCAAGGACATGGGGATGGGGCCAGCATTTTTGCCTGGGGGATAGCAGACGGAGGCACCTGGGAGTACGGCGGAAGTGGACGCAGTGCGCACTTGCCTGCGCATCTCCCATACTTGACTGACTGAGTGCTTGCCATGTGCCAGTTTCAATTTTTTCCTTGGTGTGGTTTCAGAGATGCAGAGTTCCAAATTTTTCCATTTTTCTTCCAACAGACTGCCACATCACGTCCTATGACATCATAATCAAAAATAGTTTATAAAAAAATTCTACATGAGTATAGCTTCATGGTGAAAATTTGATCTCCATCTGACAAGCAGTTGGCGGAAAAAACCGAAAGTTATTGTGCGGACAAAAGACAGACAGACAGACAGACAGAGAACCAATGAAAAATCACTCATCGAGTGACCAACTTGTGAACAGAATGGCACTCCGTAGAGAAATAAATATCTCGCGAGGCTAATTGTTTACATTTCGTATGCCACTGATACGGCGGTCTGATTCCGGACATTAACAAAATCGAATCGGCTTGTTCTTGTCACCTAACCAACTCTTCCCCCTCGTTTTGTCAGCAAGTATGCATAATTTTTGAGATTAACAGCTATCCCATATTTTTAGGCCCGTTCTCAACGTGAGAATCACCGAATAAATTCGGAATGCAGATTGCGGATTCAGATCTTATCAAAATCGAACCAATATCCTTGTCATGCACCCAACGTGTCCACTAGTTTATCCAAATCAGTCCACAACTTTTTTGAGATATCATGCAATATCATTTTTTAACCCCATCTCTCATGTGAAAGAATCAGTTAAAATTCAATAATTCTTGATCCAGATTCTATTTCTTCCTCATGGCACTCCCAACCGTGTCCCGTAAGTTGGTAATCCATCATTAACTCTTTGAGTTATTGCTAATCTATCATTTTGGCCACGATCTCTCAATGTGAAGAACCACTTAAAAAAATTCTCAGATCCTATCTGATTCGGATCTTCACCAAAATTCCGCGTTGCCGTTCTTGGCTGGCTCACCTACACCTCAAAAAAAATTCAAAACGATTGCTTGAAAACTGTAGCCAAAATCGTTGTGGTACAACAGAAAACAGACAGACAACAAACCAAGACAAAATACTTGGAAAACAAAAATATATTTTTCGTAGTACAATGGAGCCTTCAAAATGCAATATCCTCCTCTTGGCGAGGGTAGAAATTGATGTCCGTTTATCAAAAGAATGCCGATTTTAAAAAGCCGTTCTTTCCGTGTGGAAGAAGAAGAGAATAAGAGCTGGACCTGGAGCTTATGTACAGTTCCAACGTGGTACGATAGCAGGAACCCTTAATGCAAAGCTGACTGACACAGAGGAGACACAAGAGGAAATATGTAATACTTCATGAAGCAACAGAAAATATGTATTCTAGGCATGTGGGAAGGAAACACAAACAACAACCACAGCCTTGATGAACAAGGCAGTCAACAACTACCACCTGTAGAAAGCTCCTTTTTTTCACGTCTATCACCTATTACATCTCATCGAGACAGATAACAACAATTTGTGAAGTACAAATACTGTCTTTTGATTAAACCATCAACGAAGCGAATGTAAGCATGGCTCGTGTAACACTAAATCGAATGATTGCTCAAAGATTCATGAACCAAACATGATAGAGTTCTGGAAGGTACATGAGCCTCAACAGCAACAACAGTGACCAATGGACATTTTGTAGCACATTGCTAGGAGTAAGCAAAAAACGGACACTGACCAACGTGATGTGATCTCACTCTGTATTGGTATTGGTGGAACAAAGGGAGGGGAATATACACCTAAGAAGGAAAAGGAGGAGGAGAATGCCATTTGAAGAGCTTGCAATTAATATTTTGAGAAAGAACACGATATGAGGGGCCTGACATTTCCTGACCTAGATCAAGACATAAACTGCTGACACAAAAGAGTGAACCTCAACAAAATAGGGCCAAGGGATTCATTTTATACAGTTTTGCTGTTTGTTAGATATTGGTCATCTGTGCTTCATGTTTGCTCTCTGTAGCAGGTGTCGAGTTCCACAAATAAACCCAAGCCTGTTTTTGATCATTGATGGCGTTCTGTTTCTGACTATTAGGTTGTTTTTTTTATCATCAAATGTTGACTCAGCATTTTACAAACCCACCAGCTCCTTATAATCGCCATAAAAATGGATGGTAGTGTAGTAGTGGTGGTGGTGTTGGTGGTGGTGGTGGTGGTGGGTGGTGTGGTGTGGTAGTAAGTATACATAGTGCTTTTTGTTAGAAATTTCCCACAATTCTTTTAATGTTCACTCGCTCCACTGTCAGACAATTATTGAGCACCTCGAGGCGATCCCAGACCTGCTCGGGGAAGTCAGATTACTGACGAATGAATTCGTGATATTCGAATCGATCGAGACCAAACGGCAGAGTTGGCAGTGGGAAAAATCCGGCAATCACAGACCAAGAAAGCAAGGATGTCGAAGTTCGAAGGTCAAGGTGATGCTCATTCCAATTCTTTGAGGTCAAGGGCATCGTCCTTCGAGTTCTACCACAAGTCAAACAGTGGATCAATACGTGTTACAAGGAGGATCCTCGGCACCTCATGAATCAGTCCGGGGTCAAGACGGAGGAATCTGTGAGAACAACGCCTGGGTGCTCCACCATGACAACGCCCATGCTCACAGGCCCTGAGCATCGACACTTTTCTGGGGAGAGGGAGCGTCGCCAACTCTGGAAGCAACCCCGATTCGTAGACTTGCGCCCTTTGATTTTTCTATTCTCCAAGCTCATGGGGTGATCAAGGGAATCCCGATTTCCTGATTGGAGGCCATCAAAAGGCCATGACGACAGACGCTCCAGAGATTCCAGAAGAGACCTTCCCGGGGTGCATCGGAGCTGGAAGATAGAGGTGGACAAGTGTGTGAAAAAGACTGGAGGGAAACTATTTGGAAAGGGACAAGCTGTGATTTCAATATATTTTTTGCGAATACAAATTTACTGTGAATCAGTCCCATTACTTTTTAGAACAGACCTCATATGAAGTGTCCATGCTGTAGTCAGAGGTTTTTGGCATCATTGAAGATGAAACCTCAAAAAATTGCAAATGGAATGTGTGGGAATGTTGGCGAGAAGGTGTCAGTATCTCTTGCCACCCATCAAAAATATGAGGTGCTGAATTAAACGTTGCTAGTCAGAAAAAAGGTATGAGAAGTATGGAAGGACGCAAAATAACAAAAACGTAATATGTGGAAACCATCTTTATGAATGATCGAAAAATCACTCTGGGGCATATTGCAAGGTTGTGGGAGTTAGTGTGGGAAGTGTCAAAACCATCATCAAGCAACACCTTTGATGAGTAAGGCTGGGCAGCCTGATGGGTATTTTGGTTCCCAAATTGGCTCTCTTCTAAATCAAAAATGGGCAATGTTGTGGATGCTTCACAGCAACTTCTGGTAATTTCAGAGAAACACACAGCAGTCCTGTCTCAATTTATTACCCAGGATGAAACGTGTTCATTAACTAGATCCAGAATCTGAAAGGCAATCCTCCAGAGAAGACATCTGATCTCAATCGCCAAAATTCAAGTAAAGCGCAATCAGCAGAAAGATGCTGGCTTCTGTTTTTGGGGATGCAGCGAGAAATATTGGAGTTGAGCAGTGGAGACTTGTGCTCGCGGACAATTCTTCTGCTCACACGCCCAAGTGGCAAGGCAACTTTGTTGCAAAATCTCTTTACTTCAGCTGACTCAATACCTAAATGTCCTTATTTTTTTCAAATGTGAAAGAATATTTGAGAAGGAAAAATCTGAGCACTTTTGAAGAGGTCACTTTGCAGTTGATAACTGGTTCGATCAGGAAAAATCTTTTTCTGGGGGCCTAAGAAACCAGACGGAGGTCCTGCAGAAATCATACTCGGAGGTCCTGCGAAATCATACCGGCAGTTTTGCGGAATCATATCGGAGGTCCTGCGGAAATCATACTCGGAGGTCTGTGGAATAAAATCATCCGGTGCTTGCAGAAACCAGACTCGAAGGTCCTGTAATAATCATACTCGGCGGGGTTCTTGCAAAACATACTCAGAGTCCTGCAAAAACAGACTTAGAGGGTATACATAAACCAGAATAAGGTTTGACTATTAACTGGTGTTCCTTTATCAATATCCTTAAATTTGGTGATCAATCAATAAAAGCCTCTGCAAGTCCTTTTTTACTCCTACAGGATTATTGCTTTACAAGTATATAAATTTGATGAAGTTCCAGTTGCATTGTTCTCAGAAGAAGTCTCATCCTAAAATGGTGTCAAAGGTGCACCGCCGTCGATGGGACAAGTTGACCATGTAGCAGGGAATAGCTTGATAAAAGTGAACTACTACCACATTATGTCGGACTCGGGTTCAAGGTTCAAGGTTACACACAAGGGAAGCACTTAGTTTCCTCCTGAACGCACCGGTTCTGTCAGTCCGAATGCGCAGAAAAGCTTTCATGGCCTGTGGCGTTGCTAAGCAACCAAACGAACACAATTTTCCTGCAACTCTAACAGGGTTATCCGTCTACACCATTTACCTGAGGAGCTAACAAATTTAAACTGAGTTTCGTGCCCTCAACGCAAACACGGATTTACTGCCGAGCAATACATGAATTTTGCTGGCGACTGAGAATCATCATGGGTAGAACTTCCCAGAGACATACAACATGTGGACTGTGCTGGATCAATGAAGGAACGGGAGACTAATGAGCAGCGTGTGAACTATGAATTAACATGTTTTAGTCCAAGGAGCACGAAGAAACGAATGTGGCACAGTGAAGACAATGGTATCACAGGATAATACGACAGCAGGAACCCAGTAATTCATGGTGTGGCATAAGACAAATAGTGGACACATTCATACAGCAAAGAGCAAAGAGGCAGAATATTACTTGATGCTATCTAGCTTAAAACACTCTACTTTAACTAACATAACAGCCATCAGGATCATTCGTGGAAGGTATAAAAGTGAGACAGATGAGAGAAAGCCGAGGTGTTGGCGACATCTGGCTACCCGGCACGTAACAGGCGGGCAGGTGCCTAGTCCAAAGTGTAGAGGAAGGGAAGGTGGGGGATCATGAAAAGCTTGGAGGGCTGTCTAAGTGCATGTTGAGGAGTGCGTGAATGTGTGTTATGGAGTGAGAAGGACAGGGTGCAAGTATGTGGTCGTCTCTAAAGAGCAGTTCTTTGGAGCCTTGCCCTTGCATGTTGTTGCATCCACGTAGATGAAAGCATAAAAGAGAGAAAAGAAGTGTGGATACCAGAACTGCCCATCATTTTATTACTCGTTTATTCACCTCCCTCCCATCAGCAATGTGCCCGTTTTCAGCCTGCGTTCCCCCCGGTCCGCTTTTTTTTCCAGGCTCCATTCTTCCAACCACCACCAGCTCTCGCTCCAGAGGTCCACTTGAACTGAACGAATCTCAAGGCTCAAACAGAACTGGAACTCAAAATAACTGCCTTCCCTGCAACCAACACTGATATTATGGGGTTGAGTTTGGGCAAAACAAGAGTGAATCCAGATCATTTGTGTGAGTGTCTCCTTTGAGCATGGTATCGTGCCACCATTTTCCACCAAGTGCAGTTGCGCACTGGTCCAATGTGCTCAGAGGCGACGTCATCCTCCCCGGACAGTTCCACACTAAATCACCCTCATCATCCCCACCCCTTTGCCGACTTACCTCCCTCCTCTCACACGGCCTTCCCTTCCCCCCATGCTGCCTTACTCCCTCATTCAATCAAATTTGTACTAACCCACCCCCCCCCCTTTCCACATTCTCCACTATCAAAGCAAGTTGAGAACCTTCCCCTCACACTTACTCTGCCAAAACCTCCCCCTCCTACTGCCGTCCCTCCTCCTCCATCCCCTTGCCTCCAACCCCACTTCCTGGAGTGTATAGCCGATGTTTTGCTGAGTGTCACTCTCCCCCACCTCCTCGCTCTTCCCCTTCCGAGCTCCTCCTTCCTCACCCTCCTTCTCCCACCTTCTTTTCTAACTCACCCCCTCCTCTCCCTCTCCTCCTCCCCTTCCCATCCATCCTTTTCCCTCCCTTCCTCCTGTTTCTCACTCCCCCCCTTATCAATATTGTCAGCGAAGTGACCAGTTGTATTATTAGTATAAAATATATGTAAAACAAAAAAAAAAAAAAAAATGCATGGCTACGAGCACATGGGGGCCACACAACATCAGAGATCCCAAGGTACGTTATTTCAATAGTGTGTGTATTAGGTTGTCCTTCACATATGTCCGTGGTAAATGAAAAGATGCATTATGTCGGGCTTTTCAGTTCCGGTCTCCTTAATCTCAAACTTTGCACTCTTCCACTCATCTCTTTCTCTATAGAAACTACAAGCAAGCACGACCACAAACCAATAAGACGGAATAACCACGCAAAGCGCACCGTGAGTGGCCTATGCATTTGCACACCAATTTCCTTCAACAAAATGCGCCCCAATTCTCACTGCCGTCTCACCTCAAACCTTCATCTCCCTCACCATACTGTACCACGGGTTTTTTTGTATATATAGTCAAGACTCATAGAAGAGCTAGAACACAGAACATGTCAGCCCACAACATAAGAACACAAGTTTTTTGAACATAACCTAATGCTCCAGTGTACTTTAACTTAACCAAAGCTGTTAGCAATAGTATAGAAGGTTGATTGATCATGATGTATGTCGATGATGTCACAATATCTATGATCTGCTATGTCACTGATGGTTACGTAATTGATGTCAAAGATCTGCGTTTGTGTATTGATATGCGTGTTAATTGCAATGCGCTGGCGGAGGGGGGGGGGGGGGGGAGGGTCCACATGGTATTCCCCAGTGTTTTCAAGACAAACACAACTAACTCCAAGTCCCTTCCTAAAGTCCATGCCTGGTGTTGGTTTAATGGTAAGGGTAGTGGGCTTTGGATCCTAGGGTCTTGAGTTCAAATCCCGCTGAGCTGTTGAATTAATACCAGGTGGGGTTAACTCGATCTGTCATCCTTTCGAGGTTGGCAAAATGAGTGCCAGCATGCTGGTGTACTGTGGCAACCCATCCAGGATTGTGCCCAATAGCCAAGGAGACTGCTTAAGCAGCACCAACGCTCTGCACAGAGTATGGTCCTAATCTCCTCTTCCTCCTCTTCCAAAAAGCTCATTCTCTCACCCCCCCCCCACTGTATTCTCCTCCCCATGGGGCCTACAATATCCTTGAGAAATTTGGTCAATTAAAGTGGTTATATAGATGACCCGACCCCATTCCAAATTCCCCCTCAAATCTCAAAATCTATCAAAGCGAATAACTTTATTTCTTCATCATGAAGCTTCTCCCCCACCCACCCCCCAGCCAACCCCTTTCCACACCCCAATGAGCCTACACTATATTGACCAAGTTCAGTGCAGGTGGTCGCCCAAGCCATTACAGAGATCTTCCCTCCCTCCTATTCCACATACCCCCGAAATGAAATACTGTTTCTATCAAAGGTAATAATTTAATATTTTTCCCCATAAATCCCACATGGGGCCTTCATTATGCAAGCCACATATGGAAGCCTTGCCTGATGTGAGACTGATTAGCAAACGTGCCGCACGTTGACCAATAAAGTGGCATCCCAAAAACAGATACATAGTTACATCATAAAGAACAAGGTGCATTTGAAAAGGTGCAATTTAATAAGGTGAAGATTACAAGTTGGAAAACGATCACAAAGGTCATAATGGATTGCCAGGTGGACGAAGGTGCCACAAAGTGACAATAAATAAGAATTTTATTCAACATTCTTTTGCAATCGAGTGCAGTCAGTCAATGTTGACTGTATAAATCACAAAGGAAAACTTGATATCTGTGATCACAAAGCGATTGGCAAGGGTAAACCTTCCCCAATGGGGGAGGCTTACCCTTGGTGATCTCCCGCGACTTACCCTTGGCCCGTGATTGAATGATGGCCATATTTTTTTTTCAGACCACCATATAACTTTAACCTTCAACATTTCAGGATAGAAAGTGGATTAAGGAAATGTGTCCCCATCTCCAATCTATCCATAAAACTCACATCACGAATATCGGCAGAAAATTATTCAAGTTATGATTAAAAAAAAAAGTTTTTTGTTAATTTGGTCACAATCCGAGAAAGTAGGTCAAGGACACGAAACAAATATCAGATGCATAACATCAGTGCAGATACACTATTATGATGCAAAAACATCTCGGAAGGCCATGCAGTCTTTAAGATTCGCATTGGCAAAATTGAACGATGACAAAAAAACGTGTTTTTTTTTTCAGACTGCAATCTGACCATGACCTTTAAATGGGAGGGGTAGGATGTAAATTAAGCTTAAATGAGACTTGCTCTAGGCTATCTAGGAAGGGCAATTTAGTTCCAATTGGATAAACCTTAGTCGAGTTGTGGTGAAAAAGGTAAAAATTTCTTTAATTGGGTCATAACCCAAAAATTAGGTCAAGATCAAAAAAGTTATGTCAACCCTGCATACTTTGTGTTCCCATTATTGATGCAAAATTTCATTCGGAAAGTCCCAGCCGGCTCCAAAATACAGCTCAGGCATTGGCAGAAAATGGGGGTTTAGTACTCCTAGGAGGTGGAGACATTGGCATTTAACCTGGAGGGGTATAAAGTAAATGAAGCATTAATGTGACTTGCTCAAAGCTATCTGGAGAGGGAATTTTTGTTCTGATCGAACATACCTTTGTCGAGTTTTGGTGCAAGAATGTTACAATGCTACAATTGGGTCATGACCTTAAAAATAAGGCAAAGTAAAAAAAAAACATGTCAACTGCCCATTATTGATCCAAAATTTAATTCCAAAAGTCAATGGACATTGGCAGAAAAAAAAATGAAGAAAATCCTAAATGGTGGTTTAGTACTCCAAGGGGTTTAAGACCTCAACCTTTAACACAGAGGTTTATGATGCAAATTAAATTTAAATGTGCCTTACCCTAAGCTACATAGAGTGGAAAATTTCGTTCCAATCAGACAAATTTTAGTTGAGTTATGGTGAATAATGTTAAAGTGACAATTAGGACATGACCTTAAAATTAGGTCAAGGTCAAAAAATTACGTAAATCCCATGTACTTTCTATTCTGATTAATGGTGCAATATTTCATTCCGAAAGTCCCAAGATACAGCTCGGAAATTGATACAGTTCATAAATTTGGAGTGTTGAGAGTGTAGGAAGTA
Source organism: Eptatretus atami (assembly GCA_035128595.1). Lineage (NCBI taxonomy): Eukaryota > Metazoa > Chordata > Myxini > Myxiniformes > Myxinidae > Eptatretus > Eptatretus atami. Next base: position 56,149,784 of record CM068966.1, read on the forward strand.
AGGTCTCTTTGGGGTCGAAGAAACTCTGTGGTGCCATTAAAAATTAGGGCGTCAATTGTAGAAACAAACCCTACAACAGCAATAAGCCTTCCACGATGCAATATGGGGAGGCTTAATTAATACACAAAAACAACACTCAGTCGAGTGCATACCTCCGCCAGGCTGAACAGTTTACGTTTTGTATTCCACCGATAGGCATCAGGACCTGAACCAAAATCTAATCAGTTTGTTTCTGTCGCCTACCCAAATCGTCCACCAATTCTGTCATAATCCATCCACAAATTTATGAAATATCGATATATAATGCTATACAGTATATCGTTTTTGACCGATCTTTCAATGGTGAAGATTCACTTAAAAATAAATAATTCTCGTATCCGGATCTGGATCTGAATATTCACCAAAATCGAAGAAATTCATCCTTGTCACACACCCAACCTGTTCACCAAGTTTTGCTGGAATCCATCCCCGACTTTTTGAGATATCCTGTTCACAGACAAACAGGCAGGGGTGAAAACATAACCTCCATCCACCTTCAGTGGCAGAGGTAATGATATAGGAAAGGTAGGCCTCTGGGAATAGAAGGCCTAAATTCACGGTATACAAGCTATAATATAGGGTCCTATCAGTTTGCATGGAAATTACAAAGTGTCAGGAGAAATGTAGAAAACATGATCAGTTCCAACTGTTTTGCAGTCAATTATCGTCAGTCACTATTGACTGCAAAAATTAAAATGAAAAATATCCAAATCAGTGTCAATTGAGAAAAATACTAGTGGGAATAGCTAGGCCTCGGGGTGAGAAAATTTAATATTCACATCTTATTATAGCAATGTCAGAAGTGCAAATCGTACACAATTCGATTAAACTGTGGAATTTCGGCACAAATCTTGCAGATTCGTGTTTAGTGAGAAAAAGCAAACCAAATGAGTAGCATATTAAAGTAATTAGATATAACAAAAAGAGACAGCTAATTGCCTGAGGTATAAAAGTCCATGTCTTAAAAGGTCTGAGGCGAAAATCGCACATTATTCAATTAAACAGAATTTCATTCTTTCAGGTCGTCTCCCCTTCAATGACCATATCATCTTCTTCATAATGGCTTTCTTCATCCATATGCTGTTGCACAATATTTGGACACATTATACTGATAATATACTGATCATAAAAAAATCTAATACAGTACTATAAATAATTTCAAGTGTTTGTGCATTTGTACGTTATCCTTTCATGGCCGGACCGTCGCACCGAGGGGCCCCAGATTTTGTGCGTAGGTACTTCAGAATCTGGGCAAGGTTTATAGCTACTTAAATGTTGGCCTTGAAGATCATTTTGTAGCCACCAAAGGCTGCTATAAAGTGTATATTTGGATGTGGGGTCAAACAACGCTGCCACCGGCCTGCAGGCAAAAGGTAACCACAATGAGGCCAATAACTCCATTGATTTTCAATGTCCAACATGGCCCGAAAACCCCGATGGGAAAAGCTCACCCAGTTGGGCAGTGCCTGGTACCCCCTCCTTCCCTATTATTCAATATTTCAAAGAAAGTGTTAAAAATACAAAATTAATAAACATCGTTTCACTGAGCACGGTGCACACAATACTTACAACGCAAGGTTAGAGATCGTTTTTGTACTGTAGCACTGTGGCTCATAGAACTGATGTGTTTTTGTAGCAATGTGGCCCAGAAACTTTTAAAAAAAACCTAGTTTGAGTGATTTGAAGTTTGTATTTTTCAGTTTCTGGCCTTGTGTGATGCAGTATCCATTTTATTTGGTCCAGAAAAGGAAGTCTTCGTCCTTACTGTTGTAGTAACTCATGTTAGTGTAGAATACTCATAGTGATCATGGATCTGCTGAGAACCGGGAAGGTTTCAATATAATGGTAATGCATGAGATTGCGAACGTGCAGTTGAGAACATCTCAAACTGTTCACTCATTATTCGTTTAATAAAATTTATTCATCTGCTTGCAAAATGCAAGCACAACCCACTACTAAATATATACAATTAGTATGGAAAAATAAACATTTACGTGTTATGTGTACTTGTAAATTTAAAACTAAAAAAAACGTTCGATTTTGTTCGATGATTGTCTTTCACGTTCAGAGAACCTTCCGAATGCTCATCTTCATCACTTTGGCAATTTAAGGAAAGGGAAATGTTTAAGGTACATGTACACAAAGGAAGGTGGTGGTTGTGGTTGGAATTCTGTTCTCCTTTCTTTTGGTATTTTCTTCTTGTTCAATGTCACGTATTTGAGACTGCTTTTCTCGTTATTTTTATTTCAGGATCTTCCACCCTTTACACTGTTCTTTGTGACATTTAAAGTTGGTAAAAACTGCATACTGGCTTATTTTCCTTCAGCGTATGAAAAAAGAACACGATCATAGAGATAATACAACGCATATGAAAGTCAAAAGCAGAAATGGTATTGGATTGATGCACACAGTAGAACATTAGCACGATCAATTAGCTATTGCAGCACAGTAAATGACTATTTGCACATATTTTGAATTGTTTGTAAATTCGAAGTTTATTTTTCTGCCAGTTTCACAGAACGAAGGTACAGTAATGGTAAAACGCCGTATTTTCTCCAGGATACGTTAACAGCAATCAACCACTTGTTCCAAAATTGTTTGTTCCCTTTCGTAGGAAAACTAAGAAGAGCCCATGACACTATTTATGGTTTGCAGGGGAACTTCCACTGCAGGAATCAACATTTGAGCTGACTGGGTGAATGGGAGACTTTTCCTCCAATCATCCATCAGATTATTTGGCCGTGATTTCCCCATTTTTAAATTTGATGAAACAATGAAGATCAATCCGGTAAGCTTCTGCATGAAGGGGCTATGTGGTCACGTAACGTCACTAAGTGTGTGCGTAAAATACTTCATCCAGAATGCTGTCACTTTTCAGTCAAAGGGGGGTGGGAAGGGGAGAGAAGGGGAATGACTTTTGATGAAATAAATAAATATCCACCGAAGAAGGAACAAACGTTCTATAGCATCGCGATGAACAAGCATGCGGTGTTGCGATAAGTGTTCAAATATCCACATCAAAGCTAAATTGATGGAACAGCATTAATAAATGTCAATATTATAATCAACCATCAGAGAGATGAAAGGAAAAAAGAAATTGGCATCCATAAAAGTGCATGAGTTACTTTGGCAATAACACCCAAAAGTATATTTGACCACCACGGACTGTCCTCGCACGAGATAGTTCATTATCGGTATTAGGGTAGAATGTAATTAAAATCACCCGCTAGCGCAACAAACGCCCAGTAGGCATACACTGGATTATTTATGCGATATGATGATCTCAGCGGTTTTTCTTTTTCAGCTGAGTTAGGCCGTCGTCAAATTCAATCGAACTCACAGCTGCGAGTGGAAATAATTTAAATTGCAGCTTTAGCTTTGTGTTTTCTGCACGTTTGCAATTCAAAGGAGTGCGTTCTATGAAAGTCCCGCTGTCAGGTTTCTTTTTGCTGCTCCAGAACGTGCTACCCTCGCCTTGTTTACCGGGGTGTTTCCAGCCCGTTTCGAGATGGCAGATGAAGGGCGCGCAGGTTCAAAGACGCAGCGTGCTCCCGTCAGATTGCCTGTGTCGGCCCCGGCTGAAGCATATTTAGGAGATTTGCATTTATAAAGCGTCAATCAAAGGCATCGGCCACTTTCCAGCATGGCGGTATTCGGTAATGGTAGGCCGGCTCCGTATTGGACGCGACGTGTGTGGACTGTGGACCATGGACCCAGCGAGGTCTGCGCTCAAAAAGCATTTCAATTGTACGTGGCATTTATTAAGACATTTTGTAGATGGAATCGCTCACTTCACGTGATTTTGTTACAAAATGCTGCTCCGTTAATCCAACCACAGGGACATCCTCCATTATTAAAAGGAGATGCGTCTGTCCGTCCGTCACGCTTTATTCTTTAAGGGTTCTTACAATTGCACAATAATGAAAATGGTACCGTTGGAAAGCTAATAATCTAAATACATGGAACAACAACTAGAAAGAACAATCAGAGATGCAGACCCTCGCCAGAACTTGTTTTGTGTGCTGCTTGTGTAGTTTTTTGTGTGGTGTATTTTGTGTGTTGTTCGTGGACTGATGTGTTATGTAATTTATGAGACATAATTAGAACTGCTACTTTATAACTGCTGGCAGTGATGATTGGGCACCAAGACGTCCCGCTTTGATGCAACGCTGCTTTGATCGGACACCTGACCCTGACCCATGACGTTTATTATGATTCAATTGAATTGAATTTAATATATTTTAATCCTTATTCTGAAATCAAATGGAAGACAAAATAAGTACAAGTCCTGCATTGGAGTAATCAGAAGGAACCTGAACAAGCAAAATACAAAGATTAAGTCATCAGGAGGAACCTGGATAAGATTCACATTTCAGCTGCTACTCCTCTACCCTCAAACCCATCGAGGCACAGGCAAGTGGGCTTTTTTCAAAAAAATAAAAAAATAAAAAGGAACCCAGATCAAAAACAATAAATAATTCTGGCTGCCAGACCATGTGTCCAATCTAGTTGATATTTAAAACATGTATTCCCCATCATGACTAGGTTATAATAGTAAATACCATAATGGATTAATTAAGTGGTTCCAGAGAAAACATTATTTAAAATTTTTCTTCAATCCAATATGGCTGCCAAACCATGTGACCTATCAATTATTCCTGAAACAAACTTGTACACACAAGGTTTGGTGAACATTTTTATGAAGTTTCCCCTCGATCTGTCCAGCTGTTCGAGAAAAGAAGATTTTTTTATATGTTTAAGGGTAAATCCAATATGGCTGCCAAACCATGTGACCGATGACAACATATGTGGAAAACTTTTGTTCCTCATGGATAGGTGGTCATACGTGTAAAGTTTCGCCTTGATCTGTTGAGCCACTTCAGAGAAGAAGATTTTTGAAGGTTTTATGTAAAAACAATACGGCTGCCAAATTACGTGACCGATGACATCAAATTTTTTTCTGTGGACCATTTTATCCCGAGATGACCCTCAAAAATGTTCATACTAATCAGATGTAGTGTTCTACATATGCAATTTTGACATCACAACGAAGGCACCTATGACATCATAAAAAAATCACACATTCCCCATGAGGAGTACTTGCATGAGAAGTACTCTTGTCAGGTCAGGTCAGGCCAGATTGGATCTGTGACTTGCTACAGGTATCATGTAAACCTGTACTAACCTGTTCCATTGTCGGGTTGTCGGTGACTAAACCGTGTCCCCCACCAGGTTTTTTTTGGTGAGGAGGGTGTTTGGATATGGACACCCAGCAGGATTAAAAACAAAACCTGTCAAAGAGTGGAGGAGCTCCTTGTGAGCCAACGGCCATCCATATCTAGTGCCCAACTGTGTCTGCGGACATCATCCTGTAGTTGGGTTACTTTTTATTCGGAGGTTGGTGGCAGGATTTGCACTCCGGCCACCGTAAAACCCTTCATTCCGCAAAACACAAAAACGCAAAGAAATCTGAAAACCCACTCCGTGGGAGTACCTCCTATGCATCTTCCCTTCGCAGGGCAGCTCACCGGATTACGGGATTGGGACAAAGCCTTCGGGACCCCCAATCTTTGTCGATAGGAGGGAAACTATGGGGTAACATTCCCGGGTCAGATTGCAGGAGAGTGTGTCGGAGTGGGAGAGGGTACCATTAAACAGAATTTGGAAATTTCTAACAAAAGCACTATTACTACTACTACCACCACACCACCACCACCACCACCACCACCACCACCACCACCACCACTACTACCACTACCATCCATTTTATGGCGATATAAGAGCTGGTGGGTTGTAAAATGCTGAGGTCACACATTTGATGTACAACCTAATAGTCAGAGAACAGAACGCCATCAATGATCAAAAACAAGGCTTGGGTTTATTTGTGGAACTCGCTACACCTGCTACAGAGAGCAAACATGAAAGCACAATGACCAATATCAACAACAGCAACACTGTATAAAATAATCCTCTGCCCTATTTTTGTGAGGTTACACTCTTTTGTGTCAGCAGTTTATGTCTTGATCTCAGTCAGAAATGTCAGGCCCCTCATATCGTGTTCTTTCTCCAAAATATTAATGCAAGCTCTTCAAAATGGCATTCTCCTCCTCCTTTTCCTTTCTTTAGGTGTAATTATTCCCCCCTCCCTTTTTCCACCAATACCAATACAGAGTGAAATCACATCCACGTTGGTCAGTGTCGTTTTTGCTTACTCCGCAATGTGCTACAAAACTGTCATTGGTCACTGCTTGTAGCTGTTGAGGCTGCAGTGTAACTTCGCCAGAACTCTATCCATGTTGGTTCATAAATACTTTGAGCAATCATCGATTTAGTGTTACACGAGCCATGCTTACCATTCGCTTCGTTGATGGGTTTAATCAAAAGACAGTATTGGTTACTCACAAACATTGTGTGTCTATCTGTCTCGATGAGGATGTAAAATTAGGTGATAGACGTGAAAAAAAGGAGCTTTATACAGGTGGTAGTGTTGCTGCTTTCATCAAGGCTGTGGTTGTTGTTTGTGTTTTCCTTCCACATGCTAGAATACATATTTCTGTTGCTTCAAGAAGTATTACTATATTTCCTCTTTGTGCTCCTCCGTGTCAGTCATGCTTTGCATTAAAGGGTTCCTGCTATCGTACCGTTGGAACTGTTACATTAAAGCTCCAGGTCCAGCTTCTTATTCTTCTTCTTCTTCCATCACGGAAAGACGCGGCTTTAAAATCGGCATTCTTTTGATGAAACGGACATCAATTTCTACCCTCGCCAAAGGAAGAGGATATTGCATTTGGCTCCATTTTTACTGACGAAAAAATTTGAATTTTTTTTTTCCAAGTATTTGGTCTGTGCGTTTGTTTGTCTTGTCTGTCTGTGTCTGTTTGTCACACTATTTTTGGCTACAGTTTTCAAGCAATCGTTTTGAATTTTTTTGGAGGTGTAGGTGACAGCCAAGAACGGCAACGTGGAATTTTGGTGAAGATCCGAATCCAGATCAGGATCTGAGAATTTTTAAGTGGTTCTTCACCATTGAGAGATGGGCCAAATGATAGATAGCACAATAACTCAAAAAGTTATGGATGATTCACACAAAACTTAGTGGACAGGTTGGGAGTGCCATGAGGAAGAAATAGATCTGGATACAAGAATTAATGAATTTTAACTGATTCTTCACCATTGAGAGATGGGTTAAAAATTGATATTGCCATGATATCTCAAAAAGTTGTGGACTGATTTGATGAAACTAGTGGACACGTTGGTGCATGACAAGGGACTAATTGGTTCGATTTTGATGGAGATCTGAATCGAATCTGCATTCGAGAATTTTCAGGTGATTCTTCACGTTGAGAGATAGGGCCTAAAAATATGGATAGCTTGTTATCTCAAAAAGTTATGCATGACTTGTGACAAAACGAGGGGAAGAGTTGGTTAGGTGACAAGAACAAGCCGATTCGATTTTGGTTAATGTCCGGAATCAATCCGACCTATCAGTGGCATACGAAATGTAAACAATTCAGCCTCGCAGAGATATTTATTTCTCTACGGAGTGCCATTCTGTTTCCCAAGTTGTCACTCGATGAGTGATTTTCATTGGTTCTCTGTCTGTCTGTCTGTCTGTCTGTTTGTCCGCACATAACTTTCGGGTTTTCTCCGCAACTGCTTGCAGATTGAGACAAATTTCACCATCGAAGCTACACTCATGTAGAATTTTTATAAACATAATTATGATGTCATAGGTCACTGATGTGGCAGTCATGTTGGAAAAATGGAAAAATTTTGGAACTCTGCATCTCTGAAACCCACCAGGAAAAAATTGAAACTTGGCACATGGCAAGCACTCAGGTCAGGTCAAGTATGGGAGCATGCGCCAGAGCAATGCGTCACTGCGTCCACTTTCCGCCGGTACTCCAGGTGCCTCCGTCTGCTATCCCCCAGGCAAATGCCTGGCCCATCCCCATGTCCTTGAGATGGTGATGAACCAGCTGCAACCATGAGGCACGTGGTCGGCCCATGGCCTCCTCTACTCACGAGACTCCCCCGTTGAGAGAATCTGGTGACCAGGATCAGCGCAGGAAAACGACCACATGTCCATACAGCCGCAGCTGATGCTCACGGACTATACAAGTAACAAATCTCATTTGAGTCTCTTCAGCAACCGCTCGTTGGACACAAAGTCCGACCAGTATAGCCAAGGATTCTCCGAAGAGCGCCAACCAAAGGAATTAAGTCTCCATCTCAGATCCTTGGTCAGAGTCCAAGTCTCGCATCCATAGAGCAAGACTGAAGCACCAAGGACCTGAAGACTCAGACTTCATCCCGCACAGGTATCGGCAGCGCCACACCCCATTATCCAGTGAATCCATGACTCCCCAGGCCCGACCCAGCCGTTCTATTGACCTCTGACTCACAGCCAGCAGAACATGAATATCACTGCCAAGATAAGTGAATCTCTCCATGACGTCAACATCCTCACCAACAAACAGGCACAGACAGGACCGCAGCATCCAATATGTCATTGAAAGCCTGGATCTTAGTTTTGACCTAGGAAACCCGTAATTCCAGCGCTCCGACTCCTCATTCAGCACCTCAAGGCCCCAAAAGTTATCTAAAGCTTCCGCAAAGATGACTGCATCATCTGCGAAATCAAGGTTAAGAGATCTTGACATTCCCAAATGATGCATCACAGCTTCATCTTCTCCGACATCCTCTCTAGAAAAAGTCCATAAAGTGCTGAAAAGTGGGGGCCAGTACACACCCCTGATGAACTCCAGTACAACTGGAAATAAGTCAGAGATGGTGGATCAGCCCGGTACAACCGCTCAATGTAACTGGCCCACCGGGCCTTCACTTCGGACTCCTCTGTCAAGAGCCACCACATCTCACAGCACTCTCAGTACCGGAGTAGAGTTCAGACATCAGATCAGTCAGTTTGGTGGCACCCACGAAGACCAAGAATCCTCCAGAGGGCATCCTGATTCACTGAATCGAACGCTTTACAGACATCAACATAGGCTGGAAGCAGCCCCTGCCAAACTCTCGTCTGCGTTCGGTGAGGATCCGAAGAGCAAGGATACAGTCAATCGTTGACCTCTTGGTGTAAAGCCTGACTGCTCTGGACGTTGTTCTCAAGCAGATGGTGCGAACCCCATCAAGACTTATCCAAGCAAAGACTTGCCCAGCACTGAGACAGCGTCACCCCTCGGTAGTTGTTGCATTCTTGGCGATCACCCTCCCTTTCCAGAGAGGACAACAGGGCCCCTCTTCCAGTCAGTTGCGATGATGCCTGTGTTCCAGGCAGAGCACAGAACTGCAAACAATGACACGAGTGCAGCATTTAAACCAGCCTTGGAGGAGTTAGCATGGATGCCACAGATCCTGGAGCTTACCCCATTTCAACCGGTTCACCGCAGCCTGTGTTTCCACAAGCGAAGGGGGACCACAGTTGATTGGAGGGTCAGCAACAGGGATTGTAACACCCCTGACGTCCAACTCGACAGCTGTGGATCAGCCTGGTACAACCGCTCAATGTAACTGGCCAGTGGCCTTCACTTCGGACTCCTCTGTCAAGAGCCCACCACCCTCTGCCTCACTGCAGTGCACCGAGGGATGGGCTTGGATGAAGGCAATGCGCGAATTCCCCAAGCAGGACGAGAATCACTTGACCACAGGTGATGCTCTACTCCCTCACAGATTCCTCGCACATAGGCCTCCTTGTCACCCTTAGCGTACGTACAGTTTTATGCCTCAGCTCCTGAACAGCTCAGCTCTGCCATTCAGCCTGCCCTGTGACTCTGTGTCAATGGTATCCAGTGTCCCTTGAGAGACAAAATTCTTCTTTGCCCTACGGTGAGTTCCAAGACATCACTGGCAACATGAAGGAAGGTGGTCTGAAGGCACTCCACAATCTTTAGGACCTCCCAAAGCACCCAGACCCCCAAATCTCCACTCAGTTATCGTTCGCAAACTCCTCAGCTACCCTCTCATCTTGAGCTTGCCAACATCCAGCCCTGGCTGGGATGGTACCATTCTCCTGGATTTAAGGTGCAGTTCAGAGTTGCTACAACAAGCCGGTGGTCAGTATTGAGGAACTGAGCACTCCGTAGACCCATTCTGGATCATCCCCAGCGACCATGAACGAGGACATGGTCAATCTCCTTTGCCACACCACCAGCGTTGAATACCAAGTCCAGTATGAGCTGTGGGCGCTGAAACCATGAACCGCCACCCTAAGGCCATGACTTCTTGCAAAGTCAAGGAACTTAGTGCTGATTCTGTCATTCATATTCCTGACCATGGGACCAACACATGACTCATAACCATCCCTATCAGTTCCAGTCGATGCATTGAAATCCCTCAAGACTAGAAGTGTATCTCATCTGGAACTGATCAACCACAGACTGGAGCGTGGCGTAGAATGCCATCCTCACGGTGAGATCACTCGCCTCAGTCGGAGCATAGACAGAGACCAGGGAAATGACACCTAAGGAGTGACGAATCCTTAGTCTCATAATACGCTCGTTGACCCGTGTTACCTCAATTATCATTGGAGTCAGCTTATTGGACACAGCTACAGCAACTCCTTGGGCATGTAACCATCAGAGCGACCAGAAAATAGTAGGTGTAACCACCCACCATGATCTCGCCGCAATCGGTCTCGAACCTCAGAGAGTGCTGCAATACGATGTCCAAACGCTTGAGCTCAGATGATAACAGAGACAGGTGATCATCCCTCTTCGGATAGGACATTCCAGGCACCCACCCAAAGGGACCGCCTCATGTTAACCCAAGAGACCCACCTTTGTTGGACGACACCTCCAGTA
>CM068966.1:56160848-56179721 GCA_035128595.1 Eptatretus atami
GTACTGAGAGTGCTGTGAGATGTGGTGGGCTCTTGACAGAGGAGTCCGAAGTGAAGGCCCGGTGGGCCAGTTACATTGAGCGGTTGTACCGGGCTGATCCACCATCTCTGACTTATTTCCAGTTGTTACTGGAGTTCATCAGGGGTGTGTACTGGCCCCCACTTTTCAGCACTTGTATGGACTTTATTCTAGAGAGGATGTCGGAGAGATGAAGTGTGATGCATCATTTGGGAATGTCAAGATCTCTAACCTTGATTTCGCAGATGATGAGTCATCTTTGCGGAGACTTTAGATAACCTTTTGGGGCCCTTGAGGTGCTGAATGAGGAGTCGGAGCCGCTGGAATTACGGGTTTCCTAGGTCAAAACTAAGATCCAGGCTTTCAATGACATATTGGATGCTGCTGTCCTGTCTGTGCCTGTTGGTGGTGAGGATGTTGACGTCATGGAGAGATTCACTTATCTTGGCAGTGATATTCATGTCTCTGCTGGCTGTGAGTCAGAGTCAATAGACGGCTGGGTCGGGCCTGGGGAGTCATGGATTCACTGGATAATGGGGTGTGGCGCTGCCGATACCTGTGCGGGATGAAAGTCTGAGTCTTCAGGTCCTTGGTGCTTCCAGTCTTGCTCTATGGATGCGAGACTTGGACTCTGACCAAGGATCTGAGATGGAGACTTAATTCCTTTGGTTGCAGGCCTCTTCGGAGAATCCTTGGCTATCACTGGTCGGACTTTGTGTCCAACGAGCGGTTTGCTGAGAGAGACTCAAATGAGATTTGTTACTTGTATAGTCCGTGAGCATCAGCTGCGGCTGTATGGACATGTGGCTCGTTTTCCTGACGCTGATCCTGGTCACCAGATTCTCTCAACGAGGGAGTCTCGTGAGTAGAGGAGGCCAATGGGCCGACCACGTGCCTCATGGTTGCAGCTGGTTCATCACCATCTCAAGGACATGGGGATGGGCCAGGCATTTGCCTGGGGGATAGCCAGACGGAGGCACCTGGAGTACCGGCGGAAAGTGGACGCAGTGACGCATTGCTCTGGCGCATGCTCCCATACTTGACCTGACCTGAGTGCTTGCCATGTGCCAAGTTTCAATTTTTTCCTTGGTGTGGTTTCAGAGATGCAGAGTTCCAAAATTTTTCCATTTTTCCAACATGACTGCCACATCACGTGACCTATGACATCATAATTATGTTTATAAAAAATTCTACATGAGTAGTAGCTTCGATGGTGAAAATTTTGTCTCAATCTGACAAGCAGTTGCGGAGAAAAACCCGAAAGTTATGTGCGGACAAACAGACAGACAGACAGACAGACAGAGAAACCAATGAAAAATCACTCATCGAGTGACAACTTGGTGAAACAGAATGGCACTCCGTAGAGAAATAAATATCTCTGCGAGGCTGAATTGTTTACATTTCGTATGCCACTGATAGGTCGGATCTGATTCCGGACATTAACCAAAATCGAATCGGCTTGTTCTTGTCACCTAACCAACTCTTCCCCCTCGTTTTGTCACAAGTCATGCATAACTTTTTGAGATAACAAGCTATCCATATTTTTAGGCCCTATCTCTCAACGGTGAAGAATCACCTGAAAAATTCTCGAATGCAGATTCGGATTCAGATCTTCATCAAAATCGAACCAATTAGTCCTTGTCATGCACCCAACGTGTCCACCTAGTTTCATCCAAATCAGTCCACAACTTTTTGAGATATCATGCAATATCATTTTTAACCCCATCTCTCAATGGTGAAGAATCAGTTAAAAATTCATTAATTCTTGTATCCAGATCTATTTCTTCCTCATGGCACTCCCAACCTGTCCACTAAGTTTTGTGTGAATCCATCCATAACTTTTTGAGTTATTGTGCTATCTATCATTTTGGCCCGATCTCTCAATGGTGAAGAACCACTTAAAAAATTCTCAGATCCTGATCTGGATTCGGATCTTCACCAAAATTCCGCGTTGCCGTTCTTGGCTGGTCACCTACACCTCCAAAAAAAATTCAAAACGATTGCTTGAAAACTGTAGCCAAAAATCGTGTGACAAACAGACAAACAGACAGACAAACAAACGCCACAGACCAAAATACTTGGAAAAAAAAAATTCAAATTTTTTCGTCAGTAAAAATGGAGCCAAATGCAATATCCTCTCCTTTGGCGAGGGTAGAAATTGATGTCCGTTTCATCAAAAGAATGCCGATTTTAAAAGCCCGTCTTTCCGTGATGGAAGAAGAAGAAGAATAAGAAGCTGGACCTGGAGCTTTAATGTAACAGTTCCAACGGTACGATAGCAGGAACCCTTTAATGCAAAGCATGACTGACACGGAAGGAGCACACAAGAGGAAATATAGTAATACTTCTTGAAGCAACAGAAAATATGTATTCTAGCATGTGGAAGGAAAACACAAACAACAACCACAGCCTTGATGACAGCAGCAACAACTACCACCTGGTATAAAAGCTCCTTTTTTTCACGTCTATCACCTAATTTTACATCCTCATCGAGACAGATAGACACACAATGTTTGTGAAGTACAACATACTGTCTTTTGATTAAACCCATCAACGAAGCGAATGGTAAGCATGGCTCGTGTAACACTAAATCGATGATTGCTCAAAGTATTTATGAACCAACATGGATAGAGTTCTGGCGAAGGTACACTGCAGCCTCAACAGCTAACAAGCAGTGACCAATGACAGTTTTGTAGCACATTGCAGGAGTAAGCAAAAACGACACTGACCAACGTGGATGTGATCTCACTCTGTATTGGTATTGGTGGAACAAAGGGAGGGGGGAATAATTACACCTAAAGAAAGGAAAAGGAGGAGGAGGAATGCCATTTTGAAGAGCTTGCAATTAATATTTTGGAGAAAGAACACGATATGAGGGGCCTGACATTTCCTGACCTGAGATCAAGACATAAACTGCTGACACAAAAGAGTGTAACCTCACAAAAATAGGGCCAGAGGATTATTTTATACAGTGTTGCTGTTGTTGATATTGGTCATTGTGCTTCATGTTTGCTCTCTGTAGCAGGTGTACGAGTTCCACAAATAAACCCAAGCCTGTTTTTGATCATTGATGGCGTTCTGTTCTCTGACTATTAGGTTGTACATCAAATGTGTGACCTCGGCATTTTACAACCACCAGCTCCTTATAATCGCCATAAAAATGGATGGTAGTGGTAGTAGTGGTGGTGGTGGTGGTGGTGGTGGTGGTGGTGGTGGTGGTGGTGGTGGTGGTGGTGGTGGTAGTAGTAGTAATAGTGCTTTTGTTAGAATTTCCACAATTCTGTTTAATGTCACTCGCTCTCCTGTCAAGACATTATTGAGCACCTCGAGGACGATCCAGACCTGCTCGGGAGAGTCATTACTGACGATGAATCGTGGATATTCGAATACGATCCCGAGACCAAACGGCAGAGTTGGCAGTGGAAAAGTCCGGCATCACCAAGACCAAAGAAAGCAAGGATGTCGAAGTCGAAGGTCAAGGTGATGCTCATCACATTCTTTGAGGTCAAGGGCATCGTCCACTTCGAGTTTCTACCACAGGGTCAAACAGTGAATCAATACGTGTACAAGGAGATCCTCCGGCACCTCATGACATCAGTCCGGGTCAAGAGGAGGAATCTGTGGGAGAACAACGCCTGGGTGCTCCACCATGACAACGCCCATGCTCACAGTGCCCTGAGCATTCGACACTTTCTGGCGGAGAGGAGCGTGCCAACTCTGGAGCAACCCCCGTATTCGTCAGACTTGGCCCCTTGTGATTTTTTCCTATTCTCCAAGCTCAATGGGGTGATCAAGGGGATCCGATTTCCTGATGTGGAGGCCATCAAAAGGGCCATGACGACAGAGCTCCAGAGGATTCCAGAAGAAGCCTTCCGGGGGTGCATCGGAGCATGGAAGAAGAGGGTGGACAAGTGTGTGAGACTGGAGGGAAACTATTTTGAAAGGGACAAGCTGTGATTTCAATATATTTTTTGGAATAAAATTTCTGTGAAGTCAGTCCCATTACTTTTTAGACAGACCTCATATGAGTGTCATGCTGTAGTCAGAGGGTTTTTGCATTCATTGAAGATGAACCTCAAAAAATTGCAAATGGAAATTGTGGGAATGTTGGGAGAAGGTGTCAGTATCTCTTGCCACCATCAAAATATGGGTGGCTGAATTTAAACGTTGCTAGTCGAAAAAAGGTATGAGAAGTATTGGAAGGCTACGCAAAATGAACAAAACGTGAATATGGTGGAAACCATCTTTATGAATGATCGAAAAATCACTCTGGGGCATATTGCAGAGGTTGTGGGAGTTAGTGTGGGAAGTGTCAAAACCATCATCAAGCAACACCTTTGGATGAGTAAGGCTGCAGCCTGATGGGTTGGTTCCCAAATTGCTCTCTTCTAAATCAAAAATGGCAATGTGTGGATGCTTCACAGCAACTTCTGGATAATTTCAGAGAAAACACACAGCATTGCCTGTCTCAATTTATTACCCAGGATGAAACGTGTTCATTAACTAGATCCAGAATCTGAAAGGCAATCCCTCCAAGAGAAGCACATCTGATCTCAATATCCCAAAAATTTCAAGTAAAAGGCATCAGCAGGAAAGATGCTGGCTTCTGTTTTTGGGGATGCAGAGAAACATTATGGAAAGTTGAGAGGTGGAGATCTTGTGCTCCGGGACAATTCTTCTGCTCACACTGCCCAAGTGGCAAAGGCAACTTTGTTGCAAACATCCTCTTTATTCAGCTGACTCAATACCTTCAAATGTCCTTATTTTTTTCAAATTTGAAAGAATATTTGAGAGGAAAACATCTTGAGTCACTTTTGAAGAGGTCACTTTTGCAGTTGATAACTGGTTCCAGGATCAGGAAAAATCATTTTTTCTTGGAGGGCCTACAGAAACCAGACTCGGAGGTCCTGCAGAAATCATACTCGGAGGTCCTGCGGAAATCATACTCGGAGTTCTTGCGGAAATCATACTCGGAGGTCCTGCGGAAATCATACTCGGAGGTCCTGTGGAAATAAAATCATACTCGGTGGTCTTGCAGGAACCAGACTCGAAGGTCCTGTAATAAATCATACTCGGGGTTCTTGCAGAAATCATACTCAGAGGTCCTGCAGAAAACAGACTTAGAGGGTATACATAAACCAGAATATAGGTTTGACTTTACTGTGTTCCTTTATCAATATCCTTATAATTTGGTGATCAATCAATAAAAGCTCTGCAAGTCCTTTTTTACTCCTACAGGATTATTGCTTTACAGTATATAAATTGATGAAGTTCCAGTTGGCATTGTTCTCAGTAAGAAAAGTCTCAGTCTAAAATGGTGTCAAGGTGCAACCGCCTCGATGGGACAAGTGTGTACATGTAGCAGGGGAATAGCTTGATAAAAGTGAACTACTACACATATCGTTACGGACTCGAGGTTCAAGGTTCAAGGTTCACGACAAGGGGAAGCACTTGAGTTCCTCCTGAACGCCCGGTTCTGTAGTCCGACATGCTGCAGAAAAGTTCATGGCCTGGTGGGTTGCTAAGCAACCACGAACATCAATTTTCCTTGCCAACTCTAACAGGGTTATCCGTCTAGCACCATTTACCTGAGGAGCTAACAAATTTAACTGAGTTTCGTGCCCTCA
Source organism: Eptatretus atami (assembly GCA_035128595.1). NCBI lineage: Eukaryota > Metazoa > Chordata > Myxini > Myxiniformes > Myxinidae > Eptatretus > Eptatretus atami. The sequence continues at coordinate 56,166,494 of CM068966.1, forward strand.
ACGCAAACACGGATTACTGCCGAGCAATACAGTGAATCTTTGCTGGCGACTGGGGGCAAATCATGTGGGGTAGAACTTCCCAGAGAATAAACATGTGGACTGTGCTGGATCAATGAAGGAAAGGAGACTATGAGCAGGTTGAACTGAATTAACATTGTTTTAGTCCCAAAGGAGCACGAGGAAAAGAATGTGGCACAGTGAAGACAATGGGTTTATTCACAAGGGATATACGTACACAGCAGGAACACGCAGTATTCATGTGGTGTGGCATAAGACAAATAGTGACACATTCATACAGCAAAGAGACAAAGAGCAGAATTATACTGATGCTATCTAGCTTAAACACTCTTACTTAAACTAACATAACAAGCTCCATCAGGATCATTCCGTGGAAGGGTATAAAAGTGAAAAGATGAGAGAAAGCCGAGGTGTTGGCGACATCTGGCTTACCCGGCACGTACAGGCGGGCAGGTGCTAGTCCAAAGTGTAGGGAAGGGAAGGGTGGGGGATCATGAAAAGCATTGGAGGGTGTCTAAGTGCATGTTGAGGAGGTGCGAGTGAGATGTGATGTGTATGGAGTGAGAAGGACAGGGTGCAAGTTAGTGGTCGCTCTTAAAAGAGCAGTTCTTTGAGCCTTGCCCTTGCTGTTGTGCATCCACAGTAGATGAGGCATAAAAGAGAGAAAGAATGTGCGATAACCAGAACTGCCCATCATTTCTTATTACTGATTTCACCTCCCTCCCCATCAGCAATGTGCCCGTACAGCTTGGCGTTCGGTTCGCTTTTCCAGTGCTCCATTCCTTTCCAACCACCACCAGCTCTCGCTCCAGAGGACTCACTTGAACTTGAACAGAACTCTCAAGGCTCAAACAGAACTGGAACTCAAAATGAACTGCCTTCCCCTGCAACCAACACTGATATTTAAGGGGTTGAGTTTGGGGAAAATCAAGAGTGAATCCCAGACATTTGTAGGCAGTGTCTCCTTTGAGCATAGGTTACGTGCCACCCTATTTCCACCAAGTGCAGTGTGCGCACTGGTCCAAATGTGCTCAAAGGCGACGTCATCCTCCCGCGAAGTTTCCACACTAAATCCACCCTCAGTCATCCCCACCCCTTGCGCGACCTTACCTTCCCCTCCTCTCACACGGCCTTCCCTTCCCCCCATGCTGCCTTCACTTCCCTTCATTTCAATCAATTCTGTACTAACCCACCCCCCCCCCCCCCTTTCCACAATTCCCACTATCAAATGCAAGTTGAGAACCCTTCCCTCACACTTACCTCCTGCCAAACACCCCTCCCCTTCCTACTTCCCGCTCCCTCTCCTCCATCCTCCTTGCTCCAACCCCACCTCCTGGAGTGTATAGCGATGTTTGGTGAGGTGTCACTCTCCCCCCCCACCTCCTCCTCGCTCTTCCCCCCTTCCGAGCTCCTCCCTTCCTCCACCCTTCCTATCTCCCCCACCCCTTCTTTCTACTCACTCCCCTCTCCTCTCCCTCTCCTCCCTCCCCTCTCCCATCCATCCTTTTCCCTCCTTCCTCCCTGTTTCTCCTCCCCCCCCCCCTTATCAAATTATTGTCAGCGAAGTGACCAGTTGTATTTATTAGTATAAATATATTGTAAAACTGCATGGCTACGAGGCAATGGCACACAACATACAGAGATCCCAAGGTAGTTATTTCAATAGTGTGTGTATTAGGTTGTCCTTCACATATGTCTCGTGGGTAAATGGGAAAGATGCATTATGTCGGGCTTTTTCAGTTCGGTCTCCTTAATCTTCAAACTTTGCACTTCTTCCACTCATTTCTCTTTCTCTATACGAAACATACAAGCAAGCACGCACACAAACCAATAAAAGACGGAATGAACCAAGCAAAGCGCACCGTGAGTGCCTCATTTGCATTTGCACACCAATTTTCCATTCAAAACTGCGCCCCAATTCTCAACTGCCGTCTCACCTCAAACCTTCATTCTGCTCACCATACTGTACCACGCTCGCCACAACCACTTCACCTGACTGCCAAAAATCCCCGCAACAACACACACTTACATTTTTTTTTTTTTACTACAAACACGACCATTATTGACGACCTCATTATAAGGAATTTCCACCTCTTTTAAATAACGCCACATGACAATCTCTTCACTACAAATGCCACAACATACTCCTACTTCTCTACAACTGCCGCAACTGCTACATATTCATCAAACCCTCACCGCAGCCTCAAGGGATGCCGAGAAGACAACAGTCTGGTTATTTGGGGGCATAACTCGAAGCGCGAACGCACGCTTGAGCTCATTTGAAGACCTACGGGTAGCGCAGGGATTTCCCTAAAATCGCATGTTTGAATGGAGGCCAGCACATGTTTAGGGCCAAAGAGATCCTCCAAAAACCATGCCCCCATGCTAAAGTCAGAGCTCTTACGCGTGGCCCTGTCAGCAAGCAACTGAGTCATATTTCGGTTTCAGAACCTGGCGGGGCGTGGCTACATCCACTAATGGATCAATGGGGAAGCTTGATTTAACCAAGAGCCTCATTTGATCCAACTTTTGGCTCCTACCCTTGACCAGGGCTCATAAAAAGAGCGAAGGTGGCTCATTTGAGGCAGAGTCGCCTTTGAACAGAATCGCCATGGACAGAGCTGAACAGAATCACCAGGGGACAGAATAATCTGGGAGCAGAAGATGCCAGAGCTCACCAGACATCAGACGTCACCGGGGAAACAGGTGGGGCAGGAGGACAAGCGTCGATGCCAAGTGAGGGGCACCGCGAGTCAGCGTGACCAAGCGTGGGATCACGAGCTACGGCTATTAGCCAGGACTGCTCTCATTCTACTGACGCTTAGTTAGGCTGCATCCCGCAGCAACACTTAAATGTACAGATTCTCACACTACAATGATAGGGCCTGGTTTCTTATGCATCTTTCTCTACCATCTATCTCTCAACTACTGTGGACTCAAAAGAGCAATCAACAAGGACAAGCCCTGACCAACCGTTCTTTTCAGAACAATCCCAAGAGTGAATCGTACTGACCTGCACCTCACATTCTTCCAATTACACCACAACACAACCCACATTGCATTACAATTATACCTCTCAATTGCACACCCAGACACCCTCAGTATTTCCCTCCTCCCCTTTCCTAAGGTGTTGGGTTCACAGGTCTGCCGACCACATGAGGTATTGATATGCATATATATATATATATATATTATATATACATAAATATATAACACATATACAATACATATATACACATATACAAATATATTGTTACTGGCGGGGGTCGGCCGCCAACCGACCGCTCTGAACGGAGCCGCAAGTCGAGTCGGCCCGACGATCGCCCGGAATATAGATCGCCGCCCGGATAACTGAGCGACGGGTCCTTGTACAGAAACCGAAATACGCCAATCGGCAGATCACGTGGGGTAGGGTCGATTGCCAATCTTCAATTTACCTGAATACCCACGTGATCCAACTACCGGGGTATTCCACCTCGACGGATCTCATACGGAACAAACCGCCGAGGCGAGCTTGTCCGTGCGCGATTCCGAGGCGTAAATCCCGAGAACCGTCGGTCAAAATGTCCCCTATTAGGCAAACCAACGGCTTCCAACTCCCAACACACGAATGTTCAGTCAATGAGGGAATAGACGCAACGAGCAGGTTTACATTTACACAAGGACATTTATTATAATGAAACAGTATGCAATTAAATAAGGCAAAACAAAGCACGACAAAAGAACTACAACCGTCTATAAGCAATTATTAATGTACAGTCACTTACACAGTTTTACTTACGGGACTCGGCGCCACAAACATTCATTCGAAAGAAAAGCAGGAAAAAGCCCCATCAAAGGCAATGGGGTCAGACTGGACCTCTTGGGTCTTTATGGCGTGGGACTTGGCAGACCGAACGAGTCCCACGAGACCGTTGCAGGTTACCTGCACCCTCGTGGTGTCTGGCTTGGGCGACCCGCACGTCCCGTCCCCACAGGCAGCTAGCGAGCCGCGGTCGAGCTCGGGCCTTCCGTGTGGCAGGCGAGCTCTCCGGCTCTCTCCACACGAACGCGCTTGGGCGACCCGCGATGCTCCTTCCCACGGCAGCTAGCGTAGCCGTGGTCGAGCTCGGGCCTTCCGTGTGGCAGGCGAGCTCTCTCCGGCTCTCTCCACACGAATGCGCGGTTTGCGCGACACAGCAGGCAAGGCTGCGCTCCAGCTCGCGTCTCCTTCGCGCGACGCCCGGACTTCCACGCAGCTCCTTGGCTTCTGGTTCCTCCCGACTCCCCCAACTGCCGAAGCAAAAAGCTTACTCCTCCCACGGGACTCAGCCACCGAACTCTGCCACGGGATCCACGAACTCGCATCCTCAGCCCTAAGGGACTCTCCGGGACTCTTCACTGGAACTTTCACAACTCTTTTTTGAACAAAGAAAAGATGTCCTCTTATCCTTTGCATCCACCCCCGCTCAACCACGGGTGGGAGGGAGTTGTTGACTCACCGCAGCAGGGTTCTTCTTCCTCTTCGCAGAAGAGGGGGGAGGGACGTCTCCATTGTTTCTTCCCTATATTAAATGATCCGCAGCGCATCTAATCGATTCTAAACATTTAAACAATGAGGTGAGCTTCTAGGGAACATGCACTTATCGACATAGCTGACTAGGGAACCTGTATGTTGTGTGCAATTGAATTCCAATTTCGTAACAATATATATACACATATATAAATACAATAAACACATATCACATACATATATACATACATATGTACACATATACAAATACATATAACACATATACAAATACATATATACAATACATATATACACATAATACACATATAACAAATACATATATACACATATACCACATATAATACAAATAATATATACAATATAATATACACATATACAAATACATATAACAATATACAATACAAATATAACATACTATATACACATATACAAATAATATATATCACATATACACATATACAAATACATATCATATACACATATATCACATATACAAATACATATATATAACATACAATATACAAATACATATATACACATATTACAAATACATATATACATACATATATACACACATATATACACATATACAAATCCATATATACACATATACAAATATACAAATCCATATATACATATATACAAATACATATATACATATATACATATACAAATACATATATACACATATACAAATACATATATACAAATATACAAAATACATATATAATACACATATAAATACATATAAACTACATACAAATACATAATACATACATATATAAACATATTACAAATACATATATATAACATACAATAACATATATACAATATAACAATCATATATACAACATACAAATACATATATACATATATACAATACATATATACACATATACCAAATACAATATATAAAAAACACATATATACACAATAACAATACATATAACATACATAATCATATATACAACATATACAAATACATATATACACATATACAATACATTATATAACAACATATACAATACATATATATACAACACATATACAAATACATATATACACACATATACAAATACCATATATACACATATACAATATACAATACATATAATACATATATACACATATACAAATACATATATACATATATACACATATACAAATACATATATACACATATCAAATACAACTATATACAAATACATATATACATATATACACTATACAATACATATATACATACATATATACACATATACAAATACATATATACATATATACACATATACAAATACATATAATACACATATACAAATACATATATACATACATATATACACATATAAAATACATATATACAATACAATACAATATAATACACATATCAAATATAACATATACAATACATATATAACAAATACTATATATACAATATACATACTATCAACATATACAAATACATATATACAACATATACAAATACATTATAATATATATACACATATATATAATATACATATATACACATACAAATACATATACATATCATACATATATACACATATTACAATACATAAAATACATATATACACATATACAAATACATATATACAAATACATATAACAATATACAAATACATATATACATACATAATACACATATACAAAATACATATATACATACATATATATCACATATACAAATACATATACATATATACATACACATATAATATATAATATATTATATATATATATATATATATATATATATATGTGTGTGCATAAGAGTCAAAATTCGCTAATGCATTACAAAAGCGTGACAGCGGTCAGAAAAATCATATTCAAATAATTCTGCTCAATTCGTCACTTCTGGAATCATTTGATACCACATTTTGGTTTCACTCATTATAAAGCTTCCAGTCACTGGGAAACAAAGAAAATATAGAATGTTTGCCAAAAAAGTGGGGTTAACGTGCGTCAGGTTTGACCGAAATATGAGGGGATAAAATGCCGTTTTCACATAATAGCAGAGATATCACGGCCATTACGGGCTTCTTCATCGAAAACAATGACGTGTTGTTTGTGTAGTGCCACTAGGCACACGTCTCAAGCATCATCACTTCTGTTGTACCTCGTTCACGTGACCTGCAGACCACTTTCACGTGCGAAAGAAATTGACAGACCTGCATCATCAGTTTCGTCGGGCATCGTTTTGCACGATCGGCCATCAATAGAGGCGATTCATGCAGATTGGTTATACTACAATTACGATGTAATACATATAATTGATATCTTTATTGCAATGCAGCTAAATAGTAAAGCTTATAATCATTTATGCTCCCCGTGAAACTTTGACGGACACATATTACGCACGTGAACCGAGGAAACCTCGCTCCGTACGAGCAATTTGTCGATCTTTTCGGCGAAACGTGTTGCAGAACAAAGGATTGCTGAACTATATTCTCTGGGAAAGGTGATTAATATTCCAATAGACGTATGCGAGTACGGCACTAGGGGTATGCAAATGTTTCTACGCGGACGTCACAAAAATAGTGCATCGGAATCAACGTTTTTCGGAACAAGATATAAAATGGGACAAACAATGAATTTCGATGCCGCGCACTTTATTACGGACGTGTCCTACTAGTGGGAATATAATATTCGACACTGGGCAAAGGTATCCAAAAAAGAGGCAAAATTATAACGTAGCGAATTCCATGAAGGCAATGTACGCATTAGCAAATTTTGACTTGTTGTGTGTGTGTGTTTTTTTTTATATATATATATATATATACATCATACAGGGTGGCCTGAAAGTCACTTAAACCCTTCCCAGTGAAGCATTGTTCTTGAACTATTTTAATATACAGGTTTTATTGTACAGTACTTACAATAATAATTTGTCATTGTATCTGTATGTGCTCCATCATTCTTCTGAGTCAGTGTTTCCGCATACCATAGCAGGTGAGGGGGCGAGAGCAGAGGGGAAGGGACGGAGGGAAGTGCGAGAAATTTATCAGGGGTAAAGTAACTTTAGGGCTACCCTCAATACACACACACATATATATATATATATATATATATATTATATATACAGATGTTTGGTACTACAGAACTTTAATATGGATACAAACACAACATAATAGTGACCGAAGCTTTTCGTGCTGCACTCTTCAGGGTAAAAATCGCAGCAAGTGAAGAAGGAAGTGAAGGCTCGTGCTTTATACACAGGTCTCAATAGGGTAGACGCTGATTGTTCAACCAAATGACGTCACGGTTAATCCGAACGCCCATTGTCGGCTCATCATCTTCACCTCGAGCTCCCATTGGCTGGAGCAGAGTTCTCGATGATTGACGTTTGCAACCACATCCTGGAGAGAGGGGGGTGGTTTCCCCAAAGGTCCATTCACATTTGTTACCGTACTTCCCTTGATCTTTCCATGCTGAAAGAGACACAAAGATCGTACAAATTCCTTTGACGACATAATATTGGATCGGTGGTCAGGATGAAGGTTGCTTCCAACATACATAAATGAAACGAGCTCCGACCTCGGCTCAATATCCTGAACATATCTGCATTGAACTGGTCTGCACAGATAGAGATGGCAACCAGGTGCTGTGCAATGGCAGATGAAGCAGGTACAGTGGCCGGTGTTGCTGAATATTTCTCATGCTCGCACTGGTTTGTTTAACCTCTCACAATCTTTCTTCAAATCCCAAGGGGACGTGTTGTTTGATCCGATCAGCCAATCTTAGTGTTGTGCGGCCCACGTACCGAGCTTCACATCGGCAGTTAAACTAATAAATAACATCGCTGGTTTGTGAGGTGGGTAGCACATCCTTGTTGACTGACGTCAGCAAACGGCGAGAGGTAAAGATTACTCGGGGTTCACAACCAGAAACGTGTTGGATACAATATTTTGATTTGTACTTCAAACCTTCGTGATGATTGCCCTTTCCAGGGCATCCTGATATGGACTGGACATTTGTCCGGACCAATCTTCCGATCTTTTGCCGTGTTTAGAAACTTGTGTTGTATCTCTTAACTATATGCTCAGGATAACCATTCTCACGGAGTATATTCATGATTTGTCAATTTCTGCAGGAAGATTACAAGGTGAACAAATCCGTTGTGCTCTGTTAACCAGAATATTAATCAGGGCAATTTTGTTTCTCGTGGAGCTGGAGAAGTCCCACCGAGTATACTGCCTGTGAAAGTCGGCTTCCGGTAGACGGATGTTGTGAAACCAAGGTTGGATCTATCAACCAACACGTCCAAAAACGTGTTTGACGATTCCAGCTCCGTGGTAAACTTCAGCGCTGGATGAGAGTGATGAGCCATGCCTGAAATTGTCACATGCCGTCCGAGACTCAAACAAGGCAAAATGTCGTGTTTGTTGTGTCATATTATGTCGTGTTTTTATCCATATATATAAATATAATATAATATATATATAATATATATATATATATATATATATATAATATAAAATATGTTGTTGTTGTTCGTCTTTTGGCTGCTCCGTTAGGGGTCGCCACAGCGGATCATCCGTTATGATCCGCATACTGATTTGGCATAGGTTTTACGCCGGATGCCCTTCCTGACGCAACCTGGTCGCCTCTTACGACACAGGGATAAGGATTGGGTTTCGCAATGATTCGGGCTGCCCTACACCCTTTCATAGCGCGGCCTAGCGCAAAGCGCCCGTCCTCAAGCGATCCTCAACCCAAGCCTCCGAGTAGCCGGATTACTGGCGCACACCATACGCCCGGTTATATATATATATTATATATATATATATATATATATATATATATATATATATATCATATCATATATATATACAATATACATATGCATATATATATATCATATATATATATATATTATATATATACATATGCATATATACATATGCATGCATATATATATATATTATAAATATACATATGCATATATACATATGCTAATATGCATATATATACATATACATATATGTCATATATATATACATATGCATATATACAATATGCATATATATATATATATATATTGTATATATGTATGCATATATACCCCGTTATCAGGGGTATCATATACATATGCATATATACATATATACATATGATATAGATATGCATATACGGTATATATATAAACATATGCATATATATATATATATATATATATATATATATATATAAACATGCATAAATATATACATATGCATATATACATATGCATACATACATATGCAAGGTTCATTTGCACCTGATTTGCCTGACAAGGTTCATTTGCACCTGTATAGTGTCAGGTAATGACTATTTCTAACAAGAGAGATCCCAGACAGATGCTCTTGGCTTTCAATACAATCACAATCAAATGGGTTAGCATATCAATGCTGAACTGAGTGTGGGCACTCTTCAACAACTGGCTCATCTCCTGACTCCTGAAGACCTTTCCATCTTATACAAGGCTTGAGTCAAGAGTGCAACATTGATAACCACTACATGCCTACATGGAAGCATTTAAAACAATGTTTAAGGAGAGATTTTATTTAACCCTTAGTAGGTAACCTGGGATTTTGAGGACCCAAAGGTAAGATGGGTTTTTTTTCCTACAACAAAAAGTCAAATATTTTGTCTTTTTTCTAAAGACATGTTTCTTCTAAAGTATATTCATCGAGTAGTATATCAATAGTATATTCATCGAGTTTTCATCTTAAAATATTGCAAAGGGTTTGAATTTGATATGTACTGAATATTATTGCAATATAATGATTAGAACATTATTTTCTAAAATTATTTTCCATAGGTGGGGTCCGAAAGACCCCAGGCTGCCCATATATTACTACCGGATGAAGGTTACCGATTTAAGGTTAAGACAGAGCTGCTCAGTCAGCACACCAGCATCTTCAATCCAGATCCAACCTGTCTTTCATTGGCCATCTATGGCTATCCATTATACAATCTCCAGAACTCACTGCAACTCACCCTCCCTGCTCTATCAAAAAACTCCTTTCAGCTCCACAGCATGCACCATTAACAAATACAAGAACAGTGTCATTCTGGGAACAACACAAGGGTAAAATTCCACTTAAGGTCAAACAATATCACTCCATTGTAGCTGGATTTTAATCATGAAATGCCCTTCCAAATATAATCACATGTAAATCATCATTACAGAGAGAAGGCCCACCACTACCTCAGGGAAAACTTGGGATGGGCATTAAATTAATGCTTCCCAATTAAGGAACACCACTCATATCAAATGAAGGAAGAGCGAAAATAATTATGTAGTTATACTTGTAAAGTGTTGGCTAAATTGATGTTTGTGCAGTCATGGCCTGAGCATACCAAGAAACTTGCTGGTATTGAGCAGTACATGTATACTCATAACCACTAGCGTTCAGTACATGTGCAATTCCTCCACGATCATATGGAATCAAAGAGTGTATGTGTGCCTGTTGGGGATGAGAGTGAGTGTGCATGCACAGACCAGCAATAAAATCCCAAAGTAAGACTGCCTGTGCACAAGTCAACATCATGACTGCTCCAGCTTGTAATTGGCAAGACCCAGACTGCATATGAGGCCTTCGTGGCACTTTATAAATTTCTCATTGGTTCCTAGGCTCTCTGGGTCTTGTGCTTTCTGTAGAGAAAACAGAACTATTTCACACAGTAAGCTTCATGGTATTCTATTTTGTGAGGATGTGTATCCGTGTATTGACCGTGCTTCCACGTCCAACACGGTGAAATGTTAAGGTGTCGTTTTATCTTTTGCTGTAAATTGATAAGGCAGAATGTTGTCGTCTCATTGTGAAATGGCAATATATTAATGTTCCCATCGTGCTGGATGATAAAAGGCAATAGATCAATTACGTATAGTACACTTAAAAAAGTACAGTTAGGTCTAACCTTGAAAGTGCCAACTAGAATGTCACTCGATCGAGAGCATACCTATGCCATGTCGAACAGTTTACGATTTGTATCATGCTGAAAGGCCAAATCTGAATCCGGATCTGAACAAAAAACTACCCAATTGGCGTTTTACATACCCAACTCCTCCACCAAGTTTTGCTGTAGGGGATTGGTTCTGGGCTCCTCGATTTTTATTGTAATACAAGGATTTATTCAATAATTATAATTTTTGATAATCTGTCTCCATTAATTTGATAAATCCATAAACACGTCTGGTGCCTGAGTCTTGTATTTAATACATCCTGATTTAGTAAGTTGTGCATGCCTGCTCTGTTCCATCCAACTCCAGCGCATCACTTGTTTTGGAATAATTGGCTTATTCCTGGGGGATCAAAATTAGGTTAAAATCCTGATAACTGGCACGTAATTAACTCAGACTTGGAATAAGCTGAAGCTCAGGTGAGATTGCCTCCAAATTGGCATTAAGCTGGCCATCCATGAAGCGACTGCTTCAGTGTTTTATAGTTCTTCACCCAACACATTATTAACAGACTGGGGCGATAAATGTGACATTTGGTGTCAGAAATGGGATCCTGTTCCCAACTCTTCCAAGAAAAACTTCAAAATATTAATGCAAAATTCACAATTTGACATGAACATGGTTGCAGGCAAGACAGAGGAGAGGTTTAATTAAAAAAATAAGCTTCGAGTAGGCACCTCCCGCTCTCCAAGAATAGTGCGGAGTCCCTCCCCCTCTGGGTCTGTAGGCATGGCACATGGACACAGGCAAGGATGCTCCAGGCCATGATGGATTTATTGAACAATATGGAAGTCTATAGTAAACAGAATGGGGCTGAATTGACAAGGTGGGGAAATGCACTTGATGAGTGGAGTGATAAAGTAGACCAAGTTGGGGGCAGTAAATTAAAAGAAAATATTACCCTGGATTATTGTTGTAGTATTGTGAACATTACCCGGCAGAACAGGAAACAGTAGCAGGTAAAGGGATTAGCAGGAGTGTGGAGTAACCTTGCTTCCAAGACTGTTAAGCCAGAGTGGTAGTGAGGATAAGCTCTTCTGACCTATAAAATGCCCCAATGACATGTAAAATGATAAGCCCCTGACGGTCAAGTCCAGCTCCTAGCCTTTGCATGGTGGAACTGTTTCCACTGATAGGAGAAGGGACAAAAGGTGGGTATTTGGAACCTAAAAAACCAGACGTTTCAGGCAGGTGGGGCTAGTTAACCTTGGATGGTTGCCCATCAAGGAGAAGTAACACTAATTTCAAACCTCAGCTGTCATATAGCTATACCCCTCCATGAAAAGACCAAGAGAGTAAACCCTGACAAAACATCAGGAGTTGGAATCCCTAGGGCAGTCTGATGTTGATTTCAACATCCTTCTGGCAGCCCCTGCAACACGACTGGTGCCAAACTGCATCGGCTTTGGCCCTTCGTTTGGACTTGTACAAAAAAACTATGTCCAGTCAGTCAGTCAATTCAGCAATGGAGTCTCACTTTCCATCTCAAAATGAACATTTATGAAATCTCCTGTGATGATGCCGAATCAAGTCTGCTGCTCTTACATCACAGGCAGGTAAGTGGTCTCTCTGTTTTTTAGTTTTTTTTGTCTACATTGTCAAGGCTCATGTGAGAGCTAACACACAATGCACAGCAAGGGGGCATGAGACAAGAGGGGCAGGAGAGGGAAGGATAAAACAGTAGGGAACAGAGACATTGGGAGATCTGTGGAAGGGAGAGGGATGGGGCG
>CM068966.1:56210569-56222408 GCA_035128595.1 Eptatretus atami
ATGCCTGCTAGAATCAGTTGCATCCTTCAAAGGGGATCTTCCATCTTTTATTTCACCCTTTGAACATTCAGACAAGTAAAAGAGGGTAGAAAGACCTTATAACCAACACACCTACGATGTACCACCGAGACCATCATTCAGAAACACACACAGGCTGTGGTTGTTGAGATGTATCGACCTGAATCTCTCGTGTTTGGTTTCTGAGATAATTGAGCACCTTTATGGACATAGTACTTCACCAACGGTTGCTTCATTATTATCATGACAAGGAACAGCACCAAAGTATTTCCTTCAGAGGAAGGAGTGTGCCACGAGATCCTCTGGGCCTAGCAATATGTTATGCTGCCATTCACTTTGAGTAGGTTTGTGGGCCTGAACAATGCTGTATTGTCGTTGATGTTTTTATGTTGGGGCAATTAAATTATGTTCCTCACACTTTTAATTAATTCCAGGCAAAGACCTCCATCAGACAGTGAACTGAAGGAAGCAAAGTTTGGTTTATTCTCATTCAAATTAACTTTCCTTTTCTTTTCTCTTTTCTTTTTTCTTTATTATTTTCAATTATTCATTTCCTTTTTGGGGATTTTTTTTTGGGGGGTGGGGGTGGAGGGGTTAACAGCCTGATTTTTTCCTTTTCATATTCTGATTTTATTTTCCCCAGTTGGAAGTATTTCCCATAAAAGCCCAAAAGGAATTTGGCTCAGAGGGATTTGGCTCTGAGACTGACACCTAAATACCATAGGCACATAGGTTTTGGGTTTTTAAAATTGGGCACGCCATTTCCTCAAAGGACACCATGGGAAGGGATGCAAAGGCCTCACTATTGGGTCTGCAATTCCATCCAAAGCCTCAAGCAGCAACAATGTAGAGGGTTTACAATTTGTCACTGCTTGGTCCTTTGATCTGAACATCTCCTGCAAAAACTGGGAACACCATATCAGGTTTAACCTGCAGCCATTTTGTAGAATGAATATGTCTGAAACTGCCACTTCGACGTGGACAGAATAACCAAGCTCAGTGAAAATGGCTATAGCCAGTTGACACTGGAACTATAACAAGAGATTTCACTTCAAGAGATAGTGCCTAAATGCTTTCGAGCTTTTAAAAGAAACACTTCCAACTGGGGGAAATAATATAGGAATACGAAAAGGAAAATGAGGCTGTTAATCCCCCATTATGCCCCCCCCTTCAAAAAAAACCTTAAAAGGAAAGTGAATAATAAAAGAATAAATAAATAAATATATAAACAGAAAAGGAAAGGGATGAAAAATAAAAGAGACAAGAAAAGGGAAAATAAAAAGAAAGTTCATTTGAATGACTGGGCTGAGCTGAGTTCCATTCATTCTTTTCAGTGAAGAGTGACAACATTCATTATCTTCTCACTTACAAGATACATACCACGTCTATCAATGTCCGTGACGGTATTGTGGTGGCAATGTGCAAGTTCTCAAAAGGATAGAGGAGTTCCCTCTGTAAAATGTTGCTCGAAGATAGGTTGGTTAATAATTTAGAAATAATTTAGTCTCAATCGCCAAAATTGTTAAAGGAAAGTCATCTTCTATTTAATGTCTTCATGGAAATTATTCTGAACTGTAAGCTCCGAGAACATCCCCACTTAGTATTTCTCATTAATTTATTAAAACGTAAATCCTGCTTAGGGATCAAACATAAATTTCAAATTGAGATTCATTAAACCAAAGCTCAAATTAGAGATTAATTAAATGAAATCTTTATTTCCAGTAAACTGAGCTATTTATGTGAATAAACATTCCACTTTATTGGAAATATGAGATAACCTCTTTTTAAACGAGAAAGGCACTCGGAAGAGCGCATACCTCCGCCACATAATGCATGATCCACGAGAACATATCGGGCCCAATACATTTTTTAAATATCAAGCTTTACACTACTATATCGTTTTTGGCTCATTGGTGAAGAATCGCATTAAAAAATAAATAATTCTCGTATCCAGATCCGGATACAGATCTTCACCAAAATCGAATCAATTCGTCCTGGCCACACACCTAACCTGTTCACCAAGTTTCGTCCGAATCCATCCACAACTTTTTGAGATATCGTGCTATATATCATTTTTAGCCATATCTCTAATGCTGTGCAAGAATCACTTAAAAAACATCAGATCCGGATTCCGATCTTCACCGATATTGAATCAATTCTTCTTTGTCACAAGCTCAAATGTCCACCAAATTTCGTCCGAATTCGTCCTCAACTTTTTGAGATATCGTGCTGTATATATATATATATATATATATATATATAATATATATATATATATATATATATATATATATATATATATATATTTTATCGATTTTGGCCCTTTGCTCAATGGTGAAGAATCACTTAAAAACTCTGGTAGCCGGATCCGGAAACGGATCTTCACCAAAATCTAATCAGTTCGTCCTTGTCACATACCGAGCCTGTCTACAAAATTTCAACCGGATGCATCCACAACTTTTTGAGATATCCTACACACAAACAAAAAAACAAGCAGTCATAGACTGGTACTACGAAATCGTCAACTGACCTCTGACCTTGTCTAATAAAAGCTGTCTCTAGAGAAGGTAGTGACGCAAACCAGAAGTTTCTACGATGATTCTGTACCAAACCATCAAAAATCGTAACGTCGACCGAAGCAAAAATCTCCATTTCTCACGCAATTATTTTATATTATTTTATCAAAGTCACAAAACCGTCATATTCGCGCATCCACCAACAATCTTTACATAATCCGACGGCTTAGGCCTAGGTCACATTTGCCACGGCGGCCGTGGGTCTCCAAAATCTGCGCCACTAGCAATTCTACGGCGGCCGCAGTATTTCCACGGTCACACAATGTAGCAGTCATATATGTTTTTATTTTTCGGGGAGCCGCACGGCGTGTTTAGAAATCGTGGAGACCGAAAACGTGGGGGTGCCGTACGGTCTTTGATTTGATGTCGCACGGTGACCTTAGGGCGCTCCTGCCGCGCAATATAATTTTCAAGGCAGACGCAAGGAGACCTCAAGGTGCCCGCAAGGCGACCGCAGGGGGCCTAAGGCGAATGTGCGGCCAGACGGACGGTAACGAGTGGTATATATACCAGTCCTTTTTTTACTGAAATAAAAATATACCAGTATATATAACTGAATATACTATAACTATAATATACCGTGGTCCCCCAGAATCCGAACGGCCAAGCTGTTTGAACAAATTGGAATCGAACAATTTTTTCGAGAAAGTTTGGCCCTAAAAACCCAATACATTTTAAAAAACCGAACAAAACGTAGCGTTCATGTTTGTTCACGTGTCTCCCCCACCTGTTCGACCCGCATCTTCGCGCTTTGTTCATTCAGTTCGTCGGTGGAAGTACTCAGTCACATTTGCTCTACGGAGAGGATAAGGCGGCCGTACGCCCTCTGAATTGACAGAAACGTGCGGCGGCCGCAGAGAAACTGAGGTGGCCTTAGGGTGGCCCTACGCCGTTTGGCTATATTTTACAGGCCGTAGGGGCGCCGTGGAATTATAACTGCGGAGTTATAACTTTTTTCATTTCTACGCTCGCGTAGCAATTCGACAAAGCCAAGCTATGACGTAGATGTGTTCCACGTCGACCGTACGTAGGCGTACGGTGGGCTTGCGTTTTCCGTGCGGCTGCCGTAAGCTCTTCTTAATGAAAAATGAATTTTCCCAACCCCCAAAAAATTACGGCACCCCCACGTTTTCGGTCTCCACAATTTATAAACACGCCGTGCGGCTACCCGAAAAAAAAAACATATGTAACTGCTACATTGTGTGACCGTGGAAATACTGCGGCCGCTTTATAATTGCGAGTGTCCATACATTTTGTAGACCCCGGGCGCCGAGCCAAATGTGACTTAGGCCTTACCTCGTGTTTTCACCTTCATTTTTGTTTTTTTAATCATCTTGTGTTTTAATTATTAACAAAAAAAAGCAATCCGATCACGTGGTGTGACGGACTGTCGGGCAAGGATTGAATTTCACAGCAAAACGGTTGTAATTTTTAATATCCATGATTACGTCAGCCCGATGCGTTTGATGAAGTGATTGTGGTTCTGGGGGCATCATGTTTGATGAGGTGCCCTGGGGCAGCGCCTCTCGCAGAGTGCGCGAGCGATCGGAACCCAGGACGGAGCTCGAGCCTGTGTGGACCGTTGGATGTGGTGATTGTACCAGTTTACATACAATACACCCCACCGAAGGTCATTTACTCATCCTATTTTACCTTAAACATGGGAATTTCAGTTTAAAGTGTCTTGAAAGTGGGTTTTCTTTGGGTCACGAACGGATTAATTCACTTTCCATTATTTCTTATTGGGAAAATATTTTTGAATCCGAACTTTTTGCAATCCGAACAGCCTCCAGGAACGAAATAAATTCGGATCTGGGGCACCACTGTGTATAGGCAAACAACTATACTCCGATCTCTAGCGGTAGAGCAAGGTGGACGCACGGTCGACGCAGACTGCCACGGAGGCCGTACGTAGGTGCACGGCGGGCGTAGGGGAACCGTGCGTCGACCTTGCGTTGCCCACAGGTAGTCACACAGACCGCAAGGCCACCGTACGGCGACCGTGTAATAGTGCGGCCGCCGTAATTTTGGGGGGTTGGGAAAATTCATTTTTCATTGAGAGAGCTTAAGGCAGCCGCACGGAAAACGCAAGCCCACCGCACGCCCTATGTACGGTCGACGTGGACACATCTACGTCATAGCTTGGCTTGTCTAATTGCTACGCGATCGTAGAAATGAAAAAAAGTTATAACTCCGCGATTTCATTCCACGGTGACCCTACGGCCTGTAAAATATAACCAAACGGAGTAGGGCCACCCTGAGGCCACCTCAGTTTCTCTGCGGCCACCGCACATTTCTGTCAATTCAGAGGTACGGCCGCCTTATCCTCGCCGTAGAGCAAATGTGACTGAGGCCTTAGCGAGTCAGGCATGCGACGATAACCTTTATTGGGATAAAAAATGACTTTTAAACACCATCTTTATCGAAAACACCGTCAGCGCGCACACGGAAAACCTTACGTGATCAACGACGCCTCTGCTCAAGCGCACTGCATCACGTGACGACCCGTGACGCGGCGAGTGAAATATTTTTTATACAATCTTAAAACGTCTCCAAACATCCGATTTTTACCAGAATTCGACAACCGAGTTTTAAGCGTCCTAAGCGATCGCAAAAAACCGAAGCCAAAATTAAAATCGAAGATAAACGAACTCGTAACGTCGAGCGAAGCAAAAATACTCCATTTCTCCACATGAATTTACGGAATTATGTTTGACCTCACTGTGACCTTGACTTTGACCGATTTTGACCAAAATCTAATCAGCGCTAGCCATCACCCTCCTGAATCACGTGGTGTAATTTGACATTGGTAGCTTCTTCCGTTCTCGAGTTATCATGCCTGCAAACAAACACACAAACAAACACACACACACACAAACAAACAAACACACAAACAGAGGACGGAAGTCATCAATATACTGACGAAATCTTTAGATTTCGAAGTAACAAACAAGCAGTCATAGACTGGTACTTACGAAATCTTCAACTTGACTCTGACTTGCCTAATAAAAGCTGTCTCTAGAGAGGTGCGACGCAAACCAGAAGTTTCTACGATGATTCTGTACCAAACCATCAAAAATCGTAACGTCGACCGAAGCAAAAATCTCCATTTCTCCACGCAATTATTTAATATTATTTTATCAAAGTACACAAACCGTAATATTCGGCCATCCACAACAATCTTTACATAATCCGACGGCTTTGCGAGTCAGGCATGCGACGATAATCTTTATTGGATAAAAATGACTTTTAAACACCATCTTTATCGAAAACATCGTCAGCGAGCACACGGAAAACCTTTACGTGACTCAACGACGTGTCTGCCTCGAGCGGCTGCACCACCGTGACGAGCCGTGACGCGGCGAGTGAAATATTTTTTATACAATCTTAAAACGTCTCCAAAACATCCGATTTTTACCAGAATTTCGACAACCGAGTGTTAAGCGTCCTAAGCGATCACAAAACCGAAGACAAAAATAAAATCGAAGTTAAAACGAACTGCTAACGTCGACCGAAGCAAAAAATACTCCATTTCTCCACATGAATTTACGGAATTATTTTTACCTCACTGTGACCTTGACCTTTGACCGATTTTGACCAAAATCTAATCAGCGCTAGCCATCACCCTCCTGAATCACGTGGTGTAATTTGACATTGGTAGCTTCTTCCGTTCGCGAGTTATCGTGCCTACAAACAAACACACGCACACACACAAACAAACAAACACACAAACAGAGGACAGAAGTCATCAATATACTTACGAAATCTTTAGATTTCGTAAGTAACAAACAAGCAGTCATAGACTGGTACTTACGAAATCTTCAACTTGACCTCTGACCTTGCCTAATAAAAGCTGTCTCTAGAGAAGGTAGCGACGCAAACCAGAAGTTTCTACGATGATTCTGTACCAAACCATCAAAAATCGTAACGTCGACCGAAGCAAAAATCTCCATTTTCTCACGCAATTATTTAATATTATTTTATCAAAGTCACAAAACCGTAATATTCGGCCATCCACCAACAATCTTTACATAATCCGACGGCTTAGCGAGTCAGGCATGCGACGATAATCTATTGGATAAAAAAATGACTTTTAAACACCATCTTTATCGAAAACATCGTCAGCGAGCACACGAAAACCTTTACGTGACTCAACGACGTGTCTGCTCGAGCGCGCTGCACCACGTGACGAGCCGTGACGCGGCGAGTGAAATATTTTTTATACAATCTTAAAACGTCTCCAAAACATCCGATTTTTACCAAATTTCGACAACCGAGTGTTAAGCGTCCTAAGCGATCACAAAAACCGAAGACAAAATTAAAATCGAAGTTAAAACGAACTCGTAACGTCGACCGAAGCAAAAAATACTCCATTTCTCCACATGAATTTACGGAATTATTTTTGACCTCACTGTGACCTTGACCTTTGACCGATTTTGACCAAAATCTAATCAGCGCTAGCCATCACCCTCCTGAATCACGTGGTGTAATTTGACATTGGTAGCTTCTTCCGTTCGCGAGTTATCGTGCCTACAAACAAAACACACACACAAACAAACAAACAACACACACGCACACACACAAACAAACAAACACACAAACAGAGGACAGAAGTCATCAATATACTTACGAAATCTTTAGATTTCGTAAGTAACAAACAAACAAGCAGTCATAGACTGGTTCTTACGAAATCGTCAACTTGACCTCTGACCTTGTCTAATAAAAGCTGTCTCTAGAGAAGGTAGCGACGCAAACCAGAAGTTTCTACGATGATTCTGTACCAACAATCAAAAATCGTAACGTCGACCGAAGCAAAAATCTCCATTCTCCACGCAATTATTTTATATTATTTATCAAAGTCACAAACTGTAATATTCGGCCATCCACAACAATCTTACATAATCCGACGGCTTAGCGAGTCAGGCATGCGATGATAACCTTTAATGGGATAAAAAATGACTTTTAAACACCATCTTTATCGAAAACACCGTCAGCGCGCACACGGAAAACCATTACGTGATCAACACCGCCTCTGCTCAAGTGCACTGCACCACGTGACGCACCGTGACGCGGCGAGTGAATATTTTTTATACAATCTTAAACGTCTCCAAAACATCGCATTTTTACCAGAATTTCGACAACCGAGTTTTAAGCGTCCTAAGCGATCGCAAAAACGAAGACAAAATTAAAATGAAGTTAAAACGAACTCTAACGTCGAGCGAAGCAAAAATCTCCATTTCTCCACGCAATTATTTTATATTATTTTATCAAAGTCACAAAACCTAATATTCAGCCATCCACCACAATCTTTACATAATCCGACGGCTCAGCGAGTCAGGCATGCAACGATAACCTTTATTGGGATAAAAATGACTTTTAAACACCATCTTTATCGAAAACACCATCAGCGCGCACACGCAAAACCATACCTGACTCAACGACGCGTCTGCTCGAGCGCACTGCACACGTGACGACCCTGACGCGCGAGTGAAATATTTTTTATACATCTTAAAACGTCTCAAAACATCCGATTTTACTAGAATTCGACAACCGAGTTTAGCGTCCTACGATCGCAAAACGAATGACAAAATTAAAATCAAGCTAAAACGAACTCGTAACGTCGACAGCAAAAACCATTTTCACTGTACGGTTGCGCACTGCATCACGTGACGACCGTGACGCGCGAGTGAAATATTTTATACAATCTTAAAACGTCTCCAAAACATCCGATTTTTACAAATTTCGACAACCGAGTTTAAGCGTCCTAAGCGATCGCAAAAACCGAAGACAAAATTAAAATCGAAGTTAAAACGAACTCGTAACGTCGAGCGAAGCAAAAATACTCCATTTCTCCACATGAATTTACGGAATTGCGCACTGCATCACGTGACGACCGTGACGCGCGAGTGAAATATTTTTTATACAATCTTAAAACGTCTCCAAAACATCCGATTTTTACCAGAATTTCGACAACCGAGTTTTAAGCGTCCTAAGCGATCGCAAAAAACCGAAGACAAAATAAAAATCGAAGTTAAAACGAACTCGTAACGTCGAGCGAAGCAAAAATACTCCATTTCTCCACATTAATTTACGGAATTGCGCACTGCATCCCGTGACGACCCGTGACGCACGAGTGAAATATTTTTTATACAATCTTAAAACATCTCCAAAACATCCGATTTTTACCAGAATTTCGACAACGAGTTTTAAGCGTCCTAAGCGATCGCAAAAACCGAAGACAAAATTAAAATCGAAGTTAAAACGAACTCGTAACGTCGAGCGAAGCAAAAATACTCCATTTCTCCACATGAATTTACAGAATTATGTTTGACCTCACTGTGACCTTGACCTTTGACCGATTTTGACCAAAATCTAATCAGCGCTAGCCATCACCCCCTGAATCACGTGGTGTAATTTGACATTGTAGCTTCTTCCGTTCTCGAGTTATCGTGCCTAACAAACAAACACACAAACAAGCAGTCATAGACTGGTACTTACGAAATCCTCAACTTGACCTCTGACCTTGTCTTAATAAAGCTGTCTCTGGAGAAGGTAGTGACGCAAACCAGAAGTTTCTACGATGATTCTGTACCAAACCATCATAAATCGAATGTTTGACCTCACTGTGACCTTGACCTTTGACCGATTTTGACCAAAATCTAATCAGCGCTAGCCATCACCCTCCTGAATCACTGTGGTGTAATTTGACATTGGTAGCTTCTTCCGTTCGCGAGTTATAATTTTATTTGATGTTTGACCTCACTGTGACCTTGACCTTTGACAGATTTTGACCAAAATCTAATCAGCGCTAGCCATCACCCTCCTGAATCACGTGGTCTAATTTGACATTGGTAGCTTCTTCCGTTCTCGAGTTATAACTTTTTTTTGTATGTTTGACCTCAGTGTGACCTTGACCTTTGACCAAAATCTAATCAGCACTAGCCATCACCCTCCTGAATCACAGGGTGTAATTTGACATTGGTAGCTTCTTCCGTTCTCGAGTTATCGTGCCTACAAACAAACAAACACACAAACCAAAACAAACAGAAATGGAACTGATCAATATACTTACGAAATCTTTAGATTTTGTAAGTAACAAACACACAAACAAACAAACAAACACACACAAACAGAGACGGAAGTCATCAAATACTTACGAAATATTTAGATTTCGTAAGTAACAAGCAGTCACAGACTGGTACTTACGAAATCGTCAACTTGACTTCTGACCTTGTCTAATAAAAGCTGTCTCTAGAGAGGTAGCGACGCAAACCAGAAGTTTCTATGATGATTCTGTACCAAACCATCAAAAATCGTAACGTCGACCGAAGCAAAAATCTCCATTTCTCCACGCAATTTTTTAATATTATTTTATCAAAGTCACAAAACCGTAAATTTCGGCCATCCACCAACAATCTTTACATAATCCGACGGCTTAGCGAGTCAGGCATGCGACGATAACCTTTATTGGGATAAAAATGACTTTTAAACACCATCTTTATCGAAAACACCGTCAGCGCACACGGAAACCTTACGTGACTCAACGACGCGTCTGCTCGAGCGCGCTGCACACACGTGACGACCCGTGACGCGGCGAGTGAAATATTTTTTATTACAATCTTAAAACGTCTCCAAAACATCCGATTTTTTACCAGAATTTCGACAACCGAGTGTTAAGCATCCTAAGCGATTGCAAAAACGAAGACAAAATTAAAATCGAAGTTAAAACGAACTCGTAAGTCGACCGAAGCAAAAATACTCCATTTCTCCACATGAATTTACGGAATTATGTTTGACCTCACTATGACCTCGACTTTTGCACGATTTGACAAAATCTAATCAGCACTAGCCATCACCCTCCTGAATCACGTGGTTAATTTGACATTGGTAGCTTCTTCCGTTCTCGAGTTATCGTGCCTACAA
Source organism: Eptatretus atami (assembly GCA_035128595.1). Taxonomy (NCBI): domain Eukaryota; kingdom Metazoa; phylum Chordata; class Myxini; order Myxiniformes; family Myxinidae; genus Eptatretus; species Eptatretus atami. The sequence continues at coordinate 56,221,087 of CM068966.1, forward strand.
ACAAACACACACACAAACAGATGGCGGAAGTCATCAATATACTTACGAAATCTTTAGGATTTCGTAAGTAACAAACAAACAGACAGACAGAAAGGGGTGAAAACATAACCTCCTTCACCTTCGGTGGTGGAGGTTCCCATCGTGTGCTGCCTTTTTTGGCTGCTGGTTGCATCATTGGTTAGGAGCACAGCTATGCTGCTGATGCAGTGCCCCTATTTTCAGTATACTGGTGGTTATTTCAGCGACCTCGGAAGGATGGCAGGCTGAGTCAACCCCCTGGTGTTAACTCAGTGGAAAAAGGGCTCAAACTCAGGGCTCTAGAATCCCAAGCCAGGTGGCAGAGGTAAATATACAAGAATACCTCGACACAGGAAGAGGCCATATGGCCCATTGTGTTTGTGTTGTCAGAAAACTCCATTAAATAAATCTATCAATTTACTTATCTTCTCTGTTAAAATATCGTCACATTATCACCATATAAACTAGTTTAACATCTGCAATGTTTTATCATCAACTTAATAACCCATCCACATTTTGGCAGGCAAGTTAGCCAGGATACTCGTACACAATGTCCTACATTTTTCCAAAGACACTGTCAAGTTCTTAATGTCGACAACCTAAATATGTGGATAGAACAACCTGATTTATGTCCCAATCAGAATAACGTTGTGCTCCAGGATGCAACACCTGATAGCGCAACTGCACCAGCACGGCAGTACATCGTTGGACGGCATCCCACGGGGGAATAAATCCAGTACCAGATGAGTCGAATGTGAACACCCAATCAAGTGAACTATCCTCAGCACACAACATTCTGACCTTCCATATTAATAATATCCATTGAATATTGACGAGTCTTCATTGCAATGAGCTCCTGAATCAGGCATCATCAATCCAAAATGTGAACGTTAAATTTCTCTTTTTAAAAACCATTCTCTCTTCCGGCTTTGTGCAGGTCCAACAAGCAGATTGTGCTCCTCATTACAACCCCCATAATATACATCAGATTGCAGTGTTAATGATAAGAGAACATTGCATTCTCGACATTATGGGACAGCTTGCCTTGCACAGTACTGATTGCCAAGCAGTCTTCTGTGAGATAAAACAAAAACAGTGCGTTCATTTTTCACTAACACCATAAAATACTTTCTTTTCAACAAAGTTAATGTTTTTTTTTTTTACAGAAACAGCAATGGGCCACTTAACTCGTTCAGGGGAGCATCAGCTGCAAACAAGTGACCTTGCACTGATTTTTTTTTGTAGACCTTGTCGAGGCTCATATCGAGGTCGAGGATAACCTTGTCGAGGTCGAGGATAACACA
>CM068966.1:56224533-56238945 GCA_035128595.1 Eptatretus atami
AGAAAGCGATGGGTTTTGGACACAAGATTTAAATGCAAACAGCGAGTTTAGACATTCAGCCTTTTCACGTATGGTATCAGCAGTGCTGCCATTTGAGGTAAGGGAGGGGATGGAGGGGGAACATACACCAGAAACAGATTTGATTCGATGCACCATTTGAGGAGGGAGAGAGGTTTGAGAGTTAGCTTTGAAGCTTAGAAAGATGTTGGTTCTTCTGGCGTCTCCAGTGGGGTAGATACACACTTGTTCCGAGCTTCATGGAAGGAACTGAGATTACCCTTAGCTGGGTTTGCTTTCCAAGAGGCAAAGGCAAGTTGTTTCAGGACAACTGCCTTGCCACAAGCTTCAGTGAACCATGAGTGGGAGGAAGGGTAGGACAATTGAAGACGAGAGGGGATATATCTGTGCATGAGGGAGAGCAAGTTTCTTTGAAAGAATTCGCAGAATTAGTTGATGTTGGAGAAAGTAGTGATGAGAGACCAGTCTAGAAGCAATTCTTCTGATAACAACTAATAACAACTAATAATAGATAACATAATAATCGCTAAGAACTAAGAGTAGATAACAACTAAGGCCTAAGTCACATTTGCTCTACGGCGAGGATACGGCGGCCATACGCCCTCTGAATTTGACAGCACGTGTGGTGGCGCAGAGTTTCTGACGTGGTGCGCTTTCAGGGTGGCCCTAACGCCCAGTATAGGCTATATTTTACTGGCCGTAGGCGTCGCCCGTGGAATTATAGCCCGTGGCAGTTATAACATTTTAGACATTTCTACGTTTGCCGCTTAGCATTCGACAAGCGAAACAAAGAACTGGGTATAAAAAAAAAGAAAAAAAAAAAAAAAACAAAAAAAAAAAAAAAAAAAAGAACCCACTCGTTACCTACCTCTGGGCGCACGTCTCGCCTCTAGGCGGCCTCTGCGGTCCCCTGCGAATCCACCCGCAGTCGCCTTGCGCGGCACTTTGCCGTCTGCCTTGAAATATGCTATGCGCGCAGGAACGCCCTAAGCGTCCTGTGCGACATCAATATCAAGACTGTACGCCGCACCACACGTTTTCGGTCTCCACATTTATTAATAACGCCAGTGCGCGCTCAACCCGAAAAATAAAAAACATATGTGAAGCTACAATTGTGTGACTGTGGAATACTGCGGCCAAAGCCGTATAATTGCTAGTGGCCATACATTTTGGAGACCCCACGGCCGCCGTGGCAAATGTGACTTAGGCCTAATCGCAATTGTTGTATATTTTTAAACGGACTCAACATTTATTACTTTGTGGCCCTTTTGTTACAGAGAACATCAGTTGTTTCTTTTGTTGTTCAACAAAGTGTGATGAAATATGTTAAAGGATGAAATATCCCGTGTCACAAAATATTCAACCCCTTTGCTATGACACTCCAAATTGAGCTCAGGGGTCATCTTGGGGATGTCTGTATCAGCTTTGCACATCTGGATTTGGGAATTTTCTCTTTGGCTGATTTGCACAAGCTCTGTCAAGTTGGATGGGGAGCAACAGGGAACAGCAATCTTCAAGTGTTTCCACAGATTCTTGAAGGGAGTCAAGTATGGGCTTTGGCTGGGCCACTCAATGACTTTCATGTTCTTGTTCTGAAGCCATTCCAGTGCTGCTTTGGCTCTATGTTTGGAGTCATTGTCCTGTTGAAACATAAATCTTTGCAACAGTCTAAGGTCTTTTGCACTCTGAAGTAGGTTCTCCTCAAGGATTTGCCTGTATTTGGCTCCATTCATTATTCCCTCTATCCTTGCAAATCTTCCAGTCCCTGCTACTGAAGAGCATCCCCGTGGCATGATGCTGCAACAACCATGCTTCTTGGTAGTGAGGGTGTTTGATGGGTGATGAGCTGTTCTCAGTTTATCCCAGAAGTAGGGCTTTGCATTTAGCCCAGAGTTCAATTTTTGTCTCATCAGACCATCGAATCTTTTGCCACATGCTCTCAGTCTTTTATGTGCCTTTTTGCAAACTCCAGTCATGCTGTCATGTGCCTTTTTCTCCGGAGTGGATTCCATCTGGTCACTCTCCCATAAAACCTGTATTTGTGAAGAGCTGCAGAGATTGTTGTCCTTCAGGCAGGTTCTCTCATCTCAGCCAATGAACTCTGCAGTTATGTTGGAGTGGTCATTCAGTTCTTGGTCACCTCGATGACCACGGTCCTGCTTGCCCAGTTGCTCAGTTTTGTCAGACGACCAGCACTATGAAAAGTCTGGGTAGTTCCATATTTTTTTTCCGTTTCTGCATGATGGAGCTCTTGGAACCTCTTACTGCTCTTGGAACCTTTAAACACTAAAAATTGTTTTGTACCCTTCCCTAGATCTCTGCCTCCTCAAAATTCTATCTCGGAGTTCTATGGACAGTTGATTCGACTTTATGGGAGTATTTCTACTCTGACATGCACTGTAAACAGTGGGACCTTAAATAGAAATGTGTTTCTTTCGAATTCATGTCCAAGCAATTGAATTGGCCACAGGTGGACTCCAATCAAGTTGTGGAGACATATCAAGGAAGATCAAAGGAAATTGGATGCACCTGAGCTCAATTTGGAGTGTCATAGCAAAGGGGGTGAATACTTATTGCTGCAAGACATTTCAGATATTTATTTTTCATGAATTTGTAAAAATCCTGAAAAACATGTTTTCACTTTGCCATTTTGGGCTATTTTGTGTAGATCGGTGACAAAACATTTAAATTTAATCCATTTTAAATTCAGGCTGTAACACAACAAAATGTGAAAAAATTTGAGGGGTGTGAATACTTTCTGAAAGCACTGTATCTGTAATGTGTATATATACGTATATACAGGGTGGACTGAAAGTCGCTTTACCGCTGCAGAACTCCACAAACGTTACACTAGATGTCCAAGAGGACTTGACGATTTCAGTGGTACAAGCAAGGAGAATGATGGAGCGCATCCAGATACAACGATTGATTAATTATTATAAGTACTGCATAATATAACCTTTGTATTAAAATAGTTTAACAACGAATGCTTTTACTGGGGAGAGGGTAAAGGGACTTTTAAGCCACCCTGTATATATATATATATATATATATATATATATATATATATATATATATATATATATATATATATATATATATACATATCTATCTCTATCGAGTGCCGCCTGAGGCTGATGGTTGCATCATTGGTTGGGACGTGGCTATGCCGCTGATGCAGTGTCCCCCTTACCAGTACAGTGGTGCTCATTTTGCCGACCTCGGAAGGATGACAGGCTGAGTCAACCTCCTGGTGTATTTTAATTCAGCGGCCAACGGGGCTTGAACTCAGGACCCAAGGATCCCAAGCCACCACCCTAACCACTAAGCCAACACCAGGCTTCATATATGTATATATCATCTTAATAAATGTCAGTGTGTGTGTGCGTGTGTGTGTGTGTCAGTGTGTCAGTGTGTCAGTGTGTCAGTGTGTCAGTGCGTCTCCTCCACAACTCCAAAAACCATGAAACCTAGCAGCCTGAAACTTTGCATGCCGATGATGAAAACTCTAAGGAAGCGCATGACTGAAAATATCATGTTTAGTTTCATTAAAACTGAAAATAGTGTTCGGTTGAATTTAACGTTCGTTTATTGTTTGTTCTGTCTCTGTCTCTGTCTCTCTCCCTCCCTCGCCTCCTTTCTCTCCCCTCGGACCCTCCACTCTTTGCCCTCTCTCTCTACCCTCCCTTCTCTCTCTCGGCCTCCGGCTGCCTGGCCTGGCTGCTCGTCTCTGCTCGCTGCTCTCTCTCTCTCTCTCTCTCTCTCTTCTCTCTCTCTCTCTCCTCCGACCCTCCTCTCTCTCCCCTCATCCCCTCCCTCCCCTCCCTCCCTCTCTCCCCGTGCCTCCCTCTCTCTCCCTCCGTGCCCTCCTCTCTCTCCCTCGTCGCCGTCCTACCCTCCCTCCCTCCTCTGCTCTCCCTCCGCCTCCTCTGCGTCCCCTCCTCTTGCCTCCTCTCTCTCCCCTCCCTGCCTGCCTCTCTCTCCCCTCTCTGCCTGCCTCGCGCTCTCTCCCCTCCGCCGCTGTCCTCCTCTCCTGCCCCTCCCTGCCTGCCTCCTCTCTCTCCCCTCCGCTGCCTGCCTCCTCTCTCTCCCCTCCCTGCCTGCCTCCTCTCTCTCCCCTCCCTGCCTGCTGCCTCCTCTCTCTCCCCTCCCTGCCTGCCTTCCTCTCTCTCCCCTCCCTGCCTGCCTCCTCTCTCTTCCCCTCGCCTGCCTGCCTCCTCTCTCTCCCCCTCCCTGCCTGCTCTCTCTCTCCCTCCCTGCCTGCTCCTCTCTCTCCCCCTCCCTGCTGCTCCTCTCTCTCCCCTCCCTGCCTGCCTCCTCTCTTCTCCCCTCCGCCTGCCTCCTCTCTCTCCCCTCCCTGCCTGCCTCCTCTCTCTCCCCTCCCTGCCTGCCTCCTCCTCTCCCCTCCTCCTGCTCCTCTCTCTCCCCTCCCTGCCTCCTTCCTCTCTCTCCCCTCCCTTCTCTCTCCTCCGACCCTCCTCTCTCCCCTCAGTCCCTCCTCTCTTTCCCCTCCATCCTCCTCTCTCTCCCTCCAGCCCTCCTCTCTCTCCCCTCTGTCCCTCCTCTACCCTCCCTCCCTTCCTCCCTCTCTACCCTCCCTCCTCTCTCTCTCTTCTCTTGTCTCCCCCCTCCTCTCTCTACCTCCCTTCTCTCTCTCCCCTCCTGCCTCCTCTCTCTCCCCCCTCCTGCCTGCCTCCTCTCTCTCCCCTCCCTGCCTGCCTCCTCTCTCTCCCCTCCCTGCCTGCCTCCTCTCTCTCCCCTCCCTGCCTGCCTCCCCTCTCTCCCCTTCCCTGCCTCCCTCCCTTCCCTCCCCTGCCTCCTCTCTTCTCTCCCCTCCCTGCCTCCCCTCTTCTCCCCTCCCTCCTCCTCCCTCTCTCCCCTCCCTGCCTCCTCCCTCTCTCCGCTCCCTGCCTCCTCTCCCTCTCTCCCCTCCCTGCCTCCTCTCCCTCTCTCTCTCCTCCGACCCTCCTCTCTCTCCCCTCAGTCCCTCCTCTCTCTCCCCTCCATCCCTCCTCTCTCTCCCCTCCATCCCTCCTCTACCCTCCCTCCTCTCTCTACCCTACATGACGTACACCTCGGCCCATAGTGGTTGTTGGCTTGAGGTACATTGGTATTTATCTTTGTTAGTATAGGTGCAGACAAATATAAACTACGGTTGATTGCAAATGATGGTGAGATAAGGTGCACATATGATGGTGGAACAAGGTGCAATTTATGATTCCTTCTCCTTATCATCAATATTATTCAATAAAAATCAAACACGATTGCTCATGCTCATGAATTCCGATAGAAATCTATTGAGAACCTCATCAGATATGTCATGATAATGTTGTGTGGGGAGAACATTCGGAAGTCTTGTTCACTGATAATGGCTAAAGAATGGAATTAAAATTGGACAATGTCAGAAGTGTTCAGTAGTGCATATTTGTGAAAGGCTAGAGCAGTTAAATAAATTAGCTTTGATCTGAGGCACTGTTACAAACATTGATGATTATTTAGAGGCCAAATCAAAATCAGCCAATTAAGTACTATATTTCCATCAATTGTATCATAATGTTTATTTGTCTTTTACCAAATAAATGTTGACAGGTCAAACAATAACACCAATAGGTGAAGGAGAGGCACAAACTACAGAACTTGTAGACAACATTTTCCACGAAGGAAGAAAAAGTCAAGGCCTGAAGCAGCTTTCGGCAAAGATGAACTAAATGTTGTCGCCAGCCGTGCTGTGTCCAGTGCAAGTGATGGAGATGGCAATACAAGGAAGAAGGTGGGGGTGAAGGAGTGTGTGGCGAAACATGTGTGCGGAGATAGGGGTGACCTGCACCACACTCTGAACTCTCTGAGCAGCGCAGAATGGAAGGCCACAAACCGATAGTGCTCCCTGAGGTGTTTTCTGGATCACTTGCCCCATATTATGTGCCGCACATGTGCGGTGCTTCTTGCGGAGTTACAATGGACACATGTCAGAGATTCGACGACGTGTCTGACGATGGAGCGCGTTTTCGCAACGCCTCCTAAGTACTGGTCAGAAAACGGATTCTGTGCAGTCAACATGGCTTCAATTTGTGGATTCAGAAAGTCTATCGATAAGATTATATTCTTACAATGAAACAGTATGCGGAAGGGAGTTGGGGAGGTGGGTAGGAATTAAACTCCAATAAAAAAAAAAGAAGATAAGAACTATATTTTATCTGATCATAATTTAAATTTTCATTTAAGATTTTTGCATCCTGAGATGATAAGATGCACCAAATTAGGAATTAAGTAGCAAATTAAACTTGGTGAATGCTTTTGTAATCAATATAGATGCCATAACCATCTCATGCCTTTTTGGGTCCATAATTGGCTGTAAAAGCACATACTTTCCACAGCCAATCAGGAGCGAACAATGTGGTGGGATGCTGAGCTGTCTCATCAGAAATTAATAGAAAATCCACCGAGTTGCATTCAGTGTGAAATTGGGAATTTTATCACCTAAAAATGTCGGCATCGGGGCGTTGGTGGACGTTAAAGATCCCACATTGTCGTTCATGAAGAATAAGTGAGTTATCATCAACACCCTTTGAGCAAATTCCAAATTGCTGCCCAAACCACCTTCACTCGATGATCCTGTGACAGAGTGGCGATCCTTCTAGGATTAGTCCGAGCCGGTCTTGATACTCCCCAGAGCTCTTCCAGGAGTACAGGCCTCCGTTATTCTTAAGGATGTAACAGTGAAAAACGAAAGATTTTAAAATCAATTTGTGGATAAACCAAAGGTTGTGGAATTGTGAGCTTCTGAAAATTTCGTTTAGTATCCTTAAAATGTATACTTTATGAAAAGTTTCAACAGTTACTCCAGAACACGACATCAGGCAATCCGTAGGTCAGTCAAGGAAAAAGTACTTTTGTGAAACAACCTCAATGGGCTTTGTGAATCCATTTTCATGCAAAATATGAGTCAGATAATCGCAGCAGTCTCTGCAACACAAGCAGTTAGTGAGTTAGTTTACTTAATTACACATTATTTTCAATTGCAGGTGCAAAAGCATCTCATGCCTTTTTGGGTTGGAAAGGGTTGGAGTAGTGGATGCAGGTTAATAGTATATTCATGGAACATTTCCTGCTCCTTCAAAAAAAAGACCAAAATGTGATCCATAAGTAATTTTTTTTTTCACAGCATTATTACCTCCGCCACCGAAGGTGGTTAAATGATGTTTTCACCCCTGCCTGTTTGTCTGTGAACAGGATAGCTCAAAAAGTTGTGGACGGATTCGTACGAAATTTGGTGAAGAAGTTGGGTGTTACAAGGCTGAAATGATTCGATTTTGGTGTAGGTCTGGATCTGGATGCGGATACTATAATTTTTTTTAAGTGATTCTTCACCATTGAGTGATTGGACTAAAACAAGATATCGCACAATATTTCAAACCGTTATGCACGGATTCAGACTAAACTTTGTGGACTAGTCGGGTGTGTGATTAGGATGAATCAATTCGATTTTGGTGAACATCTGAATACGTGTCTGGATTCTAGATTTAAAAATTTTTTCCAAGTGATTATTCACCATTTAGTGATGGGGCCAAAAGCTATACACAGCACAGTATTTCAAAAAGTTGTGGATGGAAGTCAAAACTAGGTGGATGAGTTGATGAGGTGACAGCAAGCCAATTTGACTTTGGTTAAGGATCCAGATCCGGCCCATCAGTGGGATACAAAACGTAAACTGTTCAGCCTGGTGGAGGTATGCGCTCTACCGAGTGCCGTTCCATTATTACATTGTACTCATACAGCACAATAATGATTTTTGTTCAACTAATAAATAAATAAATCAAAAAAGGAGAAAATCACTCTCAGAATAATTATTAGTTTGTCATTTAGTGATTCAATATGCAATTGGCCATTATGCTCGTCCAAAATACAGACTAAAAACTGGTCGACTTTTAAATACGCATATCGCTCTGACCTGTGACAAGTATCAATAGAACCTTGGGGAAGCTGTACCTGCACATGCTCATGGACATGCTGGAACCTCATGGTGAGATGTTGAGGCAGCATACCATAGGTACCTGGCGCTGCTACCACCAGGTGAAATTGGCACAGATGTGACAATGAATGACCATATTATGCGAAAGTGAGTTCGGCAGACCTACATGCCGCCTGCAAAAAACAGAGAACTGCAAAACGTGTGAACCCAGATGGTACGCGGTTCTCTTTGAGGCTACACAACCGCGAGCCCCCACGCACCCAAAGCAAACAAGACTAGGCCACGTGTGTCTGAATGAAACGGCAACAGATGATGCTTCCTCGCCTCTGAAGTCAACAGACCTCCCTCGGAGTCCGAAGGGCACACACAGGCCTCTCCCTTTCCCTCCACCCCACAGCTAATGGTACTCCGCATCGTGATTCCGAACATCTCTACTTGGGCCGAACCCCCAAGTCTTTCTCCCTGTCTTCCTCACACGGGCCCCCTCCCACCGCCCCAACCAAACCTCATTGCACACCGGGGTGAAAGAGCGTTAAATAGCGAAAGATGAAAGCAATGGACCACCAAGGTGCTTTGGCTGATGTCCGTGGAGACTCCATGCATGGCTGGGGTCATTTGCTTTTTTTCTTTTTTTACTGGTGACGGCAGCAAGACATGCAGAGGTCAGCACCGCACCTGCAACATGTACAGGCAGCTATAGCTGAAGCAAACTCAGGTCTCAAAGGCTCTAAAAATATATTTCTACACCTTATGATTTTATTTCTGTTTTGAAAATGTGAAACTTGATAATCTTATGCATACAATTTCAAGGGAATAAATTAGTTACAGTTATCTGCCTTAAAAGATCACAAAGTGCTGATGTTTTGGGCTTCACCCTTTGAGCAAAAAAAAAAGAGAGGCATCCTGTTTTTGCTCCGACAGAAGGTAAAGTCCGAAAGATCAGTACTTCGTGGTCATTTATGGTGGATAACTTTAATCATCTGAATCTTAAATTATATTAAGCTGCCAAAGCAGACCACTAGCTAGTTCTTTGCTGGAATCAACACATGTTTTTATCACAACAAGGGCTGACAACGCTTCATGCACAATTGGCAGGAGCAATGAAACATTTCTCACATAATCCACATGTGTGATATATAACCCATATCATTATAACCACTAACTCACTGACTCACCAACTGATATTAAAGATCGGAACCTTCCTGATGACCTAGAAAGCTGTAATTTTGCATGCCGATGGACATCGAATCCGATACACCGTACAACAAAAATAAATAAATAAATAAATAAATAAATAAATCACAGAACCGTCGGAAAGCATCTGAAAATGAAAACATAAATAAATGAAAAAAATGCAGGTGAGCAACCTGAGACAATGGGGAAGAAAGATAATTTTGTGTGCTGAAGCACATTGGAGATGATACACCGGGGACAAAAAAAATCACAGAATTAATGGAAAGCATCCGTAAATGAAAATATAAATTAATGAAAATAAATGAATGAAAAAAACAAATTGAAAAAACTAGAGGGGAGGACTCGGGAGAGTGCAAAAAACTCCGCCGCCAATACTGCTGGGTCACTCAAGTGAACCTTGTATCTTATTCATTAAATATGTCAACAGTGCTGACAGAGTTATAGTTCTTTTCTCAAACATTTTTTTTTGGGGGGGGGGGGGGGGTTTGGAAATCACTTAAAACATGTAGAAATGCAAAAAAAAAGAATCGAAATTTTGTTGAAAAAAAAGTTGCAAAAAAATTTTTTCTCTAACAATTTTTTTTTGGGGGGGGGGGGGGGGTTGGAAATCACTTAAAACATGTAGAAATGCAAAAAAAAAAAAAATTCTCTAACATTTTTTTTGGGGGGGGGGGGACCAAGTCCAAAATCTAATGGCATGATCCTTGGACCATACCTAACCCCCCACCAAGTTTCGTCGAAATCCGTCGAGGAGTTTTTCCGTAATACTTTTCACAAACAAACAAAACAAACAAACAGAAAGGGGTGAAAACAGTAACCTCCGATCTTCAATGGCGGAGTGCTTAAACATAAATGCAAGTGAGCGACCTGAGACAATGGAGAAGCATGGAAATTTTGCGAACCGATGGACATCGAAGTGGATTCACCAGTAAAATCACAGAATCATCGGAAAGCATCCATAAATGAAAATATAAATAAACTAGAAGGGCACTCGGTGGAGCGCATACCACCGCCACATAATGCCTGATCCAAGAGAACATATCAGGCCCAATACATTTTTGAAATATCATGCGATACAGTACTATATCGGTTTAGCACTATCTCTCAATGGTGAAGAATCACTTAAAAAAGTGAAGTAGTTCGATCCGGATTCGGATCTTCTCCAGAATCGAATCATTTCGTCGTGGTCGCACTCCCAACCTGTCCACCAAGTTTCATCCGAATCCGTCTGCAACTTTTTGAGATATCATGCTATATAATCGGTTTCACCCTTTCTCTCAATGGTGAAGAATCACTGAAAAAATTATCAGATCCGGATCCAGATCCGGATCTTCACCAAAATTGAATCAGTTCTTGTCACATACCAAAACATGTCCACCAAGTTTCGTTCGAATCTGTCCACAAGCTTTTGAGATATCGTGCTATATATAATTTTTGGCCGTGTCTCTCAATGGTGAAGAATCAATTACAAAAATTATAGTAGTCGGATCCGGATCCAGATCTTCACCAAAATCTAATCAGTTCGTTCTTGTCACACACCGAACCTGTCCACAAAATTTCATCCGGATCCGTCAACAGATCCGGATTGGAGGTTCTTGGAAGTCTTATGAAGGCGATTTGTATTCTACATTGTTAAAAAAAAATATAATTCAATTTGAACAAATGTTTCAAGTGGTTTAAAGATGGATAAATAAATTAATTCCAGGTTTTACCGCCATTTAACCAGTGTCTATTACAGCATCCTATTTAACACATTACATTAGTTATTCGTATCTGTTGTTTGTGTCCTTTAGAACGTCCTTAAAGACAGTATGCTTCCTGCTTGGAATGATTTTTAGTCTCGCCCCAAAGGGGGATGCAAGACAATTGCAATGCCCCCTGTCTGTGTCTGTGCATCAGTATATTTTGGCTTTTAAAATGTTTTTCACTGCAACCGCTTGTCTAATTGATGCAAAACTTTAAACATATGAGAGAGACCCCTAATGGAGAATATTTTATTGAAAACTCTGACATCACAGGTCACATGGTATTGCAGCCATATTTAATTAAAGGAAAACATTTGGACATCTTTTTCTTCGTAACAGCTGAAAAAACCAAAATTGAAACTTGGCAAATGCCATCAACTCCCCATGGGGTATAGATATGGTGATAACGATGATGTCATGTTATGATAAATAAATAAAATAAAACAAAATGATAAAAAGTTATGGTCCTGACAGATACACAGACAGACAGATAGACAAGACCGACAGACACACAGAAGTGATTGTAACACCCCATCTTCCACTGTGTGGGGGACGGGCTAACTAGTATTGCACTCTGTGGAGCGCATACCTCCGCCGGGCTGAACAGTTTACGTTTTGTACCCCACTGACAGGCCGGATATGCATCCGGACCACTCTTCCTTGTTCACACCAAAATCTAATTGGCTTGTTCATCACGTACCAAATTCACCCACCTAGTTTTGACACAACTCATCCACAACTTTTTGAAACATGCCATATCTTGTTTTTGGCCCCATCTCTCAATGGTGAAGAATCACTTTTTTTTATCTTTTTAAAAAAATTCTCATATCTGGATCTTAACTAAAATTGAATAAATTCGTTCTTGTCAAGCACCTAACCTGCACACCAAATTTCATCCAAATCCGTCCATATCTTTGTGAGATACCTGCTCACAGACATACAAATAAACAAACAGACGGAGGTGAAAACATAATCTCCATCCACCTTGGGTGGTGGAAGTAAAAGGCTACACAAAGCAAATCCTTTGATGTTTCAAACTCCACCCAAGTTCCTCTACAGCTGCAGACATTCACAGAATAGGACATACATGACATTCCCAATGTTACACACCCTCCTCAGCCACCAGTCGAGTTTCATTACATATTGGCAAGTCATCAGAGACAGAATATAAATAAATGCATACCAGTGAGACTCCCAAGCATGTACCATGTCCAATGGCAATAGCAGTCAACATATAAGCAACGAGACCCAATCACGTATCTCACCAAAAATTGGAGGAAATAGCCAATCAACTCTTGCCTAATAAATTGCACCAAGTGGCTAGGATTTCAATACATTAACTCCCATGCTTTCTAGTCAAAGAAAGCTGCTGCACAAGGACATGGAATCATGATAACATGACATGCTACATGCTCTATGACATGGAATCAGACCACGATCCTTGGCACAGGGTCATTGAGGCTGAATTGTGAGTTTATCGAGGCCTGGAATTCCTGTGAAAATACTATCAACCGACGCATCAACTTGCATCCCACATACAAAGCACTACTCAATAAATTACAATGCCAACAAAAGCAGCAAAATAAATTAACGCAAGGAGCACTGTGATTGGTGAGGACTGGGACCAATCCACAATGCAGAACCGTCCTCAATAGAACTTAAGGCGGTGTCACCATCACACTCTGTCAGGTCAGGCCAGATTAGATCTGTGACTTGCTACAGGTATCATTTAAACCTGTACTAAACCTGTTCCATGGTCAGGTTGTCGTTGACAAAACCGTCTCCCCAACCAGGTTTTTTTTTGGTGAGGAGGGTGTTTTGGATAATGGGACACCCAGCAGGATTAAAAACAAAACCTGTCAAAGGGCGGAGGAGCTCCTTGTGAGCCAACGGTCATCCATATTTAGTGCCCAACTGTGTCTGCGGACGTCCTCCTGCATTTGGGTTACTTCTTATTAGGCGGTTGGTGGCAGGATTTGCACTCCGGCCACCGCAAACCCTTCATTCCGCAAAACAAAAAAACGCAAAGATATCTAAAAAACCCACTCCGTGGGAGTACCTCCTGTACAGCTTCCCTTCGCAGAGCAACTCACCGGATGACGGGATTAGGGCAAAGCCTTCGGGACCCCCAATCTTTGATGATAGGAGGGAAACCCGGGGAGGGGGTAACTTCCCGGGTCAGATTGTGGGAGAGTGTGTCGGAAGTGTGCTGAGGTGTCGTCCACCAGACGGCGGTCTCCTTGGGTTAACCTAAGGTGGTCCCTTCAGGTGGGTGCCTGGAATGTCTGATCCCGAAGAAAGGATGATCATTTATCTCTGTTATCTGTGCTCAAGCGTTTGGACATTGGTATTGCAGCACTCTCTGAGGTTCGGAGACCAGATAGCGGCAAGATCATGGTGGGTGGTTACACCAACTATTTGTCTGGTCGCTCTGATGGTTACCATGCCCAAGGAGTTGCTGTAGCTGTGGCCAATAAGTTGACTCCAATGATAATTGAGGACGAAGGATTCGTCACTCCTTAGGTGTCATTTCCCTGTCTCTGTCTATGCTCCGACTGAGGCGAGTGACCTCACCGTGAAGGATGATTCTATGCCATGCTCAGTCTGTGATTGGTCAGTGCCCCAGACAAGATACTCTTCTAGTCTTGTGGAGATGGTCATGCGATCGCTGGAACTGATAGGGATGGTTATGAGACGTGTGTTGGTCCCCATGGGTCAGGAACTGTGAACCTGAAGAGCACCAAGTTCCTTGACTTTGCACGAAGTCATGGACTTAGGGTGGCCGGTTCATGGTTTCAGCACCCACAAGCTCATCGCTGGACTTGGTCTTCCAACGCTGGCGGTGTGGCAAAGGAGATTGACCATGTACTCGTTGATGGTCGCTGGAGAATGATCCAGAAGTGCAGGGTCCACCGGAGTGCTCAGTTCCTCAATACTGACCACCAGCTTGTTGTAGCAACTTCTAAGTGCACCTTAAATCCAGGAGAATGGTACCATCCCAGCCTAGGCTGGATGTTGGCAAGGTCAAGGATGAGAGGGTTGCTGAGGAGTTTGCGAACAAGCTGAGTGGAGATTTGGGGGGGGGTCTGTGCTTGGGAGGTCATGAAGAGTTGTTGGGGTGCCTTCAAGACACCATCCTTGATGTTTGCCGGTGGATGTCCTGGAACAACCGCAGGGCAAAGAAAGAATTTTGTCTCTCAAGGGACACTGGATACATTGACCAGAGTCGCAGGCCAGGCTGAATGGCAGAGCTGAGCTGTTCAGGGAGCTGAGGCGTAAAACTGTACGCTGCTCTAAGGGTGGACGGAGGCGCGATGTGCGAGGAATCTGTGAGGGGGGGAGAAGGCATCACCTGTGGTCAAGTGATTCTCGTCCTGCTTACAGGGGAATTCGCACATTGCATTCATCAAAGCCCATCCCTCGGTGCACTGCAGTTAGAGCAGAGGGTGGTGGGCTCTTGACAGAGGATTCCGAAGTGAAGGCCCG
>CM068966.1:56258136-56270557 GCA_035128595.1 Eptatretus atami
CCAGAGAGAGATACCACCTGTCACAAAAATTCCGTCGAAATACCGTGCACTAAATCTTTTTGAGAATCCTGGTCACGAAGGAGATAAAACAGAACAGACAAGACAAACAGCGACCAGACAGGGAGCAACTACATAAACCTTCCGCCAACACGCGTCAGTGGTGTATTATAGACAAGGAATAGTAAAAATGAATGTTGTTTCATTAATTTCTAATCTCAAGGCATCAAGACTTCACGTTCACACCTCCTCGAATACGAAGCCAAACGTCTGCTAATTCATCCATTTGTACAATCTATATCAGTAGATGAAAAGGAAGTGCACTCACTCAACATTAGTATTTGAAAGAGGGAACTGGAACCTGCAGTTTGCAATAAATCCTTTTCGAATATTTAAATTCTGGGAAGGAAGCATGTCATTGCAGGATGGTTGATCTGACAATGCACGCTGTAGAAGTACCAAAGACCGACGTCACTATGGAGAACAAGGACTGTTATGGTGGTAGGAAGATGGAGTGGTTTGTGGTCGAGTGGCATTTTGTAGCACAGAGCCAACAAGACCCCGATTAGTGGGTAAAGCCTTCTTACATTGGCCCTTCCATAGGTGTGGGGACTTGAAATTTCTCTGGCTGTGTAAACTCCTGGCACTCAGATAGTTGGACACTACCTGGTCTATTTTCGCACATAGAAACACCGTTATAACCTTCACAGGGTTATGGAGACACCACCACAACACCCAAACGAGATCGACACAAAGTTATGGAACCTCCATCACCACTCCAAATTTGGTAAGGTCAATTATTTGGGTGCAAGACAGGAAAGGATGCAATGACCCACCATTTTGTGTCAATGCCTGGAAACAACTTCAGCAAAATGGTCTTCAACTATCAGGCCAACAAGATTGTCAGAAAGCTACACATGCCATATCATAACATACATGGATGCAGAACCACCACAAATGTATATTCAGACTGAATGATCTGAGACGGAGAATGAGGCCCGAAGCAAGAATATAATCGTTTCAAATACAACTGCTGTGTATCTTTGCACGTTCACCAATAGAAGATCTGAAATTAATTGTGTTGTTGTTCGATCGGCTTATTATATATAAATATATAATTGGTAGTCGAAATCGAGTCGAAAAGAAAAAAGATTTTTTTTTCTAACCGCTTATACAGTATTTCCTTGTTCCGTCGATATGTTGTCTGTCCTGTAGTCTGTTCGGATCCAGTGCTCCGTTAATCGATACAATGGCGATTTCGATGAAACTTGGTTTGGATAGGCTTCAACATGACCTAGTTTGCTGTAAATGAAGAGAGAACCGTTGCTATGGACCCATCCGTTGTCAAGCAAACTGGACCTTTGAAATTTTCAAAAAAATCTCAAAAATTTATTTTTTCGAAAATATAAAAAAAATCAGGCCACGGAGCGACTGTGGGCAAGTAAACAATTCAGCCAATGTGTCAAAAACTTTCAGCCGGATCTAATGAAAACTGTCGGACAGAAGATAGACTTTGAATGAACCAATCACTGGGTCAAAACAATAAAAAAAAAAAAAACGAAGTTCGTTTTATAATTCTAAGAGATCTATGAGTTAGATATACCATGAAAACTGGTATGGTCGGCTTCAGGTAAATAGATCCAGATCTATGTGTGAAGAAAGAAACCGTTGCTAATGGACCCCACCGTTGCCTAGCAACGGCCGAAAACTCTAAAATGTGGGGGTATGTTAACGAAAAAAAAAAAACAATCTGCGAACCAAGGCATTAAGCTGGCCTATGGACAGCTGAGAATCAAATACATTTCCTTGTGCCAATCCTCAAGGTCATTCCCATCGAACGGGCCCATCGCGTATCCTGGCTTCTAATTGGGTAGTACGAAGGCTACCATAGTTCCGCCACTACCGCATTGTGTATATATAGTATTAATATATGTATATATATATAATAATATAATATATATGTGTAAAATCTATATAAATAATAAATATAATAATATATATACTATAATAATAATAAAGTTTGAAAGTGTGTCTGTCTTGTGATTCTGTGTGTGTTTGTCTGTGACCTATGCACACGCGAAAAGTACTGGACGATCCCCACCAATCTTCACATGCTGACAAGAACATGTACCCAGGGAGTGTCCCGATCTAAAAGAATTGTACTTCCGACTTGCGGTTTCCGAATTATGAACGTCATCACCATATTCGTAACGTATAATATTTTCAAGTTCAGAACCGATTGACACATGGGGGCCAAACCCATTTGCAAAGAATGAAAAAATAATGCTAACAGTCAATTGAAGACCAATGACTTCCGACTTCCCGGTTTCCAATTATTAAGTCAATCAGACCTGATTGCGTGAAACGTTAATAATTTTTCAAGTCAGCGCCGATGACATGGGAACCAAACGAAATTTGCTCGAAGAATGAGAATTAATTAAGTATCGCAAATGATGAAATGAAACGCCTGCACAAGTTGTTGAGGCATTTGTTTTTTATCTGATGCGGCCAATAAATCTAAACAATATTTTGAACTGAGTCTTCTGCATATAAAAACACATATGGCGGGGAAAAATATAAATTATAGTGGTGATGAAAAAAAATAATAAATGGTGGCAGCCCTTACAATTTTACAATTAACTGTGAACTATATACTCCGTTCAAACTCCGCCGCCAGCCACGGGATTCCTGTGCGGAGCACGGGTATCCCTGCTAGTATATAATATAATATATAAATATATATATATATAATATAATATATATAATAATATATATACTATAATATATAATTATAATCCAATATTAACAATATGATATATATATATAAATACAAATTTAAAAATATACATACACACAATGACCATGTACATACATGAAAGAAAAAACATTTTTGAAAAAATGTAGACATAGAGGGATGAAATCTCAACAAAAAAAAACAAGTAAGGAATGAAACCACATTACGATTCCACAATCTGACACTACAATCCTCTTATGGATTACCATCACGACATCTTTTGACATTTTATTTTTGTTGTGGGATTGTGATGGCTGAAGAAGAAGAAGAATGAAGAAGAAGAACGAAGAAGAAGAATAACAATGAAGAATGACACCACATTAAGATGCCACAATACGACACCACAACCCCCTTATGGTTTAGCATATCGCCTACTATTCAACAAGGACACCGAGAAGTATATTTAACGTCTAGCAACTAATGCGAGTGGAAGGAACGCCCAGTTTAATGCCACTGGGTTGACACATCTGAAAAAGGTGTGAAACACCAGGTTGACTGACTGCACATATATATATATATATATATATATATATATATATATATAGTACAGTAGACTAGGTGTAAGTCATCATCATCGGGACCGAGAAAAAAGTGACGACTTAGACATGTGACGACTTATGCGTATGCGAACATTCATGATGACTGTGGGGTGAAGGATGAAGTCGCGTGTGGCCTGGACACGTACGTGTGAGAGGCCGCAAACATCTCTAAGCCGGCTATTGTACCAAAAGGGAAACACAATCCTCGGGGCATAGGTGGGGGTTCATTGGTGAGTTGGAAAGTGATCAAGCAAAGATGGAATTCATGAATCACTATCAAAAGTAAAGATAATGAACAACTGTAAGACAACTCGTATACCATCGGTGATGGTATATGACCATCGACAAATGTGGAATGAATGGCTGTTAGAATTCATTCATTGGAATGAATGTAGAATGAGTTTTCATATGGAATGAAAACTCATATACATCGACAAATTACATGACACACAGTCATCGTGATGACTACCACTCAATACCTATGTGAAAGTGAGTGTGGTGATGTACAAACAAAGCCAATATAAAACCATGATCGGACTTAAACACTAAGCTCGATCGATCCTTTACTCCTTCGCCAGAGACTGCATTGCGCAGCCTGTCTACCTCTTCAGATGGACTGTGGGACGGCGCGCTGACTGAGCTGAACGCAGCGCAGTTATAAATAGCCTATCACTGGTGGTGTAAACCAATGAGCGAGCATCACGATTCCATGAAATCGGGCTTCTCACGAGGTAGAAGTTCCTGTGATATGAGTTAGGCTGGTAATTTACTTGAGTTTGCATTACGCGGGAACGGACAACATCTGACGACTTAGACGAAGTGACGACGACTTACAGACTTTATTCAAAGGGATTTAACATTAGATAAATTCGGGACTTTTTGACGCTGCCGACTTAGGCGAATGACGAGTTACACGCTGCCGACTTACGCCTAGTCTATATATATATATATATAGCGAGGGTGGCGGCTTGGGATCCGGGGTCCCTACAGTGTTCAAATCCTGCTTGGCTGTCATCCTTGGTTGAATTAATACAAGGTGGGGTTGACTCAGTCTGTCATGCTTCTGAGGTCGGTAAAATGAGTACCAGCTTGCTGGGATAATTGAGCCATTCGAATATCCTACGTTGGAGTGGCGACCCGTCCAGGATTGTGTCCCATAGCCAAGGAGACTGCACAGAGTATGGTCCCAATGGATGGATATATATATATAAAAAAATTATATATCATATTTTATATGCTGTTTGTGAACGTAAAGGTGTTGACTCCAAGACGTGTGCTCCGCATGTTCGTGGGAACGTTACATGTGCGACCAAGCACTCATCCTGCACATGGCGCTCCCCTTCGGCACAGCGCTAATTAGACGTGTTGCCAAGGCGCAAACGCGTCACCGTGCGGTGCTAATCTGCCTGGGAAGGGGTTAACAATTGGCGACGGAGCAATGGCGAAGGAGAAACCCAAGGCTGAGCAGAATAAAAGTGGCGGCGATGGCAGAGACAGACATGGACTCTGTGCAAAGAGCGTGAGCTCTACCTTGTCGCAGGGACTGCGCAATACCCCATCCTGATGGCGAACGAAATCCAAAGGAAAATTGTCACATCTCATCGCATTCCGGATGCTTCTTCCCCCAGCCATTTTTTTTTATTCTCACTTTTACTACAAAGTGGATGGAGAGCAACAGTTTCTTCAACAGTCAAGAGTCGTGCTGTTTCCTTTGGCAGTTCAAACAGCGTTTGGTGTGCGTGTAAAAGTGGGGGAAATAAAAATAAAGGATCATCGCTTGGAGAGCATTCCAATATGCGCACATCCAACATGCCAGACGAGCCCATTGCATCGCATGCAACCACGTTTAAAATGTTATGATATATGGCGAGGGCACTAATTAATTTTTACGACAAGTGCGCACCACGTTTACACTCTTTGCTCGCATGGACGTCCCATACAGACGCCGCAACAAGGAGAGCTCGATCCCTATGGCAATTGGTGATAATTAGAATACCCCCTATTTATAGCATTTGTACACATTCACCATTAATGTGAAAGTGCCAAAAGAAATGACTGTGACTTGTTCCCTTTAGATTATAAGATGGACTTTGCGAGTAATCCATTTGCCTTTCTAATAAAACACCACTTCCAATTTCCTCTTGCGGATTCCTTTTTATTCGTTCCAGACGGAGGTACCCCCCACCCCCTCCCCTTCTTCTCCCCTCCTCAACACTCTTGCCAAGATACTTTGGGTGCCACTGTTACTGGACACAAGGCGGAATCATCAGGCACTGCAATTCAGCCACTTGGTTGAGAGTCCCCCTCTAGCGGTCGGACCGAGCGAGCTCTCTTCCAGGGGGTCTTCAGGTGCTACGCAACATCAGGGGTCGCATTGATGGGCAGATGATGGCGAGGACTGTGCACTTGCGGAAGGCGTGTCTGACTCCCCGACATGGACCCGTCAAATCGATGCCGAGGAGCTGCCGAGTCGGCGATTTCCCAAGGACAGAGCTTGGCACGGATCCTCTGCCACGGTTGAAGTGCAGTCTCGCAGGCCTTCGGTAGGAACAGTTGGGTTGCCCATTTCACCGAAGGCAGAGAAAGTGTCGGAGACTAATTTAGTGCGTGGCTACCCACCCCACCATCAAACGCACCACCTCGAGGCATGCGTGCGCCATTTGCCAGCTGTGGTGCGGAGATTGCAAAAGTCGGGCAATCAGATATAGGAGGTAAATTGCTGCTGTTTTCATCGACGTCCACTCCGGGAAACGTCCTCGCTCGCATACGCGGCTCAAAGCCCCGACTCCTCAACAGTGCAGTCGCGTGTTGGACAAACACTGACCGGTGGATGGTTTTATTGTTATACAGGTATGTCTATCTCTGAGAGTACAGGAGGCCTTTTTTGATTACCATGAACAGCTCAAAGTTCGTGCACAGTTCTCGGGTACAATCAACGTAGCGGCGGGTGGGGGTGGGGGTCAGGGGAGGAGGGATGCTCAAACTGTGCCCCAAGCTCCCCCTTCAATTTTTTGTATTTTTTCAGATGCATTCCCTGCTCGCATCCTTGTCTCTCCTCCTCAGATCCACCTCCGCCCCCAACACATCCACTCATCTCCTGCTGGACTCTGCGACGCTTTGATCTCCTTTATTGAGACATTTTTCTGCGCCACTTCCGCCAGCGAAAATAAGGCCGACTGATCCGCAGCCATTTCCGCCGGCAGAGAATGGCCGCGTGGTCCCACAAGAGAAGCCCGGACGCTTCCCACCATTGAAAAGCGCCTCTTGGGTACACGGGTGAACCTCGCCAATTGGGATAACAAAACAGGCCTCAAACTTAAAGACGTTGATCCGAGTGTCCATAAACAACAAAGCCAAGGGCCTTTTCAAACAGATTGTTAAGCGTATACATTTTCGGAACTCAAGTACGTGCGATGAATATGGACCTCATATTGATCCGTAAAAACATGATGAAGGTTTTCAATGCAACTGCACACTGTATAAGATGCATCCACACCCATGATCTTTTCTACCCCCACGAACCCTTCCCAAGCCCACCTCTTTCATCGTCTACACTTTTTCCTTCCTGATAGTTTGCTTTTCTTTCCACCTTGTCCACCCCGTGAATCCTCCTATACCCCTCATTTTTCCCCACATCCCATATTTCTCCAAGTCTCCCTCAATTTTATCCTTCAGCCATGCTGTTCATGTGCCACCTCCTCTTTCTGCTGTTCCTTTTGTTCTGTGCTGTCCTGATCTACTCTATGTTCTAGCTCCTCCACGAGCCTCGACATTACATACAACAAAGTACACATTGTAGTCATCAAAAATGGCAATTTAACAAAATGAAAACGTGATGTGTCACAATACAATGGTTTCAATTTTCCAAACACGGATCGTGTTCATAAACTAATTCAAGCACAAGAGAGCCAACACAACTGTGTCTTGATGACTGGGAAGAAGATAGCCAACAGGTACGTACACTCACCTCAAATCTGTCTAGCATGAGTTCAACTCTCGACCCAGCTATAAACTGTCATCCCGGTGCTTTACAAGTAGGGAGATTCATCAGTGGGTGTGCCGATCCTAGGATGGATGTTATATGAACATCCCGTCTGCCGACATTCATTAGTGGATGTTAAAGATCTCACTATGGCCCTTGTGAAGAGTCGGCGAGCTATCACCGACATCCTGAACAAATTACAAATTCCTGCCCTAAAGTATGTGGGCACTGCATTAGCGACACAGCTGCGTCGCCAGCAAATGATGTTATCCAGAAGCATGTGCTGCATTTGAAAGAAGTATCGTTCAGTTTGCATGAGAGCATTAAAGTGTTACCCTCCTATCCTGTCACTCCTGTGATTATTCCTGAAAACAGGAATATGCTATTGTTTCCATGCTGTTATGCTCATGTACTGTAATGCCATATTGAATCTACATGCGTGACAAGTGTGGACACAATTGTAAAGACATGCTGAAATTACCTACAAGAGTTGATTAGTAATTGGACTAATAAATAAATTGAAAATAAAATAAAAGGTTCAACACTCAATGAAGGAGAAATATTTAACTTCACATGGAATTCCAAGAGATTTTCAGACATTTTATTCATCGATTTTTCTTTCAGCCAGGCTGCAGACTATCTGATCATTTCATGTTTCCTGCAGCAGTTTCATACAAGGAACACTCAAAATATTCTAAAAACGACATACTCACACTAGTCCTGGACACTCCAAGGTTTTTATATTTTCAATATACAAGTCAATATTATTAAATAATCCAGATAAATACATATGTAGTTTGTATATTGATCACACACACACATCACGACGACACACCCTCTCTCTCTCCTCACACTAACTGCAATTTGTACAACTCTTTCTCTGCTATTGTCATTTATCATTAAATTATCCAATTATTTTCATCATATTTTTTCTACAATTGCATTTTGAAGGAATCTAGTTTTTTCCCCCTCTGTTTTTGTAGTGTGTGTGTGGTGTGTGTGTGTGTGTGTGTGTGTGTGTGTGTGTGTGTATATTTATATATGTGGAGCTTTGTTCTTGAGGAAGTTTATGAAGCAGAAACAAAATGTCGCTGAGGCTAAATCTGCTCTTTCTTAGTTTCAATTTGTTGGAATGGGGTGTCTCAATAATATGTACACAGACTTTAATATATTAAAAAGGAGACGAGACAGAGAGAGACACAGAGAGAGACAGCAGAGAGACACGGAGACACAGAGACACAGAGACACAGAGACACAGAGACACAGAGACACAGAGAGACAGACACAGAGAGACACGTTGAGGTGTTTTGAGTCGATGCTTAACAGATGATGTTAGCATTTGGTGGAATTATTTCACATTATCAGTCAACTGTTACCCATCAGGAAGTGAAGGATTCCAATATAGGATCGTTTTCAATATATAAAGTATGTATACATTTTATTGAGACACACTGTATTTGTTGGATGGCTGTGCCTTTTCTACTGAATGATAGATATAATCCCAACCGCTTGAACATAAGGTCAAAATATATATATATATATATATATATATATATATATATATATATATTACACATGCACATTTGAATGACTATATACTGTATATACACATATACTATATACTGTATAGTACTGTATAGTACATATACTATATGTATAGTATAGTACATATACTATATACTGTATAGTACTATATAGTATACACATATACTATATATACACTATGTGTGTGTGTATATATATATATATATTACACATTTGAATGACTTGTTACACTTTTTTGGAATATTTTGACTACTGCAAGTTTCCTATTCACAGAAAATTTTCAGTTCTATAGATAGAGACCCGTTTCACTAAAAGGTTCCATTTAGGAATCTGTAAAGTTGGTAAATGACCCATCGACTTGATAACCAGCGAGAATGGGGACAACAACAGGGGAAAGGGTTGCAGGTCATGAAAGAGGCGCGTGTTGGGGTGAAGGGGGAGAGATGTGGGCCGGGAAAAGGCCGCCGGCCCTGTCCTTCCTTGGCCGGGCCCAAGAGGCTCGAGGTCACGGGCATTCCATAAAGGAGAGAAAGGCTTTTTAGCCTCATGTCTGTGTGTTGAAGCTCAAGAGACAAACACAGGAAGCAAAAGTCACCTCCCCCCTCCCCTCCCCCATGCCTACCCCGCAATTACACTGGGTCACCAAGTGCACCATATCGTTGGGTTAAAACGTTTAATGCACAATCGCTGTGAAAGGCTCGCAGTAACGTTTTGGCGATTATGCTCTTACGAGCGCCATTTTCCGTTGGGACCAGTTTTTTTAATGTGTAGATTCTTCTGCAGTCTGTGTGTGTGCATTCAAGAATAATTTCAAGCCTTAATCATACACCTTTACCTTTTGTTGAAATCAACTGCACTTTGTGATACATATATACCTTAAAGCATGATATTTAATTTACTCATATCAGATACATCTTGTGATGCAGATACACCATCCACTCATATCACATGCCCAAACAACTTGCAGCATGAGAAACATTGGGATGTAATCGATATTTTAAAATTCGTACACAGTATGTTGTGTGGGCATCACAAGATGCAGGTGATGTGAGTACAAAGTGTTGTGCTGTATGGTTATATACACCACAAAATGCATGTTATTTGAATGAAAGGTAAAGGTGTATGATTAAGGCAAGAAAGGATTCTTTATTGCACTGCCACACAAACTGCAAGATAATCTACACATTGCAATATATATATATATATATATTCGTATGCATGTATGTATATATATATATACACATACATAATATACATATACATATATTATATATATACATTTTTTGGGGTTTTTCATACATATATATATTTATGTATACATATATATATATATATATATATATATATATATATATATATATATATATATATAATATAGCAAGAGTGTTTCTCTGTCTGTCTGTCTGTCCGTCCGTCCCCAAACTACTCCCTCAGTTTTGGGGCTATCCCCGTCAAACCGTCTGTGGAACGTTTTGGGGTCCCGGCGGATGTCCTAAGCTGGGTAGGAGGTTTCATACATACCTCAATACAATTATGATTTTGAGTTTCGATCTGTATGAAGCTGCTCCCAATCCAGAAGTAAACACAATCACGGGTTCGGCAGAAACATTCGCTGGTTTGATATCTCAATACAATTGTGATTTTGAGTTTCCACCTGCAAACCCCAGTTTTATCCATTCTCAGGTGGGCGAGAGGTTTCATAAATGCCTCAATAAAATTGTGATATTAATTTTTGATCTGTACGAAGGGTTTTGTTTCCACCCTTTCTCGCCATGAGATTAGTTTGTATTGGGACCCCATGTGAGAACGGCGTCTGTATTCGTTTTCCTTTTGTATTTTGTGATATTATAAATGGTATAGTATTAATTTATGATTGGAAAGATACTGTTTAAAATGAAAATAAAGAGAGATTGAGTTTAAAGCATTAAATTGGACATGGTGAAGCGATTCAAGCATTGGGAGCATTTGGTGGGCATTGCCCATGCACTCAGGCTTCCTCCTTCGAGTGTTCAGCCAAAATTACTGCAAACGCCACTAAAATATACCTGACTGCACCAAAGTAAAGTGTCTCATCATCCCAGAAACTGCTCCACTCCCATTCACAACTCCCAGGCCTGGACACTCGCTGTGTGCTGCAGATTTTGGTGAGTACCATAAGCATTTACTTAAAGAGCAGGTTGCGGGTCACCAAACATGTTCTGAAAATTTATCAATATGATATGTGCATTAATAGTTCGATGAAACGATTGTGGTTGCCTAACTATGGAAAATTAATGAAATTTAACTCTGAAGTTGTTATTTCTCGAGGCTGTTGAAAAAAAACACCGCGTGCCATATATGGATGGTGACGTCACGTTCTCCAAAACAAGCGGACGCTCACTCGCTCATTGAAGAAGTGTACAGTTCAGGGCCGTTATTTCGCTTTTTTGAGCTTGCAACTGTCTATATTATCCTTTTTTATTTTAATTATTGTAGAACAAGTTTTTGGATATTTGTACATCAGCCTCATACGTGTGTCGATCATGTTTTGCGAAATGCTGGAAAACGGGTAATCGCTCCACCCGATTCCCGAAGGAATCAAACATTGCCGGCAGTGGATAGATTTGTACAAACAAAAGGGCGAATTTTCCCCAAAGAAAACGGAAAGAGGACCTTTGGATAGACTTGCATTTGTGTGCTATTTCACAGCCGAGGATTACGAAGCATACACAATATGATCACCACTCTGTGAATATAAGTTGTTGGTTGACAGTTCTCCAGATACTGCTCTGTCACAAATCAATGCTGAGTTTAAGTGAGAAAAACCTTGAAGTGTCTTAAAGAGTACATGAAAAACACATTAATAAACTTTCTGAAAAACACAGCATGAAAAAATTTCTCAACAAATCAACTTATTTGTGATTAAATTACTTTTTTAACAGCATCAGCAAATTGGCCATTTCATTTCAATTGTAAAAAATTGATCAATTTTCCACTTTTTTCTAAATTTGGTATAATATTTCCCAATGAGGCGAAACATGTTTTGGTTTATATGCCACAACAGTCTCTTAAAGTTGGGGTTTGTTCTAACTGTTCACTTTCGCTGGGGTCAAGCTCAGCTGTCAGAAAGACTTCAACGCAAGGCTACTTGTATAATATATTTGGGTCCATTATTGATTAATTCTATTTCTGACTCTGGTGACTGGAGGGTTAAAAATTATTATATCAAGTCACAGACGAATCAAACTTTACATTATTTTATGCAACGAACAAGAAAATAAAAATCTACCAACTAATCTGTCTGGTGGAGTCTGTCAGTGTGAACTGCCGGGCAGTCAGTTCTGCCACTTGTACACAAAATAGGCCGTTTTCTGGCACTTGCAAGTGGCTCAAATTTATATGGCTCAGGGCCAGAAACTCCATAGTATAAATTCCCATCATCCTCCGACTCGTCCTCGGCAATATCGGAATGAAAACACTCAATTTCATCGCCGGTGAAATCACTCTGATTCGCTTCTCGCCATTGTTCACACGCTGTTTCCGAATGTTCACGAAGTTTCCGGAGAACGTGACGTCATAGCATCT
>CM068966.1:56289754-56315786 GCA_035128595.1 Eptatretus atami
GTGTGTCGTTGATTGGTATCTACATATGCAGGTTTCAGAATGTGGAATGGATTCAGAATCCTCCCATGGTGGGCTCAAAGTATCCACCTTCATTTCTAGTTAAGCGCACCATCATCACCAAGCTGTGAAGTTCTCGTTCCAAAATTTTGTGCTGAGGCTCCTCCAGATTGTCGCCGAGTCCCGATAGCTTCCAACTGTAGTTCGTTTGTAATAATATTCCCAGGGATGGCTTTTAGCTCACCTGTAAAATAGCTCCAGGAGCTTATGGGATGACGCGTTGTCCGTCCATCCACAAATACTTGCAACTTCTTCTCAGAAACTACACCTACGATTTCAATGAAATTTGACCACAACCTTATCGCCCGTGATGGCAGAAAAAAAAACCGAGGTATGAATGGGTCTTCAATGGAGTTTTGGGAGTTGGGGGGAGTGGGAGGAGTGGTTACCTCCCAAAGAGGTATTTGCTTTCTTCGCAAAAGGTACAAAAATTCCGATGAAACTTCATGACTACCTTCATCACCCAGGACATACCAAAATTTGATCATAACAGACAAAAAATCTTGTTCAAAGGGTATTTAAGGGGATTGCCCCCACAAATAAGTATTTTTTTCTTCTCCAAAACCACATATACAATTCCGATTAAACTTGACCACCATCTTCAGGACCTATGACGTACTAAAGTTTGTTCATGACATTTTAAGAAATTGGTCTCAGGGTTCCACGGGGGGGGGGGGGGGGTTGCCCCCCAAAATATGTTTTTGTTCCTTTTCTGAAACTGCACACAATTTCAATGAAGCTGACCACAACCTAATCACCCGTGATGTACCAAGTTTTGTTCATGACATTAAAAAAAAAATGCAGAGTATTTACTTTCTTCTCCATTATATATTTTATGGGTCATCCATGCCTACCAGTGGTTGCCTGGATATCTTATGCAGCCATTTTTAATATCTCTGTGAGGTTCTTTCTCATCACTCCAGTAGCTCCAACTATCACTGGTACAACTTTGGCATTCTTCAGCTTCCAGAATCTTTTCACTTAGTTCATGAGTCTTGGTGTTTGGCATTTTCTAGATTTCTACATCATTTAGTCCAAAATCACTGGTGTAACACCAATCGGCAATGCCTTCTTCTCCTTATTGTACCTAACTATGATATCTAGGCACAATGCTTTGTTTTTGATTCACGCTCGATGGATCATTAGGTCGTAGATGAGCGTAGGTACTTCTATGTTTTCAGTGATTACTTTTGTTCAAAACCAACAAATTTCTGGAACTGGGATGTCAAAGTTTTTGCAATGTTCAGCAGATTACTTTACAAACTCTGTTGTGTCGTGTGTTACAGATGTTCTGGAATGAGTTTATTTGTGTGTGTGTGTGTGTGTGTGTGTGTGTGTGTGTGTGTGTGTGTGTGTGTGTGGTGAGTGTGTGAGTGTGAGTGTGTGTGTGTTTTCGGTCATTAAGCATAACATATCATTCTCTTACTAACCCCTCCTCCACCTCTCACCTTTCGCTCTTCTGTTTTTTTTCATTCTTCACTCTCACTCTCACAGCAAGGTTTGGTGAGCATAGCTCACCCCAACAACCCCCCTTCCTCACTCTCTCCCCCTTCCTAGCTTTCCCTCCCTCCTGCCTCCTCTCTTCCCCTACCTCTTCCTCCCTTAACTCTCTCCCTCCCCTCCCTCCTCTCTCAACCGCCCTCCTTAATAGCCCCGTCAGCGAAGCGACGGGTTGTATTTGCTAGTATCTAATATATAAAAGCTCTTTCTAAACAGGGACTGACTGACTCACTGAAATAAATGTTTAGCACCTTCTAGGTGGTATAGAAAGCTGAAATTTTGCATATTGCTGCAACTCAAAGCCAATATCCCAGAAAAAAATTACAAAACTGTCAGAAATTGTTTGTCAATGAAAATACCTGTGAATAAGAGTCAGCTGGTGTCGTCTGCTCACTGCTGGTAGAGAGTAGAGCTGACACTGGTGCTGGTTGATAGGCAATGGTACCAATTGCACTTCTGTCTCTTTTTTCTAACTTTTGCCGTGTTTACATTAAAAATTATTGGAGCTGTAAACTTTTCAACAAAGAGCTCATTCTAATCACCAATTGTTGATTTACTTGAGTTACTTAGCTGTTTGCAGAATGGAAGCACAATGGGCTTTCAAAACAGTCGAAGGAGACGGGACTTTATACATTAGAAAGAAAGCAATTACAAGTGATTCCTCTGTCTGTCTCTGATCTGTGATGTGCTCAAGTGTTGATATGTTTTAAAATATTATTACTAAGAGGCATGTATATCATTATAGCCTAGTCATCATGAATATAGATCCCTCTCACAATCCACATCATCAAATATCTATCTTTTCTCATCTATCCTCTTCGGGCCAAGTGGCCCATAAGGCTGCAGTGCATACTCTCCAGTCTTCCCTGTTTCTGGCTGTCGGTCTGGCTTCATCCCATGATCACCATTCTGTCTCTTTTCTTTCTTTTTCCACTGTTCTCCCCCAAGTTTTTCTAGGACGTCCCACTTTCCTTCTTCCTTCAGGCATCCATGACACTGCTGTCATCTTTCATTCTCAACACGTGCCCAATCCATTTCCATCTCCTGGTCTTCACTTCATCACCGATCTTCATTACATTGGTTCTTTTGAGTATTTCTTCATTTGATACGATGTATGAACATCTTATTTTTAATATCCTATGCAGACATTTGAATATAAATATGTCAAGTTTCCGATTGTCCCCTTCGTTTATCTTCCAAGCCTCACATCCAAAGAATAGCACTGATTTGACAAGTGAGTTAAACAGTTTTAATTGGGTTTTCAATGCATAAATGCTTGAACTCCATAATTACTTGAGTTTCATGAAGGACACCAAAGCTTCACAAATTCTGTTCCTCATATCTTCTTCCCCTCCTCCTTGTTTGTTGGCGATGGCCCCTAGATTGGTGTACTTATCAACTTCATTTATATGCAGGTCTCCAATTTTAATTCAGTTGTTGCTTTTACTATTTATCCTTAAAACTTGTTTTCTTATTGTTTATTTTCAGTCCGGTTTTTGATGTAAATTGATTCATTTTTGTTACTTTCATTTGCATATGTTGGTAGCTCGATGACAAAACAGCAATGTTGTTAGCAAAGTTGAGGTCCTCGCATTTAGTTGAAAACTTTCACCAAATCCCCGTGTTGTTGACATCTGTTGTCTTCCTTATTATCCAGTCTACTACTTGCAAGAATATAAAACCAGACATTACATCTCCTTGTTTCACTCCTGTTTTTTTTTTTACCATGAACCACTCTGATTCCTCTCCCTCCTTTCACACTGCACATTCACCATCCTCAAATAAGATCTGCACCATTCTGATAATTTTGCTAGGGATTCCATAACTAGCCATGATCTTCCAAAGGCTTTTTCAAAGTCCAGAAAAGTAATGTATAGAGTTGCCTGCCACTCTGCTAACTGCTCAATTATGTTGCGCAAAATAAAGATTTGCTCAACTGTGTTTCTACCTCTTCTAAAGCCTGCTTGCTCATCCCTCAACTTGTAGTCAACTCCATCTCGAATTCTGTCTGTCAGCACTCTTCTAAATACTTTACTTGGAACGGATGTTAAAGTAATTCCTCTCCAATTTCCACATTCTGTAAGATTGCTTTTCCTTGGTATGCTGGCCTGTGCAACATCAAATATATAAAGCTAATATTTATTATGTCTGCAGGTATGATGCAACCGAGTAGTTGCTTGCACTGATTGTAAATATATAATACACCAGGACCCTGACATTCACGGGGGATACGTTCCAGGAAAACCCCACGAATGTTGAAACCGTGAATGTCAGGGCATTGTTTTAATTGGGAAAAAGGGGGGATAGGTTTTTTATGATTAATATATTTTTTTATACACTTCATGACTGGTCTCCTATATCCACCACCACTGATATCCAGCCTGGGAATTCTTCAACAGAAACCTGCTCTCTCTTATGCACAGATTCATCCCATCTCATCTTCAATTATCTTACCCATCCTCCCGCTCTTGGTGTTGTGAATCGTGTGGTGAGGCAGTAGCTTTAAAACAACTTGCATTCTCCTCCTGGAAGGAAAATCTGACCAAAAGCAACCTTAAATCGTTCCACAAGGCCCACAACAAGTGTGTGTCCATCATCAGGACAGCCAGAAAACAATATCTGTCCAATGTCAAGAATTAGCTTTCAAACTTGTCTCCCTCCTCTAAAACCTGGTGACACCTTATCAAGTGCATCTCATTCTTGCTCCCCTTCCATCTCTTCAAATGGCATCACAAGGGGGATGCCCACTTGGCATCTGGCTATATAATTGCTTGAGGCCAACTTTGAAATGTGGCTTACCCAGGAGAAATCATGGCTGAAAGTGAGACCCAAGACCTTTAGTGACTGAACCTCTTTGAGATGGTCGGTGAGAAAGTAGATTGGAGGGTTTACCTGATGTCTTTTGGAGAGAGAGAGAATGAGTGTGAGATTTGTCTGGATTGAAAGAAATATTCCAAGTGTTTGACCTGTT
This sequence comes from Eptatretus atami, assembly GCA_035128595.1. Classification (NCBI taxonomy): domain Eukaryota; kingdom Metazoa; phylum Chordata; class Myxini; order Myxiniformes; family Myxinidae; genus Eptatretus; species Eptatretus atami. The sequence continues at coordinate 56,294,283 of CM068966.1, forward strand.
TGTGATTTCTTTTTCAAGGTCTGAAGAGAAGGAAGAGGCTGCTGCTTGTCTGTCAGAAGGATAATATATGTCACCACAGAAAGTGGAATCATCAGCAAAGAGATAAAGAGGAATTTTCAGAGATTCAGAGAGATCATTGATGAAGATTAGAAATAATATGAGGCCTAGAACACTGGCTTGGGGTACTCCAGCATCGACAAGGAGAGGAGTTAAAGGGTTTTGTTGAGAGCCACACATTGTCCACAAGAGTGGAGGAAGTCAGTAATCAAAGAGTGGAGTTGGCCTTAGATTCCACAGGCAGACAGTTTGGAGAGCAAGGCAGGATGACTGTATCAAAAGCTCAATACATGTCCAGAGAGATAGCCCTGATCCCATGTCTAATATTGAACCAGGCCTCCATCCATTGTTGGGCGAGTAGAAGTAACATGTCCAAGGTAGAGTGGCCAGGTCTGAATCCGAATTGATGATCTGAGATGAGGCTATTGGAGAAAGGAATGATTTGATATCAACTGCGATGATGAAATCCATGACATTGCTGATGATTGGAAGTAAGCTAATTGGTCTGTAGTAAAGGGGATCCGTTTTACACCTTTTTTATTTAATGGTGTGATGTTGGCCGATTTCCAAGCAGATGGAAGATGACATATGGTAAATGACAGGGTGAAAAGGGCAGAGAAAAGAAGTGCATGAGCAGCAGAGCAGGTTTTAAGGACACATGAGCTGATGTTGTCCGGTCCAATTGCAGTTTGAATCAAGCGTTGCTAGATACTTTTCCAGCTTCTTAGGTGCAAAAGACAGAATTCAGGAGCAGTTGGGTATCACTGGGAAGGATAGGTACAAAGAGAGCAGGGTTAACGATCATGGCTTTACAAGACTTTGAAGCAAACAAAGAATTGAGGCATTCGGCCTTCTCACCAACAGAGTCGGCTGAGGTGCTATTTGAAGTAAGGAAAAGGTTGGAAGGGGAGAATACATCAGAGATGGACTTCACAAGGTGTCACCAGGTTTTAATGGAGGGAGACAAGTTTGAAAGTTCATTCTTGAGATTTGATAGATGTTGTTTTGTAGTTCTCCTGAGAGTACGCGCACGCACGCACGCACGCACGCACCGGGCTTTGTGGAATGATCTGAGGTTGTCTTCATTCAAATTTGCCTTCCAGTAGGAGAATGCAAGTTGTTTTAAAGAAACTGCCTCATCACAGGGATTTAGAGTACCAAGAGCAGGAGGATGGTTCAGGTAATTGAAGACTACGTAGGTTGAATCAGTGAATAAGAGAGAACAGGTTTCTATGGAAGAATTTCAAGGCTGAATTAATATCAGTGGCAGTGGACTTAATAAACCAGTCCTGAAGGGGGTCTTTAAAACATACAGGACATACCATATTATATACATACACTGCCTATTGAAAGTCTACACCCCCTTTCAATATTTTCACCTGTTTTTTGCCTCACAGCCTGGAATTAAATTGCATTAAATCAGACTTTTTTCCACCATTATTTACACATCATAACCTACAACTTCCAAGTAAAAAAACAAATTCGACAAATTTCAGGAAATTAATTAAAAATACAAAACTGGAATATCTTGGTTGAATAAGTGTCCACCCTCCTTATAATAGAAATTGTAAATTAGCTCAAGTGTAACCAATCACTTTCAAAATCACACACCAAGTTAATTGGCCTCCACCTGTGTTAAACTGTCGTAATTCTGATTATTTCAGAATAAAATCAGCTGTTCCTGTGGGTTTCCTCTGCTGGGTAGTGCATTTCACAGCAAAGCTTCAACCATGAGCACCAAGGAGCTTTCAAAAGACCTCCGGGATAAAGTTGTGGAAAGTCACAGATCAGGGGATTGGGTATGAAAATATTTCAAAGGCCTTAAATATCCGTTGGAGCTCAATCAAGACAATCAATAAGAAGTGGAAGGTGTATGGTACCACCACGACACTGCCTAGATCAGGCCATCCGTCCCAAAATGAATGACCAAGTAAGGAGGAGACTGATCAGAGAGGCCACCAAAGAGGCCAATGGCAACTTTGAAAGAGCTACATGCCTTCATGGCAAACACTGGTCACTGTGTGCATGTGCCAACAATAACCCAAGCACTCCACAAGTCTGGCATGTACGGTAGGGTGGCAAGAAGGAAACCATTACTCAAAAAAGCCCACCTTGAGTCATTTTTAAGGTATGCATAAAACCATTCCAGAGATTCTAAAGCCATGTGGCAAAAAGTTTTGTGGCGTGATGAAACTAACATGGAGTTTTTTTAGCCTAAATGCAAAATGTTACATTTGGCACAAACCCAACACACCCAAAGAACACCATCCATACTGTGAAGCATGGTGATGGCAGCATCATGTTATGGGGATCTTTCTCATCAGCAGTGACTGGGGTACTTGTTAGGATAGAAGGGAAAATGGATGGAGTCAAATACAGAAAACTCAAGGAAAACCTGCTGCCCTCCCCAAGAAAGCTGAAATTGGGATGGAAGTTCACCTTTCAGAATGACAATGACCCGAAGCACACAGCCAAAGCTACACTGGAGTGGCTATGTCACAAAAAGATAAATGTCCTTGAGTGGCCCAGTCAGAGCCCCAACCTAAATCCAATCGAAAATCTGTGGCTTGACTTGAAGATTGCTGTCCATCAACACTCCCCATGCAACTTGACTGAGCTTGAACAGTATATATATATATACATATATATACAAGAATGGATAAATATTGCCCAATCAAGATGTGCAAAGTTGGTAGAGACCTATCCCAACAGACTCACAGCTGTAATCGCTGTCAAAGGTGCTTCCACCAAGCATTAACTCAGGAGGGTGAAGACATCTAACCAAGATATTCTAGTTTTGCATTTTTAATTAATTTTCTGAAATTTGTAGAATTTGTTTTTCACTTGGAAGTTGTGAGTTACGATGTGTGAATAAAAGTGGAAAGAGTCAAATCGAATGCAATTTCATTCTAGGCTATCAGGCAACAAAAAGTGAAAAATTTGAAAGGGGGTGTAAACTTTCTATTAGCATATACTTTCTATACATACATACATATACACATACACATACACAGATGTACAGTACATTTGTAAATATATTTATTTATTTATTACATGTGTCGATAAGTATATAAATAATACATGGTGTAAATTTAATGGTTATCCTTGAAAAAAATTGCTTGTGTCATTTGCCATTTTACACAATTTAAAATCAATGCAACATAAATAACTGAAGAAGGAGAAATATAGGAGAGAAGTATTTGTTGGACAAATTTTCAGGAGGTAAAAAAAAACAATGGACATGATATCCTCCCTTCGTGTGGCCAAATGTACAGGAATGATGGATTATTAAAATAATCAATTTATGGAAGAAAATTAAAATACATTGGATAACATTGTACGTATGAGGGGGGTTCTGACATTTTGAGGATGTGCGTGTGTGTGTGTGTGTGTGTGTGTGTGTGTGTGTGTGTTTTTTTAAAGTATGACGAGGCATTTTTATAAATAATAAATACATTTGTGTTGCAATGAATTATATTTACTTGTTTTTGGAAAATGAACGTTTGGTGTTTGTTGCATTCGAGTGAGTCTGTCATTCATATAACATGTGGAATGTCCCCTCGTAGTTGGGAAATCGTTTTAAACGTGCATTTTAATCCCTCTGAGATGAGGAAATCCCTCAGTGGGGAAACCTACAGTTAAATGGACAATTTAACACTTTTGGAATGTGCTGTTTTAACAGGAAGCTTCTTTATTCAATAGAATTTTTATCCCATTTCCCCCTCATATAAATCTCTTGTTCTCCATTAAAACATACACACAGTTAACACACCACAAACACCCATAACACACCACTTTAAAACATGCACACCCTTAACACACCACTTTTAAAACACACATCCTCAACACAGGCACACCCTTAACACATCACTTTTAAAACACAAACACACCCTCAATACAACACTTTAAAAAACAGGCACACACATCCTCAAAACACATCACTTTTAAAACAGGCACACACCATCAACACACACCACTTTAAAACAGGCACACACATCAACACACCACTTTAAAACAGGCACACACATCAACACACCACTTTAAAACAGGCACACACATCAACACACCACTTTAAAACAGGCACACACATCAACACACCACTTTAAACAGGCATACACATCAACACACCACTTTAAAACAGGCACACACATCAAACACACACTTTAAAACAGGCACACACATCAACACACCACTTTAAACAAACACACACACATCAACACACCACTTTAAAACAAACACACACATCAACACACCACTTTAAAACACGCATCAACACACCACTTTAAAACAGGCACACACATCAACACACCACTTTAAAACAGGCACACACATCAACACACCACTTTAAAACACACACACAATCAACACACCACTTTAAAACACACACACATCAACACACACTTTAAAACACACACACATTCAACACACCACTTTTAAACACACACACATCAACACACCACTTTTAAAACACACCCACACATCAACACCCACTTTAAAACACACCACACATCCTCAACACACCACTTTAAAACACACACACATCAACACCCACTTTAAAACACACACACACATCCTCAACACACCACTTTAAAACAGGCACACATCAACACACCACTTTAAAACACACACACATCCTCAACACACCACTTTAAAACAAACACACACCCTTCCTCAACACACCACTTTAAAACACACACACCCTCAATACACCACTTTAAAAGACACCTTTAACACATGGTATTAAAACACACACCTTTAAATTTAATAAAATGCATGATGAGTAAATGTTTGATGATAAAACAACTAAGCATGGTGTTGGCTCAACGGTTAGGGTGGCTGGTCTAAGATCCTCAGGTCTCGAATTCAAGTTCTCATTGAATTAACATCAGACAGGTTGACTGAACCCATCATCCTTCTGAGTTTGGCAAAATAAGTACCTGTGTACTGGTATCAGGGGGCACTGCATCAGCGGCAGAGCCGCGCAGCCATTGGCTACATGTGAATTAATTAATGAATGAATAAACAAATAAATAAATCAGTCAATTAATCAATCAAACAATGACCGTTCAGAGGTAAAACCAACCATATCAATTCGTTATCAATGCTTGTACAGGACTTGTTTGTTTGACTCTTGACATTTCAACAAATCTTTCAAAATTAGATTCCTAAATTTACGACGTAGCAGTTCCATGTGTACATTTACCTGCAGTTTACAGCAGAGCAGAACACACCGTTACAAAGAAATGGGTTCATGGAAACAAGGGAGAAACGGTTGTAGAATAAGAATTTCTTCCACACCAAACCGATTGAGCTCTTTATTCGTTTTGAATTTTAACAACGTGGATACTTACCTGAGAGAATCGAACTCCTTCCATACCAAATATAGTATAGGTCACGTTTGTACCTACATACACGTTTACATCCATACATTCATAGCCGCATGCAGGTAATTACATTTGTGCCGGATACAGGGAGGTGCAAGTTCATATCCGCATACAGGTAGGTGTACATTGTTATCTGCGGGCAGGTAGGTGTAGATTAGCATTCGCATACAGGTCGCTGTGCATTTACAAGTACCACATACAGGTATGTGGGTGGGTGGGTAGGTGCATGCTGTTGCCGTATGTAGGAAGGTAGGTGTAAGTTTGTACCACATTCAGTTAGTTGTGCACATTGGTATCGCATACAGTTAGGCAGGTGTACATTTGTATCCGCATAAAGGTAGGTAGGCAGGTGTACATTTGTATCCGCATAAAGGTAGGTAGGCAGGTGTACGCTCGTACCGCACAGAGAGAAATGTTCGCACCACATGCAGGTGTAATGTGGGAGCATGTCCGACATACAGGTGTAAACAGACTCGTCTGGTTTTTAAGACGCAATTCAGGTGCGTTCAGTTGTGCTCGATATCACTGGCGCAACATTCCCCTCGAGCCGGTGTTTTGATGATAAATTGCAGGTAAAAGGAAAGAACCCAAAGTCCCGGTTCGGGTGGTTTGTAATTAAAGTGAAAAATCCCAGGCCCGTTCCGATCTTTAATTGGCTTTGTGCCGTCATTGTAAGGGGCCATGCACAATGACGGAGGACTAGCTCTTATCGATTTGCATATTCGTACGGCGTTCCTCCCGAGCAAAGCATGTCCGGTGGTGAGCCATCGTTAGCCTCGGATAGGCCATTTGTGTGACCGGCAATCGCTCGGAAACGGCCGAGACCCGTAAATATGTCGGGCGTGGAAAATAAAATCGCAAACAAACCGATTTATTCAATGAAACATTCAATTCTTTGCCGAGTGTCGGCTCCTCGCACTCGTTCAACCACTTCCCTGCACACAGATGCAAAGTGTGCCGCAGGTAAGTGTATTATAAAATCCACAACAAAAAGCGATCGGTGGTGACCCCAGAGGTTTGTTATTTTAAATGACCTGAAAATGTTTAAACCATCATTGTAAAAGTGTATTTTAGAGTCGATATTTTGAGCCGTTACATTTGATAAACTTCGCCCTCTGTTGGCGGATGAGTGCTCAGGTTCCGAGACTTGCACAAAGTATGATAAAGAAACGTTTCGATCAAATTCGGAATAAACTTTTCTGCGTCTCGAGGAAGAACTCGCACCAGTCATTGTCACATGACTAGAAATTGAGTTTTCAGGGGTCCGGTGACATGACCCAATCGAAATAGAAGCCTCCAGGGGTAAACAACAACAACAACACCAAGTCTTACTCTCTGCGGAACCCGTTTACACCACGGCACGGAACACCACGAACACCAAATTTCCACCGGTTGAATGTCATGCAGGAGACCGCACAAACCGTGCTGAGGTGTGAGAATAAATCGAGACAAGGTGCGGCTCGGTGAGAAAATCATAATTACATAGACGTAAAGTTCGGGAATCATTAATTTGATGATCGGACTGCTCGGCCGTCTCGCTCACCTTTTTTTACTTTGTTGCTTTACTGTAAGGTGAAAAAGGATGGCGTATCGTCCACCTGAACCTGATCGACGAGACGAACGAGAAGAGGCCGGTGGACCATGCAAACACTTCGTATTGGAAATTGCGAGCACGACAGCCGAGCACGGTTAAAAGCAGGACCTTTTTTTTTTCTTTTTTAAACACCGACAGGCAGCTTTCAATAGGCCATTCACCGAGCACAGCAACACGTCGGAACCCATTGCGATCTTGCTCGTACTCCGTGCCAGCAGCGAACACGCGTCGCCACGGTCAATGTTTCCCAAGCCAAGTTCCGAGCTCAACTAGAGCTCCCGCCAACGGACTAGACCGAGGATCAAGCGCCGAGTTAACCGAGCTGCATCTGTTGGCTTCTTATAACACGATATTAAAATACATCCGTCGCTTCCAAGGCAGGCCTTCCCCATGGATTATTTAAAAAGTAAACTCGAACATACGAGCGAGAACAGCATGGAGATCACAAAGTTTGAACAAGGGAACATCTTTACATCAGGATGTGAAATGTGAGAAACTTTATGAAAATACGAATAACACTTAATGCACAACGACGTCTCAGCAAAAGGAAAAATCAGGGGAATACAACATATGCCTTGGTACACAAACCTATTTTGATTACATATATATTATATATATATATATATACCACACACACACACACAACACAAATAGTGGAGTCCGAGCATCAGCCTTCCAGGCGGGAGTATCCATCGCGGCAATTTAAAGTGATGATATTTCCACAAAATGATACTATCTTCTGAACATACTGATGGATACGCTTGAAAAACGATTGGGACACACTCATAATATTTTGCCTAACTGGCCAACATTGAAGTTTTTGTGATGTAAAACACCGAATGATCAATTTTGAAGTTTTCATCACTCACATGGAGCCTGGACAGTGGGACTCCCAATGCTAGTTCTGCATGTACTAGAAATATGTGTGATAATACATACACAGTACACACACACACACAATATATATATATATATATATATATATATATATATAAAATTCTAACCATTGACTGACTCACTCATAAATATTTGATACTTTCAGGGTGATTTGAAAGCTGAAATTTTGCGCGCCAACGGATATTGAAGCTGACCAACTGGGGGGGGGGGGGGGGACATCACAGAACTTCGGAAGGCGTCCTAAATTAAAATATAAATTAATGAAAATAAATTTATGAAAAAAAAAACAATGCAGGTGACTGACCGCATGGTGTTCGTTATTGCTTACATTGTGTCACCCTACCATGTTCGTCCAGAATGTATATATATATATATATATATACATTGGATGAATGACTAATATTGTAAGTTTGCACAACGTTCCACTTCTTTACATCTCGTCCTCAAATATTTGGTGCTGTTGTGGTGGTAAATTATCTGGCAATCAACTTTACTCGTTTTTAAATTGGTGAGTACAGGTACCCAGATCAAGTTAGGGTTAGGCATTTGCCTGTGTGATTAGTACACCCATAATAGGATGAAAGTTGTGGGATTTCATTCCAGTTCTTTTCCATGAATGGCCAAATTCTCTTTCACATCAACTTTGTGATGACTATTACCCCCAAACAGTGTTATTTTGTGTATAAATTACATTGATTGATGCATTGCATGCACTTCGTGTTTTGCCAGACATCTGATCTGAGAAAATCGAATAGAAAACCTTCTCTCAGGAGGAAAATTGCCAACGAGTTTAAATTTGTTTTCTTCCAAAAACTGGGAGGAAAGGATTTTACAAACAGATCGTTTGCATCAGAAATCTCTTTTCAACGCACTGATTGCAAGTTTGAGGCTCAACGAAATGAGGGGCATCTGGCCTTCCCTTAGTCATCGTACCGAGTGTATGTTGGCCGATATACAAATCGACCTTCTTCCCCACCCCAACCTGCGGCCAATTACTTTGATTTTATAATGATTGATACTATTTGGCAGTCATCGTGGGAATACCCTCTCCACAACCCCTGTCAGAAAAACCCTCGTCACACGCCTTGGGAAGGGATGTTTCGGGTAAATCTTAAAATCGTATTTTTCTTTCAATCGTGAAATTTTCAAATTAAATCGCACGAGGGCGCCAAACGCTACTTCCAACCGATGAGCTTGAGCAGGAAGAGAAGATCTCCACGAAGCATCACCATGGACCACGGGAGGCACGAAAAGTTGCTTCGCCGTGGTCACGTGCAATTCCACACATTATACAATGACGTCACTGTTGAGACTGAAAGCGCCATTTTGCATGAAAACCTCCCACATGAAGACGACTACGGTAACTCCAGCGGGTGTAAGTTGTACGAAGAAGTTTCAAATTTCATTTGAAACTTCAAGGTGAATGACTCAACAGAACAGAACGGAGTAGTTGTACAACCTGAACACACCTGAGTCGCCTCAGGAAATTAAAATACACATTTTCTGATGTGTCGTTTTGTGCTGTGATTTTTATTTATTTATTAAGCCTGGTGTTGGTTCAATGGTTAAGAGTGGTTGACTGAAGATCTTAGGGTCTTGAGTTTAAGCCCCTATCATGCTGTTAAATAACACCAGGTCAGTTGACTCAGCCTGTCATCCTTATGAGATCAGCAAAATGAGTACAAGCTTACTGGAAACAGGGGCACTGCATCAGCAAGCAAAGCTGCGCTCCCAGCAATGATGTAACCAGCAGCCATAGGCTGTACACGAAAAAATAATATTTATTTAATCATTGAATGTATCATTTTATGGAGGGGGGCACACTGTGAAGCAATCCCAAGTTACCTGAATGATATGCAACTGGATCTTTTGGTTAGACCACTGAACTCCCTGTAAGCTGTAATGATAGTTCCCTTGTGATACTACTTGAAACCATTGGAGGATCTGAATGCAGGTAGATGATGAAGGAGCGACATTATACGTCCAAGTCAGGATGTCTTGTGACTTGAAGGGGAACTTGGAAATGGTGCGGTTCCCAGCAAGGCTCCCCTCGTGTGGTATAAGATGGTACATGCTGTGAGATCAGACGAGTTGTTGGAGAAGGGAAGGTGGGTTGCTACAGAGATTTCTGTAGATGGTACAAACTGTAATAACTTCTTGCCAGAGAGATGGGTAGGGGGAGGAGTATATGTTTATCTCAAACGATGGTAAGCAAATTGAAAAACATAAATGAACAGTTTTTGGAGGATGGATTGTTCTTGTTAACGCAAGAAAATGTTCCGATACAACCACGGCAAGTTCTATCTGTTAACAACTGAGTGTGTATTGGATGTCCATCATACAGACATCCACGTCTGTTATACAACTTGCTCCGACAATAGTGCAACAACAACAACAACAACAACAAGAGTTTATAGAACACCTTACCGCATGCAGTGTTCAGCTATCTACTTCAATCTAAATAAAACAATGATTTTAAAGTTTGTTTTTAAAAATTCCAAAATTTTAGCGCTATTGAAGCAGTCTTACATACCACGTTATTTGACATATCCAAGTACTGCAATACTGGAGGTTCATGGAAGTGATAAAAAGGTGAATTGTGTTCTGCGGTGTTCAAGTATATAACTCAATTTAAATAAATTAAAGATTGTAAAGGTCGTAGAAAATGATGGAAGTTTACTACCATTGAGGCAGTGGATGATTACACCACCGCATCTAACTCGTTACATTAGTTCTTCATGCCTATTGTTTGTGTCCTTTATAAAGTCCTTAAAAACAGTAAGTGTCCTGTTTGGAATGATTTTCAATTTTGTTTCATTGCCAGACATGCAGGCAGAACAATTTTTTTAATCTCACTCCTCTCTGCGCATGTGCGATCAAGGTGGAATTCAGCGACAAAGTACTGTTAAACTACAGGTTCGTTTTCCGGTTCATGTTCGGATTTGTGTTTAAAATATAACAATCAATTGAAATCAAGTTGTTCCTAAATCATCAACTGACGTTTGTGGACAGACAGACAGACAGAGAGACTGACAGACATAAACCAATTGCTTAATCCCGCTTTTCACCTCGCGTGTGCGGGGTAATAAAGCAGAGAGCATTTGGGTGGCATTTCCACAAAAGCACATTGTCCATAATTGGGACATTGCTCTTGCAGAGGACGATGGCTATCAAGGTACGGAATGTAGTATCACCCGGTACTTGTCTTTTGTTTTTCTCCGGCACTCAATGCATTCCATTGAGAAACAGAAAAAGAGGTCATCAACGTTTTGTGGAGAGATTGTGGCAACTCCTGCGTGAAGAGAGATCACAGCTGCACAAAAGCATTCTGGGTAATTCATAGACAGTGGGGGGGGGGGGGGCAGCATTGTGGGATGAAGTTTCTGGGAAATCAAAATGTGAATCGTGCTTTTATTTACAGGAGATGATTATATCTATATGGGTTGGTGTCTCTGCCTTTTCACCTAAAAGAGTGTTTGATGAGTGTAGAACGTTTAAAATGGATGTGAAATTGGTAATGGATCATGTACATGCACAATTATTGTAACCAGGTGTTGCGACTCCCATAAACATTTACTCCTGTTCAACGTTTGACACTTCCCATGTGTGAGGTATCGCTGTGTTAGATATTGCAGCACGAGGGTGTATCAGTATCGGGAATGTGGAAACCATCATTCATTCGGAACTGGAATTCTATAAATAAAGAGCTAAAGGGGTTCCAAAAGATCAGAAGGCATTTGGCATGGGAAGTGTTTATCCATCAATTCAACCCCGACGCTCCCCCCACCCCAGACTGCATACTTCAGATATGTCACCATTGTATTTCCATTCCTTCGACCACAGAAGGAACATGTGGGTGGTATCAGTTTTCAAAATGATGAGAATGTAAAAGCAGGTGTCCTGAAATTACTGTGTACCTGTTGTAAACAGTCATACTTCCGGCATTAAGTTGAGAGCAAACTGGTGGGACAAATGCATACTTGAAGAAGGGGATTAGCTTGGAGAATGGAGTTAGTTTAATTACCCTCGTTAGCTGAAATGAAGGGTGAATGCTCCAAACCACAACTGTTCCTCCTTACCCATCGTGGTTATGGTATGCTCCAGATTTTTTTTTCCAATACGTTGTCGAGGCTCGTATGAAAACTAACACACAGAACGTACAAGTGGAGCAAGAGACAAAAGGTGCGGGATAGAGAAGGACAGAACAGTGGGGAACAGAGACCCAAGGAGATCTGTGGAAGGGAGAGGGATGGGGCAGGATACACCGGGTAAACAAGATGTACATTACAGGGACTTTCAGGTCCTTACATGACAGGGACTTTCAGGAAGGAAAGTAGGAAATTCGAAGGAGGTGGGTTTGGGGTGGATTAACGGGGGTAGAAAAGATTGTGTTTTTGGACAGGGGAAGATGAGATGGTGGTGAACAGTTGTTTTGAAGACCTAGAGGGAAGAGTGGGATTGAAGAGAGTGTGGAAGTTTGTTCCAAAGGCAGGAAAAAAAAGGAACGAAGGAGTGAAAGTGAGCAGTGATTCTTTTTTTGGTAGTTTTACCAGAAGCGGGTTGCTGGCAGACCTCAAGCGCCCGGCGGAAATATGGGGGAGGGACATATCTCAGACAGAGCAGGAGGGGCGAGGCCAGAGAGGAGACGGTAAAAGACAGAAAGACCACCAGCCTGCCTGCGGTGAGAGAGAGAGTGAGAGACCCAAAGACTCAGCCTCATCGTGGGAGATACCAATGATCATAAATGCCTTGGTTTCCAGAGCATGAAGCCGAGAAAGGTGAGAGGCGGGAGCACCAGCACAAAAGGGAGAGCAGTACTCCATCAGGCTGTGGACAAAAGCTTTGTATGTGGTAAGGAGCTCAGGTGTGCCAAGGACAGACTTTGCACGACGGAGGATGCCCAGTCGGCGACTGGTTTTGGAGGCCAGCTTGGAAATGTGGCTTTCCCTGGAAAGATCATGGCAGACAGTGAGACACAAAAATTTGAATGAAATGACTTCTTCAAGAGGATTATTGAGAAAGAAAATGGGGGGGGGGTGGGGGTTCCAGATGTTCCTTTCGGAGAGACATAGTGAGTGTGAGATTTGTCAGGATTGAAGGACATATTCCACATGTTGGACCAGCTTGAAATTTTATCCAGATCTGCAGAGAGCGAAGAAGGTGCTGCTTGCCGATCTGAGGGATGACAGATGGTACGGCAGAGGGTGGAATCATCAGCAGAGATAAAGAGGATTTTCCAGTCAGAGAGATCATTGATGAAAACTAGAAAAAAGTACGGGGCCCAGAACACTGCCTTGAGGTACTCCAGCCTGGACAGGAAGAGGTGATGAGAGAACTCCATTAAGGGCCACACGTTGGCTGCGACAGGAGAGGAAGTCTGCGAGCCTTGAGTACAGATGTCCTTGGATACCATAGGAAGAGAGTTTGGTGAGCAGGGCAGGGTTTTAGGCCGTAATGTAGGCATGCGATATGTCTTGGGATATGGCTCTGATTTCATTTCTGGCATCGAGGATCTCCATCCATTGTTGGGAGAGCAGAAGCAGCATATCCAGAATAGCGTGACTGGTCTGAATCCAAATTGTTGATCGGCAATCAGGCCATTGGAGAAGAGGAAGGATTTAATGTCTGAAGCGATGATGGATTGAATAAAAAATATAAATTAACGTTAATTGTTATACAATGTTAATCATATTCACTTTATGTCAAAGTTTTTTCACAAAATGTTCAATATCGGACGAGAAATGCTGAGCTAATTAAACTCGCACACGAAGATGGACGGAGGTTACTGTTTTCACCCCGGTCTGTTTGTCTGTTTGTCTGTTTGTTTGTTTGTTTGTGAACAGTATTACGGAAAAACTCCTGGACGGATTTCGACGAAACTTGGTGGGGGATTAGGTATGGTCAAGGATCATGCCATTAGATTTTGGACTTGGTCCAAAGTCCAATATGGCCGCTATGGCGGCCATTTTGAAAAAATATTTGAATTTTTGTTTTTGCATTTCTACATGTTTTAAGTGATTTCCAACCAAAAATAAATTTGTTAGAGAAAAAAAAAACAAAATTTTGCAACTTTTTTTCTAAAAATTTCGATTTTATTTGAAAAATATTTGAATTTTTTTTTTTGCATTTCTACATGTTTTAAGTGATTTCCAACCCCCCCCTCCAAAATTTTTTTAGAAATTTTGCACCTTTTTTTCAAAAAAATTTCGATTTTATTTTTTGGCATTTCTACATGTTTTAAGTGATTTCCAACCCCCCCCCCAAAAAACGTAAAATTTTGCATCTTTTTTTTTCATAAAAACGATTTTATTTTTTGCCATTTCTACATGCGCGTCGATCTAGTTTAGTTTATTCAATCGTGGTTCAGTAGAGTCTGATCCGTTTTGACCTACAATGAATAGGATATCGGGTTCCACTTAAGTGACCCAGCAGTATTGGCGGCGGAGGTTTTGCACTCTACCGAGTGCTCCCCCTCTAGTTTCGCACTGTTTTCGTGAAGGACTGATTCATAATATAATGAACTTTACCATTTACCACTAGAACGGCACTCGGTAGAGCACATACCTCCACCAGGCTGAACAGTTTAAGTTTTGAATCCCACATCTCTCAATGGTGAAGAATCACTTGAACATTAAAAAAACCTCCCGTATCCAGATTCGAATATTCCATCAAAATCTAATCAATTCGTTCTTGTCACACACCCAACCTGCCCATATAGCTTTGTCTGAAACCATGCACAACTTTTGAGATTTCCTGTTCACAGCGACACAGACAGACAAACTGGGGTGAAAACATAACCTCCGTCCACCTTCCGTGCTGGAGGTATTTAGAATAATTACATGCATGAAACATTAATCAAAGAACAAAGCTGATAATGCAACTGATAGTTCATCATAAATATCAAATACAACTATTCCTAAATTTTGTCTGATCATGTCAAGTGAGGGTTAGTTTATTTATTATATAAATGGGTTTATTTATTTATTTATTTATGGCAGAAGGATCTCTTGTTTCACAGGAGTAATGATGGCTCCTTGTCCCATTATTTCCTTTTTTCAGTTGTCTGCATGAAGACGATGTTCTTGGTTGAACTACCTCGAGAGGTGTGCCATGGAATGTTGTTACTCTTGCTCGCTTTTTTCACCTGGCTCTCAAAAGATATAACACAGTGTTATAAGATTAAACATTGTGGACTTGCAGGATAGCTTCTAGGTGTGTGCACTCGCACGAGTTTGATCCCGACTCAGGTAGAAGCTGTCACTGTTGTGTTTCGCATGCAGGGTGAGGCCTCAATGTGTGCCATCCGCTAGATGGACGTTAGCCCGGAGGACCCGTCTACCAACACTGGTCCTTGGTGGATGTAAAAGATCCCAGTGTCTCTGGTGAAAAGGACGCATTACAAACACTTGCCCAAATTACCATCAGTTCATCGTCAGTCCTAGCCAGTCGATTCCTGAAAGACTTGCCTCCTCTCCCCTTCCGACCAAGCACCAATTAAAAAGAAAGGAATGAATGTGCATATTAAGGAAGAAGATGATATACCATTATAATAAGCAGACCTTGACAAAAAAAAGCCTTCATATATCTATCTGTATGACGTTCCCCAATGAGATCCCAGCTGAAACATTGCAGGAGAAAACAAATTAATTTAATACTTCTGCAGTGTTTAGCAGTTTAATATCAACATCATTCCTGTGGAACATATGGCATGTACAGTAAAGTATCGCCATGATGAACATATGTTCTGTAGATTGGTGGTTGTATCGAAAGTTCGTTTAACCAGCTCTACTTTCCATGAACTACCCCCCCCCTCTCTCCTCCAACACCGAACC
The DNA here is from genome assembly GCA_035128595.1 of Eptatretus atami. NCBI lineage: Eukaryota > Metazoa > Chordata > Myxini > Myxiniformes > Myxinidae > Eptatretus > Eptatretus atami. Next base: position 56,310,047 of record CM068966.1, read on the forward strand.
AGCCAACAACTCAAATAAAGAGCGTCCCCTAGCGTTGAGAACGCGATGCACTGCCATGAATTTACAAAAAATATTTTAAATATTTCAACTTTCACTTTATAGGGATATACCTGTAGCACAAATATTCACCTCATAGGGTTATTGAGAGATGTACATAACAGAGATGTACACAATAAAAAGATGTACTCTTTGATGTCATCATATTCTGTACTTTCATTAGGTATGACGGAGCCTCAACATGACGTATGGGTATGACGGAGCCTCAATAGACACGACTGGACAGTCTTCGGTTTCACAAGTGGGACCACCAGTCAAAAGAGAGTTACATAATGGAGAGATGTGCACAATAAAGAGATTTACACAACAGAGAGATGTACAAAATATAGAGATGTACACAATATAGAGATGTACACAATATCAGTCTGTCTGTCCTTAGCCATCCAAAGATTACTTTGATTATTTCCACAAATCAGAGCTCTGAGATATGTTTGCACCTTTCTTCATCGGGCGAAGCATGATGGTAATTCTGTCGATGACGTGTGATCATATTCTGTACTCTTCATCAGGCATGATGGAGCCTCAATAGACACGACTGGAATGTTTTTGGTTTCAAAGGTGAGATCACCATTTTAAGCATTACCATCCATATTTAACTCATAAATGCTTCAACACCCCTCCATGTTATAATCAGTTGAACATCTGAGCTTCTCAAATGAAAAACATAGAGATGTTTCTTGCCAAGCTCATCTGCACCTGTCAACAACAAGGACTTTAAATCCTTTGTCCCTCACCTAACCTCACACTTCTCTCCATGTTTTATAGACCTTTCTCCAAATTCCCTGTCCAGTTCTCTCCCTGGATTGAGACTTTTTTGGTTGATGTTTTCTCCCATCAAAATTTGTCAGTCCTGGTGAGTGTTAAATTTTAATACCAGGGTCTAGGCTCATAGAAGAGCAGAATGACAGAAGAGCTGCAGAAGATTTACAAACCATCAAAGGGTATGGGAGAGCTGAATATATACACGTTGTCTTCTTTGTTCGTATGCAGCATGAGGTTGTGGGGTAGCATCATTGCCTGAGGGCACGTCTGTGCTGCTGATACAATGCCCTCTGCTGGTTAGGAGAGGAATTTGGAATTTGGTCATGGCGCCGGCGATAGCTCACCTACTCTTCGCGAAGGACACCGTACAATCTTTAATGTCTACCAACGAATGGCGGCAGACGGGACGCCAGTTTAACGTCCATCTTAAGGAAGGCACACTCATTGATGAAACATCCTGCCTTATGAATGACAGTTTATTTCTGGATTTGAACCCAGGCTAGACAGCTTAGAATACATTCGAAAGACTGAAGTGAGGAAGCCAATAGAAGGAACATAAGAAGACTGACTATTCTATAATTGGGAGAAAAAGGGGACAAAAAAAATGCAGGTGGCCAACCAGTCAAGACTTTGAGATGGTGAGCAGATAAGGGTTTATGGAGGAATGTGTGCAACCTAGGATGGCTTGGAGAAAATAGAGGTGTGAGAGGACAGAGGAGCAAGGCCAGATGTAAGCTGATATAAAATAGAGAACCAATCAACATTCCGTTGATGAGGGACAGTCCTTGGAAATTCTCCTTCTGCCTTGAGATACCAATGATGCAGAAAGCCTTGTTTTTGATCGCCACAAGAGAACAAGATGGCATGAAAGTGCCAGCCTGGAGTGGGGGCTATACTACATGGAGCTCCATATGGAAGCCTTGTATACCGCGATGAGGTCGTTGGGGACTCAGTAATGACTTTGGTCAATGACGAATACACAGACAATGATTAGCCTTTGATGTCAGCTTGTGATATGATCCTTCAATGAAAGCTTATGGCAGATAGTGAGGCCAAGGAGTTCCAGGGACTGCACCTCTTGGCTGTCCAGAGAAGTGGATTGGATAGTTTGATTCCTGAACCTCGTGGAGAGACAATGTGAGAGCATGCGACTTGCCTGCATTGAACATTTCATTCCAAGTGGCTGACCAACGGCTTCAATAGTCTGGGTCTCACAAAAGGGAATCAGCTGTGCCCATCCTTTCACAAGTGTGATGGATTGTATTGTTCTGCACAGGGTGGAGTCATCATCAAGTGGAAAAGTTGGTGTTCAAACAAATCTGATGGTTCATTGATTTTGATCTAAGAGACTGCTTTGTGGAACCCAAGCCTGAGGGAAAATATCATGGGAAAGGATGCTAAGAAGGGCCACCTGTTTCTGCTCATAGAGGACATCAGACAATCACTTAAACAGGGGGCAATGAATCACAAATTAAGACAACTTAGAAATCAAGGTTGGATGTCAGATATCAAAGGCTCAAGAGATATCCAGAGATGGCCTTAACCTCTTGCTTGTGGATTCGGGCACCCATCCATTGCTACATCAGTGGAAGTAGCATATATAAGGTGGAATGGCCAGGTCAGAAACTAAACTAGTTGTCAGAGATTAGCCAGTTAGAGAAGATATTACTTTGTATACAAAGTGAAGGCTTGTGGAAGAGCTAGAACACAGATTGGATTGGATGCAACAGAACTAAAGGAAACAGTCGGACACCAACACCAACAGCAGGGTCGAGAGACAAAATAGAGGGAGACTTGGACAAATAGGAATGTGGAAAAGAATGAGAGGTAGGGGAGGAGACACGTTGTAGACAAGATGGATATAGAAGCAAACTCTCAGGAATTAAAAACTTGAAATTTGGAAAGAGGAGATAGTGTCTGAGCCTTTGAGGTGAGCTGCAATGGTGGACTCATGAAAGAGTGAGAACAGGGGGACCTTCAGCAGCCTGGATGGATAGATCTGTGAAGATGAATTACAGACATCTGGTATTGGTGGACCAGAGGGTTAGAGAGGGGGAAGCATGGAGAACACTGGCAAAGGGGAGCCAGGACTGGGTGAGTAGGGACTGGGCAAGTAGGGACTGGGAAAGTAGGGACCATTACTTTACTTATAAGGAAGAGCAGACTGGTAGGTTTGTAGTTGAGGGAATCAGTTTTAGAACCTTTGTTATGGATAGGAGTAAAGTTTGCAGCTTTCCAAGGAGGAGGACGTTCCTCATGAAATAGATAGGGTATAATAGGACTGGAGCACAGTTCCTGAGGATTAGAGCACTTATGTCATCAGGACCAGTTGCAGAAGAGGTGTTGAGCTGGGTAGAAAACATCTTCAATATGGCAGGGGGGAAGTCCACATGCTGTATCGGACATTGTGTAAAGGTGGAAAGGGTGGGTACAGGAAGGGATGGATTTGGGACCTTGGCCTTTTTTGCTGAGACAGAGCTAAATAACTCTGATTTTTCTCAAGCAGTGTCTTGAATGACTCCATGCTTTTGGAGGAAAGGAAATGGAGGGAGAATTTGTACCAGACACAGATGTGATCAGTTCTTACCAGGCTTTTGAGGACTGTGAGAGACTGGAGAATTTGGATATCAGCTGAGCCTGGGATGTTGGGCCCCAGCTCTTTGCAGGACAGATACACAATGATTCTGAGCTTTGCGGAGAGATTACAGGTTGGCATCAGTAGGGTTGGCCTTGCAGGAGCAAAATGCAGGTTGTTTTCTTGTGATGGCCTCTCCATATACATATGTGCATGAGGACTGAGATAATGGACAGAAAAGTTGAACTCGGGATGGAATGAACTTGTGAAGAGGATAAATTAGTCTGTTGTGTAAGAAATTCTAGTACCAGTCAATGTTATCAGAGCTGATGTGATGATGGACCATTCTTGACTGCAATAAGCAGATTTTGGCCAGACCAATCAGCCTCAGCAAATGACCATAATAGTCTGTAGCTTTGGTGTTCTCTAATAACTGTCAAAAAAACACCCATTTTTACAAACACGTGTTCAGAAAAGCCGAGAGGAGCTGAGGAGGAACAGGACAAACTAAAAGAAAAGTTTGACATAACGAGGTCCAGTAATGATTGGTTGGAATTTGGGGAGATGTGTGTTGGAAAAGAAAGATAAGTCCAGTTGTTTCACAGAATGACTTAGCTGCTCAAACATTTGCGAAAGTATGAGATGCAACGTAAAGCCAGCCAGCATTGCGGCAATCAAAGTCTCCACAGCTTAGGAAGAGCAGACATGGGTGAGTAAAGAGCAGAGCATCAATGTTTACAGAGAGAGTCTCTTATTTGGAGTCACCAAATTTGGGCGAGGGAGGTGGGAGATGGCACACCACGTGAAGAAACAGTACCCTGTAATGGAGATGTGCACAAAGCCAAATGCACTCCATGCCATTGGGGGCGACTAGTGAGGGGTACAGGTTACATCACCACCATCAGTACAGGAATCAAGCCCGTCAGAGCGGAGCAGACAATAATCAAGGAGACAGACAAAGTATGGGGCATCCTGTGAAATAAATCTTTCCATAAGAGATACAATATCTGGTTTAACCGCAGCAGCCTGCATGGATAGACCTGTGAAGTTGGAGCGCAGACACCTAGTATTGGTGGACCAGAGGTTTATAGAGGGGGAATCAGAGACAAGAGAACACTGGCAAATGGGAGCCAGTACCGGGTGTGCAGGACCGTGTGAGCAGGGACCAGGTTGTTTGGATGTGTAATGGCCCTCACTGATGGCCTGATCACATTTCTGTAAACTCAGATTAGCAATGCGGAGTTGAGCATTTCGTCAGAGTGCGATTGAGGGTTTGTTGGGTGTGTAGAGTTGGCAAGGACTATATATGTGAGTCGGGAGGTGTGACGTGACTCCACTATTGAGCCCGGAGCAGGGAGAGTGAAGGAAGTGCTGGAGGAGGTGAACGGAAAAGAGTAAGTGAAAAATAATTGCGTGATAGAAGATGGGGTACTGGTTGGAGATAAGTTAGGGAATGCATATCATTAAGTGGTGGAATAAGTAGAGAAGTAGAAGTGGAGTATGGAAAGAAGAATGTTTGGGAATACGATGACGGAGAGGATGATGGAGTGGAGAATATGATAAAAATGTTTTTTTGTTTTTTTTGCCTTCTCCCCTTACTTGTTAAGGAGAGATTTCCGTAGAACATGTTGCCGTGGAGTGTTAGTTAAGGCGTTCGGGGAGACTGGAGTTGGTAAGTAAAATAAAAGAATAGGAATGAGGAAGGAAAGAGTGAAGTAAAAGCAAGATGGTAAAGCAGAGCAAGTGGCATCGTGGGGCTTCCATGGAGGAGAAAGAAGAAAGCTGAACAGAAAGATGTTTCCACAAAACAGCGAAATTACAACTAACGAACCACCAGAGGCTATTAACTCAATGCAGGTGAAACAGGTAAAGTTTAACTCACTACATGTGAAATAGGTAAAGTTTATTTAACTCACTACACGTGAAATAGGTAAAGTTTATTTAACTCACTGCACGTGAAACAGGTAAAAGTTTATTTAAACTCACTGCACGTGAAACAGGTAAAGTTTACTGAAGTGAAACAGGTAAAGTTTATTTAACTCACTGCACGTGAAACAGGTAAAGTTTACTGAACTCATTGCACGTGAAACAGGTAAAGTTTACTGAACTCATTGCACGTGAAACAGGTAAAGTTTATTTAACTCACTGCATGTGAAACAGGTAAAGTTTACTGAACTCACTGCACGTGAAATAGGTAAAGTTCAACTCACTAACACGTGAAATAGGTAAAGTTTATTTAACTCACTGCACGTGAAACAGGTAAAGTTTACTGAACTCACTGCATGTGAAACAGGTAAAGTTTAACTCACTGCACATGAAACAAGTGACGTTTAACTCGCTGCACAT
>CM068966.1:56323251-56334261 GCA_035128595.1 Eptatretus atami
TATCTAAGCCAGCTCGATTCCTGAAACGACTTGCCTCCTCTCCCTTCCGACCAAGCACCAATAAAAAGAAAGTGAATGAATGTGCATATTAAGGAAGAAGTATATACTATAAATAAATCAGACCTTGACAAAAAAAAGCCTCATAATCTATCGTATGACGTTCCCCATGAGATCCAGCTGAAAACATTGCAGGAGAAAACAAATTAATTTAATACTTCTGCAGTGTTTAGAGTTTAATATCAACATATTTCTTGGAACATATGGCATGTTACAGTAAAGTATCGCCATGATGAAACATATTTCTGTAGATGGTGGTTGTATCGAAAGTTGTTTTAACCAGCTTACTTTCATGAACTACCCCCCTCTTCCCTCCAGACACGAACCAGCCAACAACTTCAAATAAAGAGCGTCCCTAGCGTTGGACGCGATGCACTGCCATGAATTTACAAAAAATTTTAAATATTTCAACTTCACTTTATAGGGATATACCTGTAGCACAATATTCACCTCATAGGTTTGAGAATTACATAACAGAGATTGTACACATAAAAAAGATGTACTCTTTGATGTCATCATATTCTGTACTTTTTCATTTAGTATGCGAGCTCAACATGACGTATGGGTATGACGGACTCAAATAGACACACTGGACGTCTTCGGTTTCACAAGTGGGACACACAGTCAAAGAGAGTTACATAAGGAGAGATGTTGCACAATAAAGAAGTTACACAACAGAAGGATGTACAAAATTAGAGATTACACAATAGAGAATGTACACACATATCAGTTCTGTCTGTCCTTAGCCATCCAAAGATTACTTTTGATTATTTCCACAAATCAGAGCTCTGAGATATGTTGCACCATTTCTTCATCGGCGAAAGCATGATGGTAAATTCTGTCGATTGAGTGTGATCATATTCTGTATCTTCATACACGGCAGATGAGCCTCATAGACACGACTGGAATGTTTTGGTTTCAAAGGTTGAGATCACCATTTAAGCATTACCACCATATTTAAACTCATAAATGCTTCAACAACCCTCCCATGTATATCAGTTAGGAACATCTGAGCTTCTCAAAAATGAAAACATAGAGATGTTTCTTGCCAAGCTCATGCTGCACTGTCAACAACAAGGACTTTAAATCCTTTGTCCCCACCCTAACCCACACTCTCTCATGTTTTTAGACTTCTCCAAATTCCTGTCAGTTCTCTCCCTGATTGAGACTTTTTTTGGTTGATGTTTTCTCCATCAAAAATTTGTCAGTCCTGGTGGAGTGTATAAATTTAATACCAGGGTCCTAGCTTCATAGAAGAGCAGCATGACAGAGAGCTGCAGAAGATTACAAACCATCAAAGGGTATGGAGAAGCTGAATATGTATACACGGTTGCTTCTTGTTCTGTATGCAGCATGAGGTGTGGGTAGCATCATTGCCTGGGGCACGTCTGTGCTGCTGATTACAATCCTCTGCTGGTGCAGGGAATTTGGGATTTGGTCATGGCGCCGGCGATAGCTCACCTATGCTCTTCTGCGGAAGGACACCGTAACAATCTTTAATGTCTACCAACGAATGCGCAGATCGGACGCCAGTTTAAACGTCCCATCTAAGGAAGGCACACTACATTGATGAAACATCCTGCCTTATGAAGACAGTTTATTTCTGGATTTGAACCCAGGCTGACAGCTTAGAATACATTCCGAAAGAACTGAAGTGAGGAAGCCGATAGAAGGAACATAAGAGACTGACTATCAAATTGGGAGAAAAAGGGACAAAAAAAAATGCAGGTGGCCAACCAGTCAAGACTTTGAGATGTAGCAGATAAAGGTTTATGGAGGAATTGTGCAACCAGGATGGCTTGGAGAAATAGAGGTGTGAGGGACAGAGGAGCAATGGCCAGATGTAAGCTGATATAAAATAGATGAACGCAATCAACATTCCGTTGATGAGGACAGGTCTGGAAATTCTCCTCTGCTTGAGATAACCAATGATGCAGAAAGCCTGTTTTGATCGCCACCAAGAAAAAGAACAAGTGGTCAGTGAAAGTGCCAGCCTGGAGTGGGGCTATACTACATGGAGCTCCATATGGAGCCTTGTATACCGCGTGGGTCGTTGGGATCAGTAAATGACTTTGGTCAATGCGAAATACACAGACAAATGATTTATGCTTTGATGTCAGCTCTGTGATATATGATCCTTCAATGAAGCTTATGCAGATAGTGAGGCCAAGGAGTTCCAGGACTGCACCTCTTGGCTTCCGAAGAGTGATTGGATAGTTTGATTCCTGAACCTCGTGGAGAGACAATGTGAGAGCATGCGACTTGCTCATTGAACATTTCATTCCAGTGGCTGACCAACGGCTTCAATAGTCTGGTCTCACAAAAGGGAATCAGCTTGTGCCCATCCTTTCACCAGTGTGATGGATTGTATTGTTTCTGACATGTGTGAGTCATCATCAAGTGGAAAAGTTGGTGTTCAACAAATCTGAGTCATGATTTTGATCTAAGAGACTGCTTTGTGGCAACCCAAGCCTGGGAAATATCATGGGAAAGGATGCTAAAAGGCGTCACCTGTTTCTTGCTCATAGAGGACATCAGACCAATCACTTAAACAGGGGCAATGAATCACAAATTAAGACAACTTAGAAAATCAAGTTGGATTGTCAGATAATAAAAGGCTCAAGAGATATCCAGAGATGGCCTTAACCTCTTTGCTTGTGGATTCGGGCACCCATCCATTGCTACATCAGTGGAAGTAGCATATATAAGGTGGAATGGCCAGGTCAAGAAACTAACTAGTTGCTCAGAGAATAGCCGTTAGAGAAGATATTTACTTTTATAGCAGTGAGAGGTGTGAAGAGGCTAGAACACAGATTGGATTGGAGCAACAGAACTAAAGAAACAGTCGGACACCAACACCAACAGCAGGGTCGAGAGACAAAATAGAGGGAGACTTGGACAAATAGGAATGTGGAAAAGAATGAGAGGTAGGGGAGGAGACACGTTGTAGACAAGATGGATATAGAAGCAAACTCTCAGGAATTAAAACTTGAAATTTGGAAAGAGGAGATAGTGTCTGAAGCCTTTGAGGTGAGCTGCAATATGGACTCATGAAAGAGTGAGAACAGGGGACCTTCAGCAGCCTGGATGGATAGATCTGTGAAGATGAATTACAGACATCTGGTATTGGTGACCAGAGGGTTAGAGAGGGGGAAGCATGGAGAACACTGGCAAAGGGAGCCAGGACTGGGTGAGTAGGGACTGGGCAAGTAGGGACTGGGAAAGTAGGGACCATTACTTTACTTATAAGGAAGAGCAGACTGGTAGGTTTGTAGTTGAGGGAATCAGTTTTAGAACTTTGTTATGGATAGGAGTAAAAGTTTGCAGCTTCCAAGGAGGAGGACGTTCCTCATGAAATAGATAGGATAATAGGACTGGAGCACAGTTCCTGAGGATTAGAGCACTTATGTCATCAGGACCAGTGCAGAAGATGTTGAGCTGGGTAGAAAAACTTCAATATGGCAGGGGGAAGTCCACATGCTGTATCGGACATTGTGTAAAGGTGGAAAGAGGTGGGTACAGGAAGGGATGGATTTGGGACCTTGGCCTTTTTGCTGAGACAGAGCTAAATAACTCTGATTTTTCTCAAGCAGTGTCTTGAATGACTCCATGCTTTGGGAGGAAAGGAAATGGAGGGAGAATTTGTACCAGACACAGATGTGATCAGTTCTACCAGGCTTTTGAGGACTGTGAGAGACTGGAGAATTTGGATATCAGCTGAGCCTGGGATGTTGGGCCCAGCTCTTTGCAGGACAGATACACAATGATTCTGAGCTTTGCGGAGAGATTACAGGTTGGCATCAGTAGGTGGCCTTGCAGGAGCAAAATGCAGTTGTTTTCCTTGTGATGGCCTCTCCATATACATATGTGCATGAGGACTGAATAATGGACAGAAAAGTTGAACTCGGGATGGAATGAACTGTGAGAGGATAAATTAGTCTTGTTGTGTAAGAAATTCTAGTACCAGTCAATGTTATCAGAGCTGATGTGATGAATGGACCATTCTTGACTGCAATAAGCAGAAATTTGGCCAGACAATCAGCCTCAGCAAAACCATAATAGTCTGTAGCTTTTGGTGTTCTCTAATAACTGTCAAAAAACACCCATTTTTACAAACACGTGTTCAGAAAGGCGAAGAGGAGCTGAGGAGGACAGGACAAACTAAAAGAAATGTTGACATAACGAGTCCATAATGATTGGTTGGAATTTGGGAGATGTGTGTTGAAAAGTAAAGAAAGTCCAGCTTAGTTTCACAGAATACTTAGCTGCGCTCAAGATCATTGCGAAAGTATGAGATGCAACGTAAAGCCAGCCAGCATTGCGGCAATCAAAGTCTCCACAGCTTAGAAGAGCAGACATGGTGAGTAAAGAGCAGAGCATCAATGTTTACAGAGAGAGTCTCTTATTTGGAGTCACCAAATTTGGGCGAGGGAGGGAGATGCACACCACGTGAAGAAACAGTACCCTGTAATGGAGATGTGCACAAAGCCAAATGCACTCCATGCCATTGGGGGCCTAGTGAGGGGTACAGGTTACATCACCACCATCAGTACAGAATCAAGCCCTCAGAGCGGAGCAGACAATAATCAAAGACAGACAAAGTATGGGGCATCCTGTGAAATAAATCATTCCATAAGAGATACAATATCTGGTTTAACCGCAGCAGCCTGCATGGATAGACCTGTGAAGTTGGAGCGCAGACACCTAGTATTGGTGGACCAGAGTTTATAGAGGGGGAATCAGAGACAAGAGAAACACTGGCAAATGGAGCCAGTACCGGGTGTGCAGGACCGTGTGAGCAGGGACCAGGTTGTTTGGATGTGTAATGGCCCTCACTGATGGCCGGATCACATTTCTGTAAAACTCAGATTAGCATGCGGAGTTGAGCATTTCGTCAGAGTGCGATTGAGGGTTTGTTGGGTGTGTAGAGTTGGCAGGACTATATATGTGAGTCGGAGGTGTGACGTGACTCCACTATTGAGCCCGGAGCAGGAGAGTGAAGGAAGTGCTGGAGGAGGTGAACGGAAAAGAGTAAGTGAAAAATAATTGCGTGATAGAAGATGGGGTACTGGTTGGAGATAAGTTAGGAATGCATATCATTAAGTGGTGGAATAAGTAGAGAAGTAGAAGTGGAGTATGAAAGAAGAATGTTTGGAATACGAATGACGGAGAGGATGATGGAGTGGAGAATATGATAAAAATGTTTTTTGTTTTTTTTTGCCTCTCCCTTACTTGTTAAGGAGAGATTTCCGTAGAACATGTTGCCTGGAGTGTTAGTTAAGGCGTTCGGGGAGACTGGAGTTTGGTAAGTAAAATAAAAGAATAGGAATGAGGAAGGAAAAGAGTGAAGTAAAAGCAAGATGGTAAAGCAGAGCAAGTGGCATCGTGGGCTTCCATGGAGGAGAAAGAAGAAAGCTGAACAGAAAGATGTTCCACAAACATGCGAAATTACAACTAACGAACCACCAGAGGCTATTAACTAATGCAGGTGAAACAGGTAAAGTTTAACTCACTACATGTGAAATAGGTAAAGTTTATTTAACTCACTACACGTGAAATAGGTAAATTTTATTTAACTCACTGCACGTGAAACAGGTAAAGTTATTTAACTCACTGCACGTGAAACAGGTAAAGTTTACTGAACTCACTGCACGTGAAAACAGGTAAAGTTACTGAACTCATTGCATGTGAAACAGGTAAAGTTTATTTAACTCACTGCACGTGAAACAGGTAAAGTTTATTTAACTCACTGCACGTGAAACAGGTGTAAAGTTTACTGACTCATTGCATGTGAAACAGGTAAAGTTTATTTAACTCACTGCAACGTGAAAACAGTAAAGTTTATTTAACCACTGCACGGAAACAGGTAAGTTTACTGAACTCATTGCACGTGAAACAGGTAAAGTTTACTGAACTCATGCACGTGAAACAGGTAAAGTTTATTTAACTCACTGCATGTGAAACAGGTAAAGTTTACTGAACTCACTGCACGTGAAATAGTAAGTTCAACTCACTACACGTGAAATAGGTAAAGTTTATTTAACTCACTCACGTGAAACAGGTAAAGTTTAACATCACTACACGTGAAATAGGTAAAGTTTTATTTAACTCACTGCACGTGAAACAGGTAAAGTTTATTTAACTCACTTCACATGAAACAGGTAAAGTTTAACTCACTACACCGTGAAACAGGTAAAGTGTTACTGTAGACTCACTGCATGTGAAACAGGTAAAGTTTAACTCACTGCACGTGAAACAGTGACGTTTAACTCGCTGCACATGAAGTAGGTAAAGTTTATTCAACTCACTGGACATCGAAGCAGGTTATACGTTTAACTCGCTGTGCATGAGCAGGTGTTCTGCACAGCAGCAGAGGAGCTCTGCTTGAAAATGGAAACGTGTTTCAAGAGTAAAATGAGAAATGTGTTTCTTAAACCAAAAAACAACCAAGAATGCAACGAAAGTTCATTGCATTAACACGGCACAGGTAATTGTGGATGTATATTTTACCCAAAAGAACAATCAAAATATCAACCCATCACCCATTAAACAGTCACAAATCGTTTGTTGTTCTAATCTTGATTCGAGTCAATTCGAAAGGAAGTTTTATTTATCGACGGAAAAGGGCGAAACGTGCATCATAGTTAAAGGCCAAACCACCTGTTGTCTTTGTCACGAGACCATTGAGGATAACGTGCGATTCCAATCACGTATGGTCTTCATCAGAGAATGGTCAAGAAACGGCGTTTTATGTCCTTTTCAATATACATGCAAATGTAGTTATCGTAATGAGACTTGAAAATTAAAAATAATGTATGTGTTTAAATATTTAACGTTTGCCTCGTTATAACTTTTTGGGGATTTGGACTATTGCAAGGACATCCACCCACCTTTGAGCTCTCTAGTCTGGGTTTGATTCCCGACTGACCATAAACTGTCACCTGTTGTCTTGCAGACAGAGCAAGGTATCATGCGTGTTTCCGTCCATCGGATGCTCGTTAAGCCGGATGTCGCATCTGCTGGCAATGGCCTGTAATGTCAAAGATCCAGAGTGTCTTCGCAATGAGTAGTCCAATATCATCAGCACTCTGACAAATGATAGGTTTTTGCCAAAATCATCTCCAATCAAATGTCAGGCCTGGCAAACAGATTCCTGAAAGACTGGGTCAAATCTTTCTCTCGCAGATCCCCTTCCCTCCCAAAGAATCTGGGAATAATTATAATCTATGTTAGAAGTAGTAGTCGCAGTGGAAGTGTCCGAGTATCTCGTCCATATAACCTTTTCATTTGAATGCCCCACGTAGTACGCACATCGAGGGCCTCTGCACACGCTCTATCCACGTCTCATGTTTAAAACCACTGTGATTTTTCACGTGATATTTAACATACCATTCAGTCAGCAAGGAATTTGTTCTGTTTGAATGACGTGAAACTTGACGACGTAATTTCAGAACCAACTTGATCTTGGACTGTTTATCATTGAAAAAACCCGATCCATTTGAGAGAAAAGTATGAAGCTTTGCTTCCTGGTTCTAATTATTTGTACGGTGGCATGGTGGAGGTTCTCCCAATGTTTTGGCACATGTACAATTCACTTGATCTTCGCTGGCAGGGAAAAATAAACTCGGTCTTGTTTGAACCGAAAGAAAAGATGTGAGCCAGTGTGCAGAAATGAATGGTTTCTTAATTAGCGAAACTGTGCTCACAAAGTGACTGATCTACCTTTTGTGCACATGTGTAATGGACTTGGACTGGAAATTGCAACCTTCGTACAAATGGTGCTTTTCTCCCAAAGATAACTTTATGTGGTGCTGGTAGTTTTCCAGCATAGCTACAAAGACAACATCCAATATCAAGTGAAAAGTAAAGTGATGGCTCTCCTCGATTAGGGGAAAAGGCGGGTTACCTGGGGTGTTTCGGATCACAATTGAAGCTTCTCCTGTATTCCAATTATTTTTGTCCTGTTGGGTTGGTCACCAATCTCATACATTTGGATGTTGTGCATTTGTTTTTAGATTGTCTTTAGATTGTTTTCATACTTGTGCTTGGTATATGCAAAAACCGTTTCCTTAAGTAGACCTACACTTCCTTTCAATCTTCAACCAATGTCATGCAATCCATCATCGCAGTTGATATGAAATTCGTTCATTCTCCAACGGCCCTCATCTCCAGTTTTAGACAAGGTCACTCCACCTTAGACTGCTGCTCCTACTCACCGAGACACGAGAGTGGATGATTTCGGAATATTTTTGACATTATGCGATACTTTCTTCATTTTTCCAAACCTTACATCTGCTTGGCTTTTCTGGCCACAAACGAGTGCTTTCCTCCCAGATTTGAGGCTCATTTCCTCTCTGCATGATGGCCCGCTGTTCTCTTGGCTTGATTTTATGTCTCAAACAAAAAGTCTTGTTAATGTGGGTCATCCTTCTCATCACTTCATATCCCTGATCGTGGGTTTTTGCTTTTACAACACTCCAGCTAATCCTGGTTTGACAAGCTGAAAATATTCCTTTCTCGTTTGCAATTGTCCAAATCAACTTGAAAAGGATATGTTTTGAAATTCCATCAAGTTGAATCCTCAAAAGGAAATTAAATCATCATCCACCTGGAGCCTCGGCCATGAAATTCATTAAAGCAAAATGTATTTAATCAAGATTATCCCGAAGGCTTAAACCAAAATATTTCTTCCATCTCATGAGATGAGTTGATGCCCTTTCCTTGGACCGTGGTATCACAAAAACTGGCTTCTCATGAGGTCAACTTCCTTGACCTCTTATAGTCACCTTTCACAATTAACTTCTGATGTTTACAAGGTATTCATATGCAATTCGATGTTCAACAGGATGGTGGAGAGGTAGCACACTTACCCCTGGCGTCTAATCTGGTTCGATTCCTGACCTCATTATAAACCATTTGACTGGTGTTTTGCAGGCAGGTGTTGTGTCACAAAGTGTGCCATCCTTCAGACAAACATCAAGCCAAGTGTCTCGTCTGCTATACAAGTTGATAGATGTTAATGATCCCTGTTTTTTTTTTTAGATAGGGGAGTTATCTACGACACCCTGAACAAATTGCAAATTTTTGTCACTTTCAGTTGAATATCATGCTGACCAGTCGGTTCATGAAAGACCTTGGGAAAATTGGGACCATTAAATTAGTAGTGGTAGTAAATAAAGTAATTCAATTAAATTTGCTTGACTCTTTGGTCTTGAGGTCCTGCTGTTCAAGTTTTTGCTGCTAACCCTGACCAAGTTATTCTTTCCCACTGTGGATTACTCATTTATCCACTGTGGATTACTGTGGATCCACCGAAGGTGAAGGAGGTTATTGTTCACCCCTTTCTGTCTGTTTGTTACTTACGAAATCTAAAGATTGCGTAAGTAATTGATGACTTCCGTCCTCTGGTTTGTGTGTTGTTTGTAGGTATGATAACTCGAGAATGGAAGAAGCTACCAATGTCAAATTACACCACGTGATTCAGGAGGTGATGGCTAGTGCTGATTAGAGTTTGGTCAAAATCGGTCAAAGGTCAAGGTCACAGTGAGGTCAACATCCAAAAAAGAGTTATAACTCGAGAACGGAAGAAGCTACCAATGTCAAATTAACACCACGTGATTCAGGAGGGTGATGGCTAGTGCTGATTAGATTTGGTCAAAATCGGTCAACGGTCAAGTCACGTGAGGTCAACATTCGATTTTTGATGGTTTGGTACAGAATCATCGTAGAAACTTCTGGTTTGCGTCGCTCCTTCTCTAGAGACAGCTTTTATTAGACAAGTCAGAGTCAAGTTGACGATTTCGTAAGTACCAGTCTGACTCGCTTTTGTTGTGTTTGTTTGTTGTAGGCACGATAACTCGAGAACGGAAGAAGCTACCAATGTCATATACACCACGTGATTCAGGAGGGTGATGAGCTAGTGCTGATTAGATTTTGGTCAAATCGGTCAAAGGTCAAGGTCACAGTGAGGTCAAATATCGATTTTGATGGGCGTCCCATGATGCAGTGCGCTCGAGCAGACGCTTCGTTGAGTGACGTTAAGGTTTGCTGGAGAAATGGAGATTTTTGCTTCGCTCGACGTAAGATTCGTTTAACTTCGATTTTATTTCGTCTTCGGTTTTTGCGATCGCTTAGGACTTAAAACTGGGTTGTCAAATTCTGGTAAAAATCGAATGTTTTGGAGACGTTTTAAGATTGTATAAAAAATACTTCACTCGAAGCGTCACGGGTCGTCCCATGATGCAGTGCGCTCGAGAAGACGCTTCGTTGAGTCAGTAAAGGTTTAATTGCGTGAGAAATGGAGTATTTCGCTTCGCTCGACGTTACGAGTTCGTTTTAACTTCGATTTTAATTTTGTCTTCGTTTTTGCGATCGCTCTTAGGACGCTTGAAAGTCGGTTGTCGAAATTCTGACAGCGATGAATAACTGATATATATATATACTATATATAATAAATAATAAGTCTTTATCAGATTCTTCTGAAAAGTAATACACCCATTATCTGGCATATCCTGCTGGTACTGAATCACTTTTTTAAAAATAAACAAAAAAATGGAATTTTAGAAGAAATCTAGTTTTTGTCTGGACTCATTATCTGCAAACCACAGTGTAAAATCGTAAGACCACAATGAATTCAGAATTCAAGCTCCACTTGGGCTTCTGACTGATTCATGCTTTTATTAACAAGGTCAGAGGTCAAGTTGACGATTTCGTAAGTACCAGTCTATGACTGCTTGTTTGTTGTTTGTCCAGTCGTCTACAGCCCAAATGGCTGGACCAGTCGTTTCTTAAATTACACCTGATAGGCAATCTACCTGAGACGGTCCGCGTCCAAACCCCGTCTTAATCGGACTAAACGTCACGTCACACAACGTGAAAACACATTTTGGACATAACTCAGTGACCGGAAGTCGTAGCGACTTCCTGTTGATGCCAAAACAAACTTCAATGGAA
>CM068966.1:56334502-56355672 GCA_035128595.1 Eptatretus atami
TATCTAAGCCAGCTCGATTCCTGAAAGACTTGCCTCCTCTCCCTTCCGACCAAGCACCAATAAAAAGAAGAAGAATGTGCATATTAAGGAAGAAGTACTATACCTATAATAATCAGACCTGACAAAAAAAACCTCATATATCATCGTATGACGTTCCCCAATGAGATCCAGCTGAAAACATTGCAGGAAAAACCAAATTAATTTAATACTCTGCAGTGTTTAGCAGTTTAATATCAACATCATTCCTGGACATATGGCATTTACAGATAAAGTCTCGCCATGGATGAAACATATGTTCTGAGATGGTGGTTGTGACGAAAGTTCGTTTTAACAGCTTACTTTCCATGAATAACCCCCCCCTCTATCCTCCCAACACCGAACCAGCCAACAACTTCAAATAAAGAGCGTCCCTAGCGTTGACGCGATGCACTGCATGAATTTACCAAAAAAATTTTAAATATTTCAACTTCACTTTATAGGGATATACCTGTAGCACAGATATCACCTCATAGGTTTGAGAATTACATAACAGAATGTACACAATAAAAAGATGTACTCTTTGATGTCATCATATCTGTACTTTCATTAGTTATGCGAGCCTCAACATGACGTATGGTATGACGGACTCAATAGACACTACTGACGTCTCGGTTTCACAAGTGGGACACCAGACAAAGAGAGTTACATAAGGAGAGATGTCACAATAAAGAATTACACAACGAGAAGATGTACAAATATAGAGATGTACACAATAAGAATGTACACCAATATCAGTTTGTCTGTCCTTAGCCATCCAAAGATTACTTTTGATTATTTCCCAAATCAGAGCTCTGAGATATGTTTCCACCATCTTCATCGGCGAAGCAATGATGTAAATTCTGTCGATTGACTGTGATCATATTCTGTACTCTTCATACAGGCAGATAGCCTCCAATAGACACGACTGAATGTTTTTGTTTCAAAGGTTGAGATCACCATTTAAGCATTACCATCCATATTTAACTCATAAATGCTTCAACACCCCTCCCATGTATAATCAGTTGAACATCTGAGCTCTCAATATGAAAAATAGAGGTTGTCTTGCAAGCTCATGCTGCACCTGTCCAACAACAAGGACTTTAAATCCTTTGTCCCTCACCTAACCCACACTCTCTCATGTTTTTAGACTTCTCCAAATTCCTGTTCAGTTCTCTCCCTGGATTGAACTTTTTTTGGTTGATGTTTTCTCCATCAAAAATTTGTCAGTCTGGTGGAGTGTAAAAATTAATACCAGGTTCTAGCTTCATAGAAGAGCAGATGACAGAGAGCTGCAGAAGATTACAAACATCAAAGGTATGGAGAAGCTGAATATGTATACACGTTGCTTCTTGTTCTGTATGCAGCATGAGGTGTGGGTAGCATCATTGCCTGAGGGCACGTCTGTGCTGCGGATTACAATGCCTCTGCTGTAGCAGGGAATTTGGATTTGGTCATGCGCCGAGCGATAGCTCACCTATTGCTCTTCGCGAAGGACACCGTACAATCTTTAAGTCTACCAACGAATGCGCAGACGGGACGCCAGTTAAACGTCCCATCTAAGAAGGCACACTCATGATGAAACATCCTCCTTAATGAAGACAGTTTATTTCTGGATTTGAACCCAGCTTGACAGCTTAGAATACATTCGAAAGAACTGAAGTGAGGAAGCCGATAGAAGGAACATAAGAGACGACTATTCAAATTGGGAGAAAAAGGACAAAAAAAATTGCAGGTGCCAACCAGTCAAGACTTTGAGATGTAGCAGATAAGGTTTATGGAGGAATTGTGCAACCAGGATGGCTTGGAGAAAATAAGGTGTGAGGGACAGAGGAGCAAATGCAGATGTAAGCTGATATAAAATAGATGAACCAATCAACATTCCGTTGATGAGACAGGTCCTGAAATTGCCTTCTGCTGATGATACCAATGAGCAGAAAGCCTGTTTGATCGCCACAAGAGAACAATGGTATGAAATGCCAGCCTGAGTGGGCTATACTTACAGGAGCTCCATATGGAGCCTTGTATACCGCGATGAGGTCGTGGGATCAGTAATGACTTTGTCAATGACGAATACACAGACAAATGATTTACTTGATGTAGCTTCTTGATATAATCCCTTTCAATGAAAGCTTATGCAGATAGTGAGGCCAAGGAGTTCCAGGACTGCAACCTCTTGGCTTCCAGAAGAGTGATTGGATAGTGATTCCTGAACCTCGTGGAGAGACAATGTGAGAGCATGCGACTTGCTGCATTGAACATTTCATTCCAGTGGCTGACCAGACGGCTTCAATAAGTTCTGGTCTCACAAAAGGAATCAGCTGTGCCATCCTTCACCAGTGTGATGGATTGTATTGTTCGACAGGTGAGTCATCATCAAGTGTGAAAGTTGGTGTTCCAACAAATCTGAGTCATGATTTTTGATACTAAGAGACTGCTTTGTGGCAACCCAAGCCTGGGAAATATCATGGGAAAGGCATGTAAAAAGGCCACCTGTTTCTGCTCATAGCAGGACATCAGACCCAATCACTAAACAGGGGCAATGAATCACAAATTAAGACAACTTAGAAATCAAGTTGGATGTCAGATAATAAAGGCTCAAGAGATATCCAGAGATGGCCTTAACCTCTTGCTTGTGGATTCGGGCACCCATCCATTGCTACATCAGTGAAAAGTAGCATATATAAGGTGGAATGGCCAGGTCAGAAAACTAAACTAGTTGTCAGAGAATAGCCGTTAGAGAAGATATTTACTTTTATACAGTGAGCGGTGAAGAGCTAAACACAGATGGATTGGATGCAACAGAACTAAAGAAACAGCGGACACCAACACCAACGCAGGGTCGAGAGACAAAATAGAGGAGACTTGGACAAATAGAATGTGGAAAAGAAAAGTAGGGAGAAACACGTTGTAGACAAGATGATATAGAAGCAAACTCTCAGGAATTAAAACTTGAAATTTGGAAAGAGAGGATAGTGTCTGAGCCTTGAGGCGTGAGCTGCAATATGGACTCATGAAAGAGTGAGAACAGGGGACCTTTCAGCAGCCTTGATGCGATAATCTGTGTGAAGATGATTACAGACATCTGTATTGTGACCAGAGGTAGACAGGGGAAGCATGAGAAACATGGCAAAGGGAGCCAGACTGGTGAGTAGGGCTGGCAAGTAGGGATGGAAATAGGGACCAGGTACTTGTACTTATAAGAAGAGCAGACTGTAGTTGTAGTGAGAATCAGTTTTAGAACCTTGTTATGGATAGGAGTAAAAGTTTGCAGCTCCAAGGAGGAGACTTCCTCTGAAATAGATAGGATAATAGACTGGGAGCACATTCCTGAGGATTAGACACTTATGCATCGACCAGGTGCAGAAGATGTTGCAGCTGGGTAGGAAAAATCTTCAAATGGCAGGGGAATCCACATGCTGTATCGGACATTGTGTAAGGTGAAAGAGGTGGTACAGGAAGATGGATTTGGGACCTTGCCTTTTTGCTGAGACAGAGCTAAATAATCTTATTTTTCTCAAGCAGTCTTGAATACTCCATCTTTCGGAGAAAGGAAATGGAGGAGAATTTGTACCAGACACAGATGTGATCAGTTCTACCAGCTTTTAGGACTTGAGAGACTGGAGAATTTGGATATCAGCTGAGCCTGGGATGTTGGCCCCAGCTTTGCAGGGACCAAGATACACAATGATTCTGAGCTTTGCGGAGAGATTCACAGGTTGCATCAGTATGGTGCCTTGCAGGAGCAAAATGCAGTTGTTTCTATGTGATGGCCTCCCATAACAATGTGCATGAGGACTGAATAATGGACAGAAAAGTTAACTCGGTGGAAAATGAACTGATGAGAGGATAAATTAGTCTTGTTGTGTAAGAAATTCTAGTACCAGTCAATGCTTATCAGAGCTTGATGTGATGATGACCCATCGTTGACTGCAATAAGCAGAAATTTGGCCAGACAATCAGCCTCAGCAAAACCATAATAGTTGTTAGCTTTCTGGTGTTCTCTAATAACTGTCAAAAAAACACCCATTTTACAAACACGTGTTCAGAAAAGCCGCTGAGAGGAGCTGAGGAGAACATGGACAAACTTAAAAGAAAATTTGACATAACGAGTCCATAATGATTGGTGGAATTGGGAGAGTTGTGAAAAGTAAAGAAAGTCCAGCTTGTTCACAGAATACTTAGCTGCCTCAAACATTGCGAAAGTATGAAGCAACGTAAAGCCAGCCAGCATTCGGCATCAAAGTCTCCACAGCTTAGAAGAGCAGATATGGTGATACAAGAGCAGAGCATCAATGTTACAGAGAGAGTCTCTTATTTGGAGTCACCAAATTTGGGCGAGGAGGGAGATGCACACCACAGTGAAGGAAACAGTACCCTGTAATGGAGTATGTGCACAAAGACCAATGCACTCCATGCCATTGGGGGCCTAGTGAGGTACAGGTTACATCACCACCATCAGTACATGAATCAAGCCCTTCAGAGCCGGCAGACAATAATCAATAGACAGACAAAGTATGGGGCATCCTGTGAAAATAAATCCTTCCATAATAGATACAATATCTGGTTTAACGCAGCAGCCTGCATGATAGACTGTGAAGTTGAGCGCAGACACCTAGTATTGGTCGGACCAGAGTTTAAGAGGGGAATCAGAGGACAAGAGAAACACTGGCAAATTGGAGCCAGTACCGGGTGTGCAGGGACCGTGTGAGCAGACCAGGTTGTTTGGATGTGTAATGGCCCTCACTGAGGCCATCACATTCTGTAAAACTCAGATTAGCATGCGGAGTTGGCATTTCGTCAGAGTGCGATTGAGGGTTTGTGTGTGTAGAGTTGGCAGACTATATATGATGAGTCGGAGGGGACGTGACTCCCACTATTAGCCCGGAGCAGGAGAGTGAAGGAAGTGCTGGAGGAGGTGAACGGAAAAGAGTAAGTTAAAATAATTGCGTGATAGAAGATGGGGTACTGGTTGGAGATTAATTAGGAATGCATATCATTAAGTGGTGGAAATAATAGGAAGTTAGATGGGGAGTATGGAAAGAAGAATGTTGGAATACGATGACGGAGAGGCATGATGGAGTGCGAGAATATGATAAAAAATTTTTGTTTTTTTTGCCTGTCTCCCTACTGTAAGAGAGATTTCCGTAGAACAGTGTTGCCTTGGAGTGTTATTAAGGCGTTCGGGGAACTGGATTGTAAGTAAAATAAAAGAATAGGAATTGAGGAAGGAAAAGAGTCGAAGTAAAAAGCCAAGATGGTAAGCAGAGCAAGTGGCATCGTGGGCTTCCATGGAGGAGAAAGAAGAAAGGCTGAACAGAAAGATGTGTCCACAAACATGCGAAAAATTACAACTAACGAAACCACCAGAGGCTATTAACTAATGCAGGTGAAAAACAAGTTAAAGTTTAACTCACTACATGTGAGAATAGGTAAAGTTTATGTTAACTCAGCTACACGTGAAATAGGTAAATTATTTAACTCACTGCACGTGAAACAGTAAAGTTATTTAACTCAGCTGCACGTGAAACAGGTAAAGTTTACTGAACTCACTGCACGTGAAAACAGGTAAAGTTACTGAAACTCATTGCATGTGAAACAGGTAAAGTTTATTAACTCACTGCCGTGAAAACAAGGTAAAGTTTATTTAACTCACTGCACGTGGAAACAGGTGTAAAGATTACTGACTCATTGCATGTGAAACAGTAAAGTTTATTTAACTCACTTGCACGTGAAAACAGTAAAGTTTATTTAACCACTGCCACGGAAACAGGTAAGTTTACTGAACTCATGCACGTGAAAACAGGTAAGTTTATAACTCAGCACGTGAAACAGGTTAAGTTTATTTAACTCACTGCAGTGAAACAGGTAAAGTTTACTGAACACTGCACGTGAAATAGTAAAGCTTCAAACTCACCTACACGGAAATAGGTAAAGTTTATTTAACTCCTTCACTGAAACAGTAAAGTTTAACTCACTACACGTGAAATAGGTAAAGTTTATTTAACTCACTGCACGTGAAACAGGTAAAGTTTATTTAACTCACCTTCACATGAAACAGGTAAAGTTTAACTCACTACACCGTGAAACAGGTAAAGTGTACTGTAGATCTCATGCATGTGAACAGGTAAAGTTTAACTCCACTGCACGTGAACACAGTGACGTTTAACCGCTGACATGAAGTAGGTAAAAGTTATTCAACTCACTGACACGAAGCAGGTTATACGTTTAACTCGCTGTGCCATGAGCAGGTTTCTGCCACAGCAGCAGAGGAGCTCTGCTTGAAAATGGAAACGGTTTCAAGAGTAAAATGAGAAATGTGTTCTTAAACCAAAAAACAACCAAGAATGCAACAAAGTTCATTGCCATTAACACGGGCACAGGAATTGTGGGAAATGTATATTTTACCCAAAAAGAACAATCAAAATATCAACCCATCACCCATTAAAACAGTCACAAATCGTTCTGTTGTTCTAATCGTTGATTCGAGTCAAATCGAAAGGATAGTTTATTTATCGACGGAAAAGGGCGAAACGTGCATCAGTAGTTAAAGCCAAACCACCTGTGTCTTGTCACGAGACCCATGAGGATAAACGTGACAGATTCCAATCACGTATGGTCTTCATCAGAGAATGTCAGAAACGGCGTTTTATGTCCTTTTCAATATACATGCAAATGTAGTTACGTAATGAGACTTAAAATTAAAAATAATGATGTGTTTAAATATTTATACGTCTTGCCCGTTATACCTTTTTGGGGATTTGGACTATTGCAAGGACCACCCACCCACCTTTGAGCTCTCTAGTTGGGTTGATTCCCGACTGACTCATAAACTGTCACCCTGTTGTCTGCAGACAAGAGCAAGTATCATGCGTGTTTCCGTCCATCGATGCTCGAAGCCGGAGTCGCATCTGTGGCAATGGCTGTAATGTCAAAATCCAGAGTTGTCTTCGCAATGAGTAGTCCAATGATCATCAGCCTCTGAACAAATGATAGGTTTTTCCAAAAATCATCTCCAATCAAAACTGTCAGGCCTGTGCAAACGATTCCCTGAAAGACTGGGTCAAAAATCTTCTCTCGCAGATCCCTTCCCTCCCAAAAATCTGGGAATAATTATAATCTATAGTTAGAGTAGTAGCGGCAGTGGAAGTGTCCTAGTATCTCGTCCATATAACCTTATTCATTTGAATGCCCACGTAGTATGCACATCGAGGGCCTCTGCACACGCTCTATCCACGTCTCATGTTTAAACCACTGTGATTTTTCACGTGATATTTAAATACCATTCAGTCCAGCAAGGATGTTGTTCTGTTTGAATACGTGAAACTGACGACCGTAATTTCAGAAACCCCAACTTATCTTTGGACTGTTATCATTGAAAAAACCCGATCCATTTGAGAGAAAAGTATGAAGCTTGCATTTGCCTGGTTACTAATTATTTTTACGGTGGCATGGTGGAGGTCTCCCAATGTTTGGCGCAAAAAAAAAAACATGTACAATTCACTTGAATCTTTCCGCCTGCAGGAAAAATAAACTCGTCTGTTTGAACCGAAAGAAACAGATTGTGAGCCAGTGTCAGGAAATGGAATGGTTTCTGTAAATTAGCGAAACTGTCTCACAAAGTGACTGATCTATCCTTTGTGCACATGTGTAATGACTTGGACTGGAAATTGCAACCTTCGTACAAATGGTGCTTTTCTCCCAAAGATAACCTTTATGGTGGTGCTGGTAGTTTCCAAGCATAGCTACAAAGAAACATCCAATATCAAGTGAAAAGTAAAAAGTGATGCTCTCCTCGATTAGGGGAAACAGGCGGGTTACCTGGGGTGTTTCGGATCACAAATTTGAGCTTCTCCTGTATTCCAATTATTTTTGTCCTGTTGGTTGTGTCACCAATTCTCATACATTTGGATGTTGTGCATTGTTTTAGATGTCTTTAGATTGTTTCAACTTTGTGCTTGGTATATGCAAAAACCTTCCTTAAGTAGACCTACACTTCCTTTCAATCTTCAACAATGTCATGCAATCCATCCATCGCAGATTGATATGAAATTCGTTCATTCTCCAACGGCCCTCATCTCCAGTTTCTAGACAAGGTCACTCCACCTGTAGACTGCTGCCTCCTACTCACCGAGACACGAGAGTGGATGTTTCGGAATATTTTGACATTATGCGATACTTTCTTCATTTTTCCCAACCTACATCTGCTTGGCTTTTATCTGGCCGACAACGAGTGCTTTCCTCCCAGATTTGAGGCTCACTTCTCTCTGCCATGATGCCGCTGTCTCTGGCTGATTTTATGTCTCAAACAAAAAGTCTGTTAATGTGGGTCATCTTCTCATCACTTCATATCCCTGATCCGTGGGTTTGTTGCTTTTACAACACCCAGCAATCCTGGTGGACAAGCTGAAAATATTCCTTCTCGTTTGCAATTGGTCCAAATCAACTTGAAAAGGAATGTTTGAAATTCCATCAAGTTGAATCCTCAAAAGAAAATTAAATCATATCCACCTGGAGCCTCGGCCATGAAATTTCATTAAAGCAAAATGTAGTTGTATCAAGATTATCCCGAAGGGCTTAAACCAAAATATTTCTTCCATCTCAGTGAGATGAGTGATGCCCTTTCCTTGGACTGGGTATCACAAAAACTGGCTTCTCATGAGTCAACTCCTTGACCCTGCGTTATAGTTCACCTTTCACAATTAACTTCTGATGTTTACAAGTATTCATATGCAATTTCGTATGCTTCACAGGTGGTGAGAGGTAGCACACTTACCCCTGTGGCGTCTAATCTGGTTCGATTTCCTGACCTCATATAAACCATTGACTGGTGTTTGCAGGCAGGTGTTGTGTCACAAAGTGTGCCATCCTTCAGACAACATCGAAGCCAAAGTGTCTCGTCTGCTATACAAGTTGATAGCAGTTAATGATCCCTGTTTTTTTTTTTAGATTAGGGGAGTTATCTACGGAACACCTGAACAAATTGCAATTTTTGTCACTTTCAGTTGAATATCATGCTGACCAGTCGGTTCATAAAGACCTTGGGAAAAATTGACCCATTAAAATTAGTAGTGGTATAAATAAAGTAATCAATTAAATTTTGCTCTGACTCTTCTGGTCTTGAGGTCCTGCATGTTCAAGTTTTTGTCTAACCCTGACCAAGTTATTCTTCCCACGTGGATTATCATTTATCCCACTAGTGGATTACTTGGATCCAGCCGAAGGAAGGAGGTTATTGTTCACCCCTTTCTGTCTGTTGTTAACTTACGAAATCTTTAAAGATTGCGTAAGTAATGATGACTTCCGGTCCTCTGGTTTGTGTGTTGTTTGTAGTATGATAACTCGAGAATGGAAGAAGCTACCAATGTCAAATTACACACGTGATTCAGGAGGTGATGGCTAGTGCTGATTAGAAGTTGTGTCAAATCGAGTCAAAGGTCAATCACAGTGGGTCAACATCCAAAAAAAGTTATAACTCGAAACGGAAGAAGCTACCAATGTCAAATTAACACCACGTGATTCAGGAGGGTGATGGCTAGTGCTGATAGATTGTGTCAAAATGCGTCAACGTCAAAGTCACCGTGAGTCAACATTCGATTTTTGATGGTTTGGTACAGAACATCGTTAGAAACTTCTGTTTCCGTCCTCCTTCTCTAGAACAGCTTTATTAGACAAGTCAGAGTCAAGTTACGATTTCGTAAGTACCAGTCTACTGCTTTTGTTGTGTTTGTTTGTTGTAGGCACATAAACTCGAAACGGAAGAAGCTACCAATTCATATACACCACGTGATTCGAGGAGGGTGAATGAGCTATGCTGATTAGATTTTGGTCAAAATCGTCAAAGGTCAATCACAGTGAGGTCAAATATCGAATTTTGATGGTGCGTCCCAATCATGCAAGTGCGCCGAGCAGACGCTCGTTGCAGTGACGTTAAGGTTTGCGTGGAGAAATGGAGAGTTTTTGCTTCGCTCGACGTAAGATTCGTTTAACTTCAATTTTTCATTTCGTCCTTCGGTTTTTGCGATCGCTTATGACTTAAAACTGGCGTTGTCAAAATTCTGGTAAAAATCGAATGTTTGAGACGTCTGTTAAGATTGTATAAAAAATTTAAACTTCACTCGAAGCGTCACGGGTCGCTCCCATGATGCAGTGCGCTCGAGAAGACGTCGTTGATCAGTAAAGTTTAATGCGTTGAAATGGATATTTCCCGCTGACGTCGAGTCGTTTAACTTCGATTTTAATTTTGTCTTCGTTTTTGCGATCGCTCTTAGGACGTTGAAAGTGGTTGTCGAAGATTCTGAACAGCGATGAATAACTGATATTATATATATACTATATATAATAAATAATAAGTCTTTTATCAGATTCTTCTGAAAAGTAATACACCCATTATTCTGGATCCTGCTGGTACCTGAATCACTTTTTTAAAAATAAACAAAAAAATGGAATTTTAGAAGAAATCTAGTTTTTGTCTGGACTCATATCTGCAAACCACAGTTTGTAAAATCGTAGCCACAATGAATTCGAGAATCAAGCTCCCACTTGGGCTTCTGACTGAATTCGATGCTTTTATTAACCCAAGGTCAGAGGTCAAGTTGACGATTCAGTAAGTAACCAGTCTAGACTGCTCTGTTTGTTGTTTGTTCCATCGATCTACAGCCCAAATGCTGGACCAGTCGTTCTTAAATTACACCTGTAGGCAATCACCTGAACGGTCCGCGTCCAAAACCCCGCTCTAATCGCTAAACGTCACGCACACAACGTGAAAACACATTTTGACATAACTCAGTACCGGAAGTACGTAGCGACATTCGTTGAATGCCAAACAAACTTCATGGAATATCTAAAATGTTTTAAAATGCCATGTTAGGACAATTAGCACAGTTTTCTCAAGCGTATGACGTCAAAGTTTAGCTATGCGTTGATTTAATTTTGTTACTTGCGAAATCTTCGATTTGTCAAGTATGTTGTCTGTTACGTTTGTCGGGTCGTCTACAGCCAAACAGCGGACCAGTCGGTTCTATAAATATTTACACCCTGATAGCCAATCCACCTGAGACGGTCCGCGATCCAACCCGTGTCTTAATCGGACTAAACTCACGGACGTGATGTCACACAACGTAAAAACACATTCATTGGAATGAACTCAGTGACCGGAAGTCGTAGCGACTTCCGCGTTGACGCCAAATAAACTCATTCAAAATATCTTAAATGATTACGTAAAGTGCATCTTATTACAAAATTACGCATAGTTTCGCAAGCGTATGACGTCAAATTTTGTCCTATAACGTCATTTTAAAAAAATTTACGCTCGTGCTGCACCGAAACTACTGAAGCGATCGTTCTCAAAAGTTTAACACGTTGATAGCAAATCTTTCCTGAATAGTTGGATCAATCACGTATAATCGCATTAACGTCACGACTTACATCAAAAAAAGTGAAAACAGGCTTTTGACATAACTTCAGTAACCGGAAGTCGTAGCGACTTCCTGTTGACGCCAAAACAAACTTCAATGGAATATCTAAATGTTTAAAAATTCATGTTAGTACAAATTATGGACAGTTTTCACAAGCGTATGACGTCAAAGTTTTTAGCTATTGGTGTGATTTAAAAAAAATTCTATTCGTTCTACAGGTCACAATTCTTAACCGTTTTGGAATGAAATTTTAACAGCTGATAAGAAATCACAGTGCAAAAGTAGTGACTTTTGGTGATGTTCAAGATCAGGATCTGGATTCTGCATCACTTTATATATCGCCCATTATAAACCATGGGTAATTTTGTGAATTACACATGGCTATTTCTCAAACAGTTTTGCATTATTATATTGAAACTTATACTGTCTATTTATGCATGTAATATTAACATGTGTACAAGTTTGATCGAAATTGACCCAAGGTCAGGGTCACACAAACATGAAAAACACAAATATAAACACATATTTTTGTTTTACAACTATTTCAAACTGATAACGGGATCGTAAAGCTGGTTGAAAAGCAATGTTCCTAGGTATTTTCACATATTTTCTACGATCAGAATGAAGGCAACAAGACACGATGATAAGTTGTTGAATGTCACATGGTGGCTTTAAATGAGTTGCGAAATTTTCATCTGCTGCCGTTACCATGACAACGCGCGCCTGATAATTGTTATTTGTGATGTTGGTCATTTATTATGTGACGAACATAATAAACACACAATTCGTGACATTACAGCTTGGACCACCACACGGAAAGGTCAACTAATTCGCCAAGTGTCGTGCAAAGCACGACTTTTCATTTGTTTGTTTGTTTGTATACAGGATCTCAAAAAGTTGTGGACAGATCTGGACGAAATTTTGTGGATAGTTTCAGCGTGTGACAATGACAAACTGATTCGAT
Organism: Eptatretus atami; assembly: GCA_035128595.1. Taxonomy (NCBI): domain Eukaryota; kingdom Metazoa; phylum Chordata; class Myxini; order Myxiniformes; family Myxinidae; genus Eptatretus; species Eptatretus atami. Next base: position 56,346,899 of record CM068966.1, read on the forward strand.
TTTGGTGAAGATCCGTATCCAGATCCGATTACGATAATTATTTAAATGATTCTTTACCATTGAGAGATAGGGCCAAAAATGATATATAGCACGATATCTCTAAAAGTTGTGGATGGATTCGGATGAAACTTTGTGGACACATTGGGTATGCGACAAGCAAGAATTATTCAATTTTGGTGAACATCCAGATCCGGATCCGACTGCTAGAAATTTTAAAGTGATTCTTCACCATTGAGAGATCGTGCTAAACTAATATATAGCACGATATCTCAAAAAGTTGCGGACGGATTCAAACGAAACTTAGTGGACAGGTTGGGTGTTTCACAAGGATGAACTGCTTCCATTTTGGTGAAGATCCGAATCCGGATCCGGCTACTAGAATTTTTTAAGTGATTCTTCACCATGAGAGATCGGGCCAAAAATGATATATAACACGATATCTCAAAAAGTTGTGGATGGATTCAAACGAAACTTGATGGTTATGTTGGGTGTGTGACAAGGACGAAGCGTTTCGATTTTGGTGAAGACCCGAATCCGGATGTAGACACGAGAATTATTTAATTTAATAAAGTGATTCTTCACCATTGAGAGACGGCCAAAAACGATATAGTTCTGTATAGCATGATATTTCAAAAATGTATTTGGCCCAATATGTTCTCGTGGATCAGGCATTGCGTGGTGGAGGTATGCGCTCCACCGAGTGCCCTTCTAGTTACCAATTGTTCTTTGGCTTTCCCTCCCGACTCATTTCAATGTGATCTTTCCTCCATCTGCTGTTCTAGGAAGTGAAAGCCTATTCTTGTGGTTATTTCTTCTTCTTCTCTATTCCCAAAACTCATCTCACAAATTATCTGTTTTCCTTTATCTCTCGCATTACTTTCCTCATCTCTGGAACACCTTCGTTTCTCACTCTAATCATGTTCTCTATTTCTTCTTGTAGTTTCATCAGCTCGTTGTTGAATCTTCCAAAAACAGTCTTTGTGTAGACATCTACTGTATGATCTTGAATATCGAGTTTTTTGTTTCTTCATGAAGTCATCCCTCTTGAACACACTCATGCAGGTGAACCAGGTTAAACGATTCATCATTATCACACAGTTATTTACTAGCAACATCCTTTAAGGTATCATCCCCAGGCCAAAATGCTACAGTTAGAACCATAGTATCTGAGAGTAATACTCTCATACACTGGAGTTGGTAACAGGTCCTATAGTCGAGGCACCCTGTGGATATACCCGAAACAAATTGCAATAGTTTTCGGACATTATTTTTCCAAGTCCTTGTACATCTGGGAGATTCATATTGAAAATCTACCAAAATAAAAATAGTGGAACATATTTTTAGGGAGACAGTTTAGCCGTACCCCCTTAAATTCCAGAAATTGTGTCGGGTGAAAATACAAAATAACAGAAATACATCCAAATGCTTTCAAAATGAGTTATAAATGTTATGGATGAATCATATAGTCATATTAAATGTCACTATTAGTCCAGTTTATACAAACAGCAAGAGTTCAGTAGAGTGCAAACCCTGTCCCGGCCAAAAACGCGGATCGATTTTTACCTCAATACCGATGTACTTGTATTGTTGTCATATAAAGCATAAAATAGGCCAATGTACTCCTATTTATGTTATAATATGATCTACATACAAATATCCATGATTCTTAAAAATGTGTAGCTCTGCAAGTTTTACACGGTGTGAGATCGGTTTAGTAATGATTTATTGATGATTTTTTTGCAGAAAGTCTGAAGTTGAACACATCAAGATGGATGACTGTGTAATTTGCCAAAAAACAGTGTCAGGTGGAGAGCGAACTGTTACATTAACAAAAAAGGGATGTGATGGTATCCTGAAAGCCAGAGGAAAAGATATAACAGTCGCAGCTGGCCAGTCTGTCCATGTGAAGTGCAGAAGTGACTATACCAACCCTAGATCAATCCTGTATCACAACAAACGTAAACTTTCTGGTGAACAGGATCATCTCTCAGCAACAACTTAGATCGAAAGAAACTACATTCAGTTATGACGAGGATGTGTAGTTGTGGTTGTCCAGATGTATACAAAGGCAAGAAATCAGAACATAAACTTATTCCTGTTAGAACAAAATACTGAAGGCATGTGATGAGTTCAAGGGAGAATGGGCTGACATTGTAAGAGGTAGGGTGCTTTTTGTTCAAGACCTGCTGCTGCAGATGCAGTATATCACAACATTTGTAGTGTTAACTTTAGAACTGGGAAACAAGTGCCAATCGTTTTTCAGCAAGCCATAGAGCAGAGAGCTGCAAAATGCAAGAAAATCAGTGGAAGTGGCAGACCAAGGACTCGAAAAAATCCGAAGCTTTTCAAGCAGTAGTAGAGTATCTTGAAAACAATGATGACGAGCAGGTGACCATCAACGATTTGATAAGCAAGATGAAAGAATATCTCCAGATACTGACATAGAGCCGTACAGCTTTCCACATATGAAATCTGAACTAAAAAAACATTTCAGTGACAGAATAATCATCACAGAGATCATGGCAAACAAAATGTAGTAGCATTTCACACACCGCTTCCAACATCCTACATATTTTCATCAACAAACGATGCAAGACAAAAAGGATGAGAAGACCCACATAATTGAAGCAGCAGCTAAGTTCATAAACAGACATAAAAGACCTTGATCAGACCAGGAACACCTATCCAATGCCGCCGAATATCAACAGAAACAGCACTGGAGTTCGTGCCACCATCCTTGCAGCAGTTGTTAAACACAATTTCTGTTGGAAAAGATCGAAGCACCAAAATTGCTTCAATAGGACAAGCGATCATGCAGGCAACGCGCCTCGTATCCTTCTGGCACCATTACAAATTGGTTTGGGTGTTCAAATGCACCACACTTCCAATCAAAATTTTTGGTGGATTCTTTATATCACCATGGGTTTCCTGCTCTAACAGTGAAGTGAAGAAGTAAGAAGAGAGTTCTTCAGTTGCACATGGCACAGAGATTCAAAACTTCAGTGCAAACAATTTTATACAATATTCTGCTGACAATGTTACCACAATGTGAGAAGTATTGACGGTAAGGGTACGTTCCACGGTATGGGAATTATTGCTATGGTGACACCCGGGACAAAATCATCAAGAACCATTCCAAGAGTGAAGTCACATCTGTGTGATATTGCTTCTGTTGGACGGATAAATGTTCAGCACTTCTCAGAAAGAGATAGCCTCCAGTCTCTTCCTCTACCAGCCAATAACAAACCCAAATGCGAAAGACCGTGTGCAGATGTAGATCTACTTTGGAAGTCATCGCTGCTGCTGAAAGTTCCAAGACCCCAGTGGTCTGGGGTTCATGCAGCTCACAGGCGTTAATTGAGTTTTAGATGGCCGTGGCTCCCGATGTTTCACAACAGATTCAGTTTCAATTGTGATTGTTTAACCCTGGTTTATACAGATGTACTTGATGTTAATACTATGTTTATATAATTACTATTTAAAGTTACATAAATTTATAAACTCGAGACTTCAATATGTGTAATGTTACCGGAACGTACTGTGGCCAGCCGCCGCGGAGCCGGTCACCGCCAATTTTACGAATGTGGACCATTCTGACCCATATCAAGTATTTCTATAGGTTTAGATTATGTTTTTAACTTCCAATGCAATATCTGATGCTCCTTGTCGTATATTAAACTATTGTTTATAAGACTGAAACACATTTTTGTTTTTTCATTTTCGACATTCAATTTTTGAATTTTACAGGTGGGGGTAAGTTTTCTCAAAAAAAAAAATGTTCCACTGAATCGATTTTGGTAGATTTTTAATAGGTAGTCCCAGGTACATTAGGAATCATCAAAACAGGTTTGAAACTATTGCAATTTGTTTCGGGTTACCACCTTTTTCAGCACGGTTGCCCGGACTACTACTTATAGTAGTCTGCAAAGAATTACTACAGGAAAGGACTGCACTTTGTGTCTGGGTCATCTTTACAATGTAGTTCATGAACTTTAGCCCTTAAATTGTAATAAAGATTCAGGTCTAGAGGACAATGCCAGAACGGATTTGGTCTTCGCTTCATTAATCGTGTATTGATGACGTTTTATGCTCAGAATCGATAACTGTACCCCTGGGACGGTCAACGAGTGCATCATTGAACCCATCCTAAGCTGAAGCTGAAGATGAGTGTTCAGAGATTAAGGGATGTAAAGGATACAGTAGACACATGCTTAGATAGAGTAGGGAACATCTGCCTGGTCTCTGACAATGCACGTCAGATTGGGAAATGGTAAAATAAATTATTCATCCAAATGGCTCATCCATGACCTTTGCGGAGGGGTTAGTCTGCCTGCTCCACCTGATATCGTTTGTACATCATATTATTATCATGTCACTTGGTTTTTCATGGTTAGAAGATTTTTTTTTTTTGAAGTCCATTCTTTGGTGTTGACTTTTGTCTTGGGGACCTACATAGTCCTCCGCTGCTCCCCCCCCCCCCCTAATAAATAAATAAACAATCATTTTACTGGACATACAAGTGAAGAAGTCTAAGTGTTGCTGTCACAGTTCGATCACTCAACTCACATCACTTGGACTCGAATCTGGAGTGCCATGTATATTGTGACTAATGTTGCCTTTCATGCAGTACAAGTACATTGCTGTCTATCCAAGCTTTTCGTGGAGCTAAATTCACAAAAATAGTCATTCATATTAAAGATAGTATAATATATGAGTGACAAGACACCTCGTGAATGTCCTTAACTGGCGCATGTGCCAGACATTGCAATTAATCTACAATCCCTTGGGTTCATCTTGGATTCCAACCGAGGAGAAAAGATCAGAAAACTTGGGAATGCCAAGGTGTCACCACAGATAAGAATCCAGGTAGGGTCGAATTGCCAAGCTGATGGGAATGTTGTCATAATTATTTTTGCTTCATCTCAAGTACCTCAATTGCTCATGAGATCCTGTAAACTGTGTAACAATCCTCGAGTAAGAATCAAAACTGTGTCTGTCTGTGTGTCCGTCTTCCTCTGTCGTGTTGAGAGAAGTAACATCAACATAGAGTTAACTTGCATGAGAGCGATAACGGATATGTGAGCATTTAATATTACAACTAGAAGGGCACTCGTTAGAGCAGGTACCTCCACCCTGTAATGCCTGATCCACGAGAACATATCTGGCCCAATACATTTTTGTAATGTGCTGGAAATGTTTTTTAAGCCCTATATCTTAATGGAAAAGAATCACTTTAAAAATTAAATAATTCTCGTATCCCGATGTAGATTTGGATCTTCACCAAAATCGAATCACTTAGTCATTGCCACACACCTAAACTGTCCACCAAGTTTCGTCCGAATCCATCTACAACTTTTTGAGATATCGTATCGTGCTATATATCGGTTTCGCACTCTCTCTCAATGGTGAAGAATCACTTAAAAAAATTATCAGATCCAGATCCAGATATGGATCTTCACCAAAATTGAAGCATTTCTTCCTCGTCCCACACCCAACATATCCACCAAGTTTACTCCAAATCCATCCACAACTTTTTGAGATATAGTGCTATATATCGTTTTTGGCCCCGTTTCTCAATGGCAAAGAATCACTTAGAAATTATAGTAGTCGGATCCAGATCCGGATCTTCACCCAAATCTAATCAGTTCGTTCTTATTACACACCGAAACTGTCCACAAAATTTCCATCCGGATCCATCTACAACTTTTTGAGATAACCTGTACACAGACAGACAAACAGACAGAAAGGGGTGAAAACATAACCTCCTTCACCTTCGGTGGTATCATGCTATCCAGTACTGCATCGTTTTTTGCCCTATCTTTCGATTGTGAAGAATCACTTAAAAAAATAAATAATTCTCGTACCCAGATCCAGATTCGGATCTTCACCAAAATCGAATCAATTCGTCCTTGCGATACACCCAATCTGTCCACCATGTTTCGTCCGAATCCGTCCACAACTTTTTGAGATATCGTGCTGTGTATCATTTTTAGCCCCGTCTCTCAATGGTGAAGAATCACTTGAAAAATTGTAGTCGGCGGATCCGGATCCGGATCTTTCACCAAAGTCTAATCAGTTAGTCTTCGTGGCACACCGAACCTGTCCACAAAATTTCATCTGTATCCGTCCACAACTTTTTGAGATACCCTGTGCACAGACAAAATTAAAATAATTTTACATCTGTCTGTCCAGTTTCGTATCTCCTCTTTCACCACTTCATGTGTAATCATTAAACTATGTAAGCATAATTGGTAATGTCTTCAGATTCTGCTTACAGAATCTACATTTAATTACCACTCCTTTTAATCCTGCTCGGCCGGTCGAAAGTTGACTTTTCTCAAAGCGGGGCCACGCTGGATGACGTCACAGGATTCCCCTCGGCTTCAAGCCAAATAGTCACAGGATTGTGGTTGTTGTTGTTTCTATGGTCCTCCTGTCCTAGCAAATGCCATTCCATCACATCATCCATCCTCAACGGGTATAACATAAGATTAAAATTTCATTTTCCTGAAACAAAGACACTTAGAGAAAGTAGGAAGCCATTTGGTCTATCAGGCCTGCAATGTATCCACACACCCCATTGATTTAATCGATTAATTTAGTTATCTTCTATGTATTAACTTATCCATTAAATTAAATTATTAACTTATCCATTAAATATCTTCGATGCATGGTCGGGGCTGGCAGGATGGCCTCGAAGTATGTACATTCGCTTCTTTGCTCTTTAGCCTGGGCTCGAATGTCATTCCAGCCATAAACTGTCATCTTGGTGCTTCACAGGCAGTGTGATTCATCAGTGGGTGTGTTGTCCTTCGGATGGACGTTAAATGGAAATCCCATCTGCTGGCGTTCGTTGGTAGACATTAAAGATCCCACTGTGTCTGTGAAGAGAAGGCAAGCTATCGCCAGAACCCTGAACAAATTCCTGCTCTAACTACTGCTGGGAAGGCAATGGCAAACCACCCAGTATAACCCTTGCCAAAAAACTGCTTCGGCACCATTGGTGCTCCATAACAGAGGATGGCACATCAGAATCGGAATGCATGGTTGATCCACCTACTACTTCTACTACTGCGAGGTATTATCTCTATTCTTACATAAACCTGAATGTCCACATCCCTTTGTAATCATCTTAAGTGTTATCATCATAATCATATGACAATGAGATGATCAGGTAAATATAAATATCATTGCCCCAGGTTTCTGCAAGGGCACACATGGTCCACCAGCAACCCCCTTTTGCTGAAACTCTTAAAAATCCAGAACCACTGATCACGTCCACTCATTGGTTCCTCTTTTTACCCCACCTGTGGAACCAACTTCCAAATCCCCTTCAAAATCATTCTTCCCTCCAGATTTATCAAGACAGCTGTTCTCCACCATACAAAATCACGATCTTTCCTAAACCAGTTAAACCACCCCCTACTCCTCCCCTCAAATTTTGTTTCTGTATCAAACTCGTCCACCCCATGTGTTCTCCCCTACCCATCATCATTACCCACATCCCTTGTTTGACCGTCTATGTCTATTTTTTGTCCCTTCGAGCCCTGCTGTTGGTGTCTCCCCTCACTTTCTGCTGTTTATTTTTCTGTTACGTCCTGAATCCGTCTGTATTTCAACTCTTCCACGAACCTTGACCGTGTACAAAAAAAAGGATTTTGTAATATTTTGAAGAGTGAAGTGTTTTACGGTGGCCGAGTGCAAATCCTGCCACCAACTCCGAATAAATAGTAACCCAACTGCAGGAGGACGTCCGCAGACACAGTTGGGCACTAGATAGTGATGGCGGTTGGCTCACAAGGAGCTCCTCCGCCCTTTGACAGGTTTTGTTCTTCATCCTGCAGGGTGTCCATATCATTCACCTTCCTCACCAAAAAACTTGGTGGGGGGACAGTTTTAGTCGCAACAACCGAACGCGAGACAGGTTAGTACAGGTTTACATAGGTACCTGTAGCAAGTCACAGATTTAATCTGACCTGATTGCAATAATTTGTATGAGATTTGTCAGGATTTAAAGCCATGCTCCATGCATTGGACCACTTGTGATTTTATCCAGATACCAGAGAGTGAAGAAGCTGCTGCTTGCCAATCTGAGGGATGACATGGTATGGCAGAGGGTGGAGTCATCAGCAAAGAGATAAAGATAATTTTCCAAAGAGTTGATGAAAACGAGAAAAAGCACTGGACCCAAAACACTGCCTGGGGAAACTCCAGCCTGGACAGGAAGAGGGGAGGGAGAATTCCTCTAATGGCCACACGTTGTTTGGGACAGGAGAGGAGGTCTGCGAGCCAAGAGAGGAGATTGCCTTGGATACCATAGGAAGAGAGTTTGGTGAGCAGGGCAGGGTGCCAGACCATATCGAAAGCACGTGATATGTCGAGGGAGATGGCTCTGATTTCATGTTTGGCATTGAGGACCTCCTTCCATTGTTGGGAAGCAGAAGCAGCAAGTCCAGGGTAGAGTGACCTGGTCTGAATCCAAATTGATGATCGGAAATCAGGCGATTGAAGAACAGGAAGGATTTAATGTCTGAAGCGATGATGGATTCCATAACCTTGCTGATGATTGGGAGAAGGATAATTGGTCTGTAGTTACCGGGATCTGGTTTTGTAACTTTTTTATGCAGAGTAGTAATGTTTTCTGATTTTCAAGCAGAAGGCAGATGACCTTGAGCAAATGAGATGGTGAATAGAACAGAGAGAAGGTGAGGTAGAGCAGTTGAGCAGGTTTTTAGGACACGTGGGTTGATGCCGTCGAGACCAGTTGCAGAATC
>CM068966.1:56380654-56394199 GCA_035128595.1 Eptatretus atami
TTCCATATCCACGCCCATGCTTCTATCCGTCACTCATCCTTACAATCACGCCCCTTTTCCATATCCATGCCTCCATCCGTCACTCATCCTGACAATCACGCCCCTTTTCCATATCCACGTCCATGCTTCCACCCCTCGCTCATCCTTACAATCACGCCCCTTTTCCATATCCACGCCCATGCTTACATCCGTCACTCATCCTTACAATCACGCCCTTTTCCATATCCACGCCCATGCTTCCACCCGTCACTCATCCTTACATCACGCCCTTTTCCATATCCACCCATGCTCCATCACTCATTAACACAATCACGCCCCTTTTCCATATTCATGCCCATGCTTCCATCCGTCACTCGTGCATACGCCCATTATTCTCGCAAGTTTGTTCGATTTTGTCCCCAAAGCCGCTGGTGTTTCCATGGTTACTAATCCCTGTAACCACGCGCCTCTTCTATTAACCACACCCCAGCATTATAACCATGCACGCATGTGACGTGCGCGTCTTTTCTGGATTCCCTTCTCCCTCACACCCTCCAAATCTAGAATTCCTTCTCAGGACCTCTGGTTGTGCTGATGAGGTAATTCGGCAAACCCTGAAGCCGAGAAAAAAAAGAAGTGTAATGGTAAAAGGCTTTTCCCTCGAACCTGAATGAAGTATTTTTATTTTACATTTATTCCACGGATTATTTGTAATTAAATTATGAGAGCATACAAGTCGGATTATGCAAATAAGATAATTATACAATAGCTCACAGTAGCACAACTGCCTGGCCGGGTCCCTGAGACCCTGCCTTGCATCTAAGGGTCGAAAGTAAATAATGACCTCGGACAAATTTCAAACGACACGGGTTAAATATCTGCTTGAGAGAATGCCACATAGCTATTTGGGCAGTGCATACGTTCACAGACCACTGTCTCAATGGTTGAGGCCGATCTTCACAAGGCATTTATCCATTTGAATTTGAACACAAGACAAATTGTTTTATCATCGTTACATATTTATTCATTAACTCATTGAAATAATGGAGTATTTAGCTCTTCATGCCATTAACTCTCTTCACGGGAAGCGAGATCTAAACAGGAAGTGGATGTCCGACAGTTTATGGTTTAATCCGATCGTTTGTCTTTCTGTGTAATTTTTTTAACAATGGATTATGAGTCACCTAATTGTGTTCATAAATTTTTGTTAATAATTGGTTCATAAATAAATATATTCTTGGCGAAGCATCTTAAATACACATCAAAGTTACAATTGTGGTTGGAGTCGGGGCAGTTGTTCCTCCCCTCCCTCCCTTTTATGTGATTTTACACACCTTTCAGCAATGAGTGTGGCTGAAATAGCCGAATTCACCAATTAGCAGCGGTGTCCACAGACTTTTGGCCATGTCGTGTATTTGGGAGATTAAATAACGGGATTTCCACTGATCCATTTGGTTGTCCAAGCTCGTATTTAAATGAGCTCCGCCCTCAAAGTGTTCCAAACTACCACCCACAGGTGCATAAAATAATATGCTCCCCTAATCTCAATGTTACAATTCCCTTCTCTATAATTCAACAAGATAGAACCATTAGTATTACTCCTTTAACATAGCAGTGGATCTTTGGCCCTTGACTTTGTCATCAGAGCCAATGCCTTTCATCAACAATTTTCTTTTTTTTTGCAGTATTTAACGCTCATAGTGGAGCTCACCAAGTGGACATAAAGTCAAATACACAAGACGACACCAGACTGTCAGACAAGACAAACACAGCCACTGAGGTTGGGGGAAGTGCCATCACTTCCTCTGGCACTCTAGGTACCAGCAAAGTCACAACAATGGCACTGCCTTTCTCACCACACTCAGCAGAGCATTTCCTCAGGAGGAATTTACTTCTCCCAATGGATGTCAACCAATGCGGATTGTCTATGATCTATCCTTTGAAATGCTGAACGTCAAGCAAGGAAGCAGCACGTATCGTTTTTAAAGTCTTTGGTATGACTCAGCTGGGATTTGAACCACTGACCTCCCAGACTTGGAGCAGATGTTCTAACCATAATGCAATTGATTATGGTAAATTTAAATCTTGTGTTTTCTTGTGCTAATTTTAAAAAGGGCTTCAGATCGAAATACTACATGGATGAGGAAAGGGTTCACAGACTTCAATGAGCTGACATGGAATTGGGAAATGTTGCAAGTTTGCTGAACAAAATGGCCTTTTCCGTATTTAGCAGCTGTGAATGATCTATATCGAGGACCTGCATGCAATGACTGATGCATTTGACTGTTCAGCCGGTGGGTCATAATTATCCCAATGACCATGCTGGCAATTAAATTGAGGGTCGTTTCACGGTGTTTAACAGACCTCGTGCAACGCAGGAGTTATCAGAGAACGAAGGGGGAGAGAACACGATGAGTTAGCATCCAAAGGTCCGCTGTTTCAAGCTCAATGTTACAAGCATGCCCCAGAGCAAAAGCCATGGACCCCTAGACAGGTATAAAAACATGGCAGATGTCAAATGGCACATTTGATTCTCCACATTAAGCCTCCTGCCCTCCAAATCGCCTGTTTGGTACAACAGGGCTATTAGTATGCAAGCTTTAAATGCGAGCCTCATTTGGGAACTCATGTCCTATCACACCCAGGATTGCACATCGTCACGTGTGACATAATGACCACGTTTGTGGGGTCACACAGCTCATAATGACCATTGTGAGAGTTCCCTGAAACACAAAGTGTACGGAGTATAATTTGCACAGTACTCCCAGATGTATGGTATGCAGATGCTTTCACATGGTTTACCATGCAAGGAAGCAACATGTACTGTTGCTTTTGAAAAATAGTTACTGGTATTTTTTTTGGAAGAAATATTATATTCTATAATCGATATCCATATAAATAGGACAAACGGACACACGCACCCTGATCCTACACATGATGTCTTTCCACTACAATGTACAAAGTGGCAGACTGAGCGAGTTGGTAGGGTTCTCTTGTTTTTAATGACTTGTCAGACATTTACATCTTGCAAGATCTTGTGTCCTTCTACAGGATGTCTGACATGAATCACATGCAAAATTGGCAAGTGCACTTGCTGTGAGTTATTGTCTGGAAACAACGTGGATATCAGCATGGTGATTCGCTCTTCCATCTCCACTCTCTTCTTGGTATGGACATGTAACCCCTCTTTGCATTTCATTCTTCAAGAACTTCATTCCTGAATGATGTGGAACCAGCTGTCTTCATCAATATTAAACTTCTTCAGATATTTGTCTTACTTTGTCTCTCCATCTCAGCTTCGTTCCATGTGCTAGGCTGTTAGGTGGCAACCATCCAAATAGGAGTTCCTTAGGAATATGGTTGTCTTCCATCCGGGCAAGATGATCGAGCCAGCGAGCTCTTCCGGCTGCAATAATATCTCTCAGTAACTACGCCATCATAAGTTGTCTCCCGACTTGTGCACTACTTGTATACCCTGTCCATTGTTAGACATAACTGATACCTAATATGCTTCAGAAGCAGCTGGTGTGCAGGCCTCGATCTTCCTGGAGATATCTCTGTTGTTGGTGCATTTCTCGACCACATACAACAGCACAGTAAACTCGTCTTTTTGTCTTCAATGAAAGATCATTGTCCCTTAACACAGATCTGTGTAGGGCACCAAACATTGTCAATACGAGCACGTGTGCACACACACAACCACCTTAATCAGTTTATAAAAACTGGAAAGAGGACAATTGGCCTCAGACATCCCTTATGACCAACATAGTTCTTCAGGCTTGTGAGGCTTCCTTGGGGAAAACATTTGTGGCTCACGAGCGGAACGTTCTCTGAGGCTAAGTCCGCTCATTACCGTTTGTTGAAAAATCAGTTACATTTCTTGGTTGGCTGTGCCTTTCGATCTCCTGACAATTATAATAAATATTATCGATACCAGCTATACCTGCACATTCAACGGTGGAACATGCATGCCGAACTGTACTTCACAGAGCATTGCTTTTCTTTTCCAGGAATAAAGAAGCCACCAATGTCAGTCATAAGATGCTTGGAGATCTATTGACTGGAAAATTGGTCCGTGTAAGTATGAGCACCTATGTCGGTTGGTCTATCTGTCTCTCGTCTTTGCGCATCTGGCTCGATCGGTCGAGCGTCACTCCATGGAACCATGATCGAAATTCGGGACGATGGTCAGCACCAAGGCAAAGGCACAGTGGGGAGCTACCGCCATGCCCGGACGCGGCTCCGTGGGGTGCGGGGTCGCCGGGGCGGCCATGGCGCCCGGCTTGATGCGCCCAGCGGCGCAATTTATAGACGAGACGGTATGGCTGGGAGCACTTTACGATCGACTAAGCGCTCGACGCCTTGTAAACGACGCTGCTTTGGGTCACAGGGCACGATTACACCGAGCCCTGCCGGCCCTCGGATGTGGCGGAGCAAGGCCGTTGCTCGAGGATAAATACCACAATCGCACAGACGTATAGACAATTTAATAAGCTGCATCTTACTTGTATATCACAGGTTTGATCAAGTGAAGGTTGACGATGGTTTTCAAACTGCCATGGGAAGCAAAGCAAAGGTTACGTTTTAGATATTAGCCCTTCATTGGAGAAAACCGGTTGTTGATACACGTATGCATGAATAAATGTTGAAAACACACTTGCATTTTCTTTAAAAATTAAAAATAAAAATAAAATATATAAAAGTAATAATAATTAAAAAAAAGATATATATATATATATATACATATATACACATATATATCACCAAGAACACTATTTATTTTTATTTTTAATTATTTTTATTTATAGGACATAAATTATTTTTCTTGGTTGAAAGGAAATACAAATGCTTGTAACAAAGAGCTAATATACTCAATTTAAAAATAAATATAAAAAAGAGGGCTTTACACACACACACACACACACACACACACACACACACACACACTTTTACGGCAATATAAATATAGAAACCTTAATCCCTCATCCGGATTGTCCAGCTAGTTTCCCCACATGGTGTTGACCGCCTTGTGCCTGGCCCAGTTAGACTGTTAACCTGTGACTCCTCGCAGGGGGATTGGCTTCGGACAGGGCGACAGACGGATGGAACGGCTCAGTATATCGTCTGCCTCCTCACCTGCCCATCATTTCTCGGCATTCCTTTGCTCCATCTCCCTCCACGTGGGCCGCAGCTGCCCAAGCCAGAAAACTCGCCTTCCACGGGGTCCTTCAGTAAAGTTCATGTGGAGGTCACGGTCGAGCTCATCATTCTGGGTTACACACCAAAAGGTAACGGCTGTTTTACATTTTCTCTAAATGACTAACAACTCCTATCACGACAACTTTTATCTGTTACTCTCACCTCATCAAGGAAAAATGATCCACCTGGTCCAATGTCATAACCTCAAGCCATTTACAAACCATCTCAATTGGAATTGTGTTTCTTGATCCTGATGTGAGATATTTACTCGGTCGCAAAAGGTTCGATTGCAGCTCACCACCTCACAGTGAAGTAAATGAGGGTCTCGATGTACGAAACTTCGTCTGTTATATGACAGACCAAAATCAGGTTGGAATTTCGACCATTCGGTGAATAGGAGACTTTATCTGTTCAACCAGCACATGGACACGTCTGCCAGAAGAGGAAAACGTTTTTCATAAATATCTACAAAGTGCACACTACAATCTACATCCTGCCTCTTCGACTCCAACACATGACTCTCTGCATGAATGTGAAGCATTTGGAAGGTTAAAATGACTCTTACTATACATCCATCCATTGGGACCACACTACAGGCAGAGCGTTGGTGCTGCTGAAGCAGTCACCTGGGCGATTGGGTACAATCCTAGATAGGTCACCACTCCAACACAGGATACCAGCAAGCTGGCACTCATTTTGCCAACCTCAGAATGATGACAGGCAGTCAACTCCACCTGGTATTAATTCAACAGCCAAGCAGGATTTGAACTCAGGATCCGAGGATCCCAAGCCCACCACCCGAACCATTAAGCCAACACCAGGCATACTCTTGCTATATTTAACCTTCAAGGTATCTCACTCTTTATTTATTAAATAAAACCTTCCCTATATTATATCAATTCTCCCAAATGATGTCGGGCTCCCATTGTAGTCCTCTAAGTCTAAACTGTTCTCCATACATATTGGATCCGCCATGTATTTTTAAACCCTTTTTATATGTTTCAACACAAACCAACCTTTTAAATGCAAACTACAAGTGTGTGTAATTTACTCGCAGGGGTAACGAGATAAAGGAACCACATTGGACACCCTGTAGAATAAGTAGGGGATGAGGAGAGAACTACACAAGAGGGAAGGCGTCAGATAAATCGCCTCCAATACACCTAATAACAAGCAGGTCTAGTCCTCAGCTACACCATCAGAACTCCTTCCTTTGAGGTTCAAGAACAAAATATCCAGTTACAACATTTAAGTTCATTATGTTTGACAATATGGTTTCAAGAATGAGATTTTAAAATCAAGAATGAGAAGCTTTATTCAAATGCTCACATTCCGTCCAAACTATAGTGTGTCCGTCTCGACAGGTATCGACCACCAAGGATATATTATTACCCCGTCACACGTGAAGCGAAAAGTAGGGTTCAGCAATTGGTTTACTTTATCTGTCTGTCTGTCTATAAATGTGAGTTTATGATCGAGGAACATGATTTTAATTGAATGTTATATTTTGAACACGAATCGCAAAATGAACCTGTGGTTTAGCAGTAATTTGTCTCTGAATTTGTCTCAATCGGGCATGTGCAGAGAATAGTAAGATAATTTTGTTACTCTGTCTCTCTCTGGCAGTCAATATCATTAAAAAAACAGGAAACTTACTTGTTTTTACGGACGTTATAAAGGACATAAACAACATGCACAAAGAACAAATTAACGTGCCAAATAAGGTGGTGTAAATGACACTGCATCAATGGCGGTAAACTTCCGGAATTTTTTTCTACGACCTTTGAAATATTTATTTTATTTTCATTGAATTAAATACTTGAACACTGGAGGACACAAATCGCCTTTTGGCACTTTCAAAACCCTTCCATTTAGCAGTACTTGGAAAAGATATAATGGAATTTTACATCATCTCCACCAATCAAATTTGCTGCTTGTAGACTCTGCCCATATCCTTGTTTCTCAAGAGAGCATGGGGTAAGGTGTTCGATGAACTCTCTCTCGTTGATTCATGTTAATGAAAAGGGTTCAAATAAAAGCAAGGTGGTTAATCTAACTGGGCAATATGGCTTTTGGCTCGAGTACAGGCCTGAAGAACTCTTCTTGTGAAGCTCCAATAGGATTCGTCATTCACATTGTGTCCAGGACAGCCAATCTGCTGGTGCCATACCTGGGTCCTGTGACCTCTTACGTTGTGGACCAATTGCTTGAACACAAACAACAGGACCAATTGCCACGTTATGGACCAATTGCCAATTGCTTTGACACCAATTGCTTCGACACAAAACCAATTTTTTTTGGTCCACGACGTACTGCCTAAAGGATGCACCTGGTTATGTCGGGCGTCAAACAAAGGACCAGAGAAACTCTGACTTGAGTGCGTTGCAATCCGACAGACATCCTTACGAAACGCTCATTGGGATAAACAAGTGTAGACATCGGGCTAATTAATTTTTTTATTTCAAAAACATTCAAATCCAAAACGAGTTTGAAATTATAACATTTTCGCTCCTTCATTGACATTGTTATTACCTCCGCCACCGAAGGTGAAGGAGGTTATGTTTTCACCCCTTTCTATCTATTTGCTTGTCTGTTTGTTTGTTTGCCAGTGTGCAGGATATCTCAAAAAGTTGTGGATGGATTTGGATGAAACTTGGAGGACAGGTTGGGTGTGTGACCAAGAAGAGTTGATTCGATTTTAGTGAAGATCCGAATCTGGATCCAGATACGAGAATTATTTATTTTTTAAAGTGATTCTTCTCCATTGAGAGATAGGGCCACAAACGATATTTAGCATGATATTTCAAAAATGTAATGGGCCCGATATGTTCTCGTGGATCAGGCATTAAGTGGTGGAGGTATGCGCTCTACCGAGTGCCCTTGTAGTTTTCATTCTGTGGTTGCGTGCTCTTGACAATCTCTCGTGAGTACAGCCAAGCCTGAAATTTATGCAGATAAACCTGATTAAGTATTAAACCTTCGTCTGTGTGCAACTTTTATTCATTTACACAGGATGGATGTTGACCAAAACGATGACACGTATTGTCAGAGGTTTAGGCAATGTGATCACATCTGTAGTTGACCAAAAACATCCGCCGATTGTCAATTCAAAGAAATAGCACGGAGAGACATCGATCTAACCTCATACGACTTGAGGGTTACATTTGTTAGGCCAAGGGGTTCCTGGTGCTCCCTCTGAGTCATTCCATGGTGTTTTGTGAATGAAGATGTGGTTCATATACTTTACAACACTGATATATGAAAGCACAAGTCCGACCTGAAGCTCAGGTTTAGTGAATTATTCAGCGAACGAGGTAACGGATGGTTCGAGCGGTGGCGCCGTGCACGTGACTGATTGGGCGGCCGTGGCTCCTGACACCGGCCAAGTGTAACTTACCTGGGAAAGAGAATTCTTAGAACTGAGAGTGCTCTGTAGGGGACGTTAGCCCAATGCCCTTCTAAGCACTTTAGCAGGTTTCGGCGAACAAAAGGCAGAGCTATGTGTAAGGGGAAGCGGCTGCCTGTGGTCGAAGCAACACCACAGGAGGAGCCACCGAGGTCACGCCAAACGATCTGTATAGATATTCCCACTTCATGGGATTTGCTTTTTCCATATTCAAACGAATGCGTGTTCTCAATATTACAAAGGTTGATCAGCAAGTCCGTGAGCAACTAATAGCGGTAGAAAGCTTGAACTAGGTTGGTGGTTGAGTTTATTTGTAGCTTTTTATATACATAGTCAAGGCTCATGGAAGAGTGAGAACACAGAACGGATTGGGACACAGCATAGCAAAAAGAATAGCAGGAGAAGAAGGAATGCCAACAGCAGGGCAGACAGAGAAAATAGACAAAGACGGACAAGCAAGGGACACAGATAACTAATGAGGAGTAAGGGAGAATACAAGAGGTGGACAAGATGGATACAGAAGGGGGGTTAATGGGTGTCAGAAAGATCATAGTTTTCGATGGGGGATGATTTGAGATGGTGGCGAACAGCTGTTTTGAAGACCTGGAGGGAAGAGTAAGAATGAAGAGAGTGTGGAAGATCATTCCACAGGCAGGAAAAAAGAGGAACAAATGAGTGGAGGTTGACAGTGGTTCTGGATTTTGGCAGTTTCATGAGGAGAGGTTGCTGGTGAATCAAGTGCATCCTGCAGATATCTGGGAAAATTGGGGGGGGGGAGGGCAAAGCATGGAGAGGTAAGAGGATGCAAGACCAGAAAGGAGGTGGAAGAAGACAAAGAGACCACTGAACTTTCAGTGATGTCAAAGTGATTGGCACATAGACTCAGATTCATCACGAGAGATTCAAATATATTTGAAGGCCTTGGTTTCCACGGTTTCAAGCTGAGCAAAGTGTGAGGCAGGGGCACCAGCCCAGAGGGGAGAGCAGTACTCCACCAAGCTGCTGATGAAAGCTGCTGATCCACCTTGTAGGGGATAGGAGCTCAGGTGTGCCAATGAATGACTGCACGATGGAGGATGCCCAGTAGGTGTCTGGTTTTCGAGGGCAATTTTGAAAAGTGGATTGCCCGAGATCATGGCTGAGAGTGAAACCCAAGAGATTGAGTGATTGAACTTCTTTGAGCATGTTGTTGAGAAAGTAGATGGGAGGGTTTGTGGTATGGTCCATTTGGAGACAGAGAGAGAGTGAGTGTGTAGGATTTCTCAGGATTAAAAGACATTCCAAGTGTGACCAGTTTGTGATTTTGTCAAGGTCTGAAGAGAGGGAAGAGGTTTCTGCCTGCCTGTCTGTCAGAAGGATGAGGGATGTCACGGCAGAGAGTGGAGTCATCAGCAATTAGAAAGAGAGGATTTTCCAGAGAGTCAGTGAGATCATTGATGAAAATTAGGAATAATATGGGGCCTAGAACACTGCTTTGGGGCAATCCATTCTTGACAGGGAGAGGAGATGGAAGGATTCTGTTGAGAGCAACACATTGGCTATAAGAATGGAGGAAGTGAGTAATGAAAGAGTGGAGTTGGTCTTGGATCCCATCGGCAGACAGTTTGGAGAGGAAAGCGGGATGCCAAACTGTATCAAAAGCTTGAAATATGTCCAGAGAGACGGCCCTGACCTCATGTCCTGTATTGAGGGCCTCAACCTATTGTGGGGAGAGTCGAAGCAGCATATCCAAGGTGGAGTGACCTGGTCTGAATCTGAATTGATGATCTGAGATGAGGCTGTTGGAGAATAGGAATTATTTTATGTTAACTGTGATGATGGATTCCATGACCTTGCTGATGATTGGAAGTTCATTGGTCTGCAGTTAAGGGTATCCGTTTTTGTACCTTTTCTTATGTAGTGCTGTGATGTTCGCTGATTTCTAAGCAGATGGACGATGACCTAGAGCACATGATTGGGTGAACAGGGCAGACAGAGGAAGTTCAAGAGCAGCAGAGCAGGTTTTTAGGGCATGTGAGTTGATGCTGTCTGGTCTAGCTGCAGAGTCAAAGTCGAGAGTTGCCAGAAAGTTTTCCACCTTCTCACGTGCAAAAGACACAGATTCCAGGAGCAGTTGAGAACAACTGGGAAGGAGAGAGACAGAGAGAGAGATAGAGAGATATAGATTAGGGACACGACGTCATAAGGCACAGCTAGGCTTTCGAAGAAGGAGGCAAGTTTAAAAGCTCACTCTTGAGATTGGACAGATGTTGTTTTCTAGCTCTCCTGAGCATAGTCACACACTTGTTGCTGGCATTTTTGAATGATCTCAGCTTGTCTTCAATTGGATTTGCCTTAAAGGAGAAGAATGCAAGTTGTTTGAGGGCAACTGCCTCACCACAGGATTCAGAGTACTAATGGTGGGAGGATGAGTAAGATAATTGGGAATGAGATGGGATTAATGTATGCATAAGAGAGCAGGTTTCTGTGGAAGAATTCCAAAGCTAAATTAATATCATGAGACCAGTCCTGAAGAGAAATGGCTGCTTGCAGTCACTGCCAATTTGCCTGAGTGTACTTCCAGACTCGATGGTGCTGAGGCTGTTCTCTGAAAATGGCAGAGAGATGTTGAGCTTCACAAGCACATGATCAGTGAGCGATTTAGAGCAGACGACAAGCAGGAGACAGTGTGAGTGCTGATTACCGAATACAGTACCGCACTGTATTCAACCCAAAAATCATGAGTAGCTTTCACCCTTGTTTCGGGGAAATTTTAATTCCCAAATTAAAAAAAACAACATTGCATCATAGACGTTTCAAGTGCTGTTCAAAATGCCAATTGATATGAGAAGGGATTTGAAATGTATCGATTCACAGCCATTGAATAAAGTCAATCCGTCAATTGTGGGCACAGTACAAATCCGGCACAGTGTGCACAATGCACTAAGACGTCATTATTTACCACTTTCATTGGTATCGGTATCGGCCGATTTTATTTGATTTTTTTAGATTTATTTTCTTATTAAAATCAGTAATCGGTTATCGTCAACTTTTCTCATCAGATCAGCACTAATATTATATATATATATAATATATATATATATATATATATATATATATATATATATATATATATTGTCAACCTTCCTAATCAGTGCACACTTATGTGCAGTATCAGGAAACTGTCACGAATGTGTGACCATTGTAACTGAGGCAAAAGCGGCCTGTTCAAGGTTCCATTGCAGTTCCGTACAAAGTTCTGCACAGATAAGATACATGAAAACAAGAACCACAAAGGATATCTTTAAATATAGTTTTTTAAATGTGGAATTCAATGAAAAATTGGTCAAATTCAATTCCCACAAAGAGCACACAAAATGTCAGTCTATGCCTTGCCAATTCAAACCAACATGGCAGAGTTTGGAATACGAGGTTCGATTTGACGTTGGATTTGACGTGATGTTATTTTTATAGGTATGTATGAATATATTTATATTCATATTTCATAATGAAAGCAGATCGCACACAAAGGTGAAAAAAGCAAACTGCATGCGTAATTGCCATAAAAAAGAACCCCTGTGGATTGTATCGCCATGACTTGCAAAAGCAACTCATCGAGCATGGTTATCCCGCTGGTTAATGGTTTTTCGTTGCACTCAATGAAGTTCCACTTTATGCACATTCCTTAATCTTTTATACACTCAATATAATCATCTGGCCAGTAGAAAAAGTTAAGTTTGATGCTTAAGTAAATCCACTTAGTTATAATAACTGCTAATTTGTTAAATTTTTCACATATCACTCCAGATTTCGACACTTATTTTGTCTATGAAATCCAATAATCAAATCCGAAATAATATTTTTATTATATACTTTAATTAGTCAGTGAGAGTAGATCGTGTTTCGAAGGCAAGGCATTGTTGAATTGTCCGAATAAAAATGGCGGCTAAGACCCTTGTGAAGCAATATTGGGTTGATCAAGGATAAGGCTTTCATGGAGGTAAGCTGTTAATTATCTTCAAAAGGAGTGTTTAAATTTACCCAAACACACAATTTTCATTCATGCATGCCCCTGGAGTTCCTTTCATATGCATGCAAGGTTTGGGCCACTAGGTTTCCTGATTTTGGAGGAGACACACACACTGAGGTTTATTATTTTACATTCTGTGGGTCATAAGTGCCGTGGAGGGGTAATGGGAATGTTTTGTTGAATGACATTGGTGTTGTACATATTTGCGTGTGGAAATATAAGTGATTGGTCTCGTTAATTGGGGTGCATTCTGTTTGCTCAAGTGGTGGCATACAGTGGTGTGGGGGTTTATAGCATAATTGACAGGTCAGAGGTCATCACAGGATGAGGCAAGTCTGGCCTCCTTTATCAGTATCATTCACATGGTGACGTGGCGGGGGCCCCGCTCGAACCGGCAGCTTCAGTGAGAGGCAGCTTGGCACATAGGCCTGAACGCTTTGCCAAGGAGACGGGTCGACTGGCGCTTCTGGTCATGTTAACATGACACACAGATTCAGACCAGAGTTATCTGGACCAACCGTGATGACAACAATATAAATGGGACATGACGACGACGATGATGATGATGATGATGCCGAAAGAACTCTATGTTTCAGGTATGAAACTTTTCCTGGGGTCAAGTTTGTTTAGAGAATTAGTAGATCTGTTCATTATCGAATGTTTCATTTTAATTTGGGGGAAAAAAGTAATATTAATCAAGTGCGGGTCTCTTGGTTGTCCTGTTTATTGTTCCCATTTCGACATGTAACTCATCATGCTGGGACCACAGCTTCAAACCCCATTAAGTCTGTCGATTTGCCCTTTTTTAATCACACATCCTCTTTGTGCATGCAATAATATAAATAACTCCTCCAATAATATTTCCATCAAATGCCTAATAGGAGTAGAGGAATAATGGGGTTTGTGAGGCACCCATGCAAATGAATGGGAAAATGGGGAAAACTCTTTGAAT
>CM068966.1:56394224-56405996 GCA_035128595.1 Eptatretus atami
TTGATCCCCGAAAACCCTCAACTGGAGTCTAATTCCTCCCGTACAATGTATAGGCTAACCTTTTGAAAACCCCTTAAAAAAAACCTTAAACAGGAGAATGATTTTCTCCCATACAAGCTCATGTTAATTTGAGACTGTCTCAAGGCCCAAAAAACCTCATACAAATGTATAGGCTAACCTTTTTGAAAACCCCTTTAAAAACCTTAAACAGGAGAATGATTTCTCTCCAAACAGGAGACTGATTCCCCCCATACAAATTAATAGGGAGAACTCTCTATCTCAAGGCTCATTCAGTTAAAACAGGAGAATGATTTTCTCTCCCCCCTTGACTCTCAGTCCATGGGGTCAAAAGAAGAGATAGATCTCTGCCCCATTACTTTCTCCACTCAAAGAGTCGAGTATATTCATTAATCAGATAGATATAAAGAGAGACATCACCATTTTTTGATCACCATCGAGTAGGAATTTTATTTTATTTCTTCAAGCAACAAACCTTTGGTTTCGTAAAATGAGGAAATAAAATGTTTTCAGAATACCGTGCTGTGAAAATGAGTCATATTGCCTCAAGTCATTTCCCGTGTGGACACACGCCCTGGAAATCCAAGATTAGGTAATACCACTTCCTCGAATTGCTTTAAAAGTCGACTCTCACGTCTGAATGCTTTATAATTTTTCTCATTTTGTTCTATTGAGAAACCATGAAACATGAACTATTTTTAATCTGATGAAGAGAGTCCTGAATCATCTGGAGAAGAATATTGGTAAGTTTGTGTATGCTTTCTCTGAGAATGACAGTGATGCAACTGATTATTAATTAAATCACTGTATGATGAATTATTACCTTCGCAAACTTTGTTGCGAAGGTTATGTTTTGATCGCTGTGTATTTATTTATTTATTTATTTGTAATATGTGTGTGTTTGTTTGTTTGTTTGTTATTCGCATAACTCCAAAAGTATTGAACTGAATCGCAGCAAATTTGGTGGATGATTGGTTATTATCCGAGACCATTTGATTAGATTTTGGGAGCGATCGGGTCAAAGGTCAAGGTCAAGGTCATGAAAAGGTCAAAATCGTCTTTTTACCATAGCGCGGTCAATTTGTATCCAATTGCATGCAACTAATGCCAAAATGTTCAGAATTCAATGCCCCATCTTGTGATATGTGACATGACACAATGACGTAATAACCCTTATTAGCGGTGGGAGTCAAAGGTCAGGGGGGTCACGACATTGCAAAATGTGCGGTTTTAGTCATAACACGGTCAATTCTTATCCGATTTGCATGAAACCAACACCAAAATGTTGACTGTTCTGTTCCCCACACTCTAATACCAATTACAAAATTAAGAGTACAAAGGTCAAGGTCGAGGTCATGAAAAGGTCAAAATCGTCATTTTGCCATAGTGCGGTCGATTTTTATCCAATTTGCATGCAACCAATGCCAAAATGTTGTGAATTCAATGCCCAATCTTGTGATATACGATATGACACAATGACGTCATTACCTTTGTTAGCGCTTTGGGTCAAAGGTCAGGGGGTCAACGACCTTTATTATAATAACGCGGTCAATTCTTATACAATTTGCATGTAAGTAGATTCAAAATGTTTAGAATTCAATTCCCTATCCTGTGATGTGTAATATTTGATTTCTTATAATGTGACCAGTTGTCATCAGATTGACTTGACACCGACACCCAAAAAGGTCAGGGAGTTCATACAGAAATTGTACAATGTACGTGAATCAGTGTCAAACAGCAGGAAATTTAATGTTTGTAAGCCATCATACACATATGAAATGGCAGATGTGGTATGGGATTAAATACCCTCACAATCAACGGTTTCTGGGGGGGGGGTGCAAAATGTAGCGTTGGCGAAGGAATGCGCTCTACTGAGTGCCCTTTTTTAGTTATTATTTGTTTTCTCCTAACAGCCTATCTTCATTGCTAATCGCGTCTGTGGAGAACGATTTATTTGAATTACACAACGAATGGATACAGATGGACAATGCTATTCAAGAGATTTATTCCTTTCGTCTTCAATTGAAAGAAATCATTACCGACTGGGAAGCATTGTTGACACCTCCTCTAATCTTAAAAGGCCCGACTTCAAGGTGAGAAATACGCACGCTGCTGTCTCTGTCTCTGTCTCTGTCTCTGTCTCTGTCTCTGTCTCTGTTTTCTCTCTCTCTCTCTCTCTCTCTCTCTCTCTCTCTCTCTCTCTCTCTCTCTCTCTCTCTCTCTCTCTCTCTCTCTCTCTATCATCTTCTATATATATATATATATATATATATGTTGTCTATCAATCTGTCTGTATATATATATATATGTCTCTTTGTCCATTTCTCTATCTCTCTGCCTGTCTGTGTGTCTCTATATCTCTCCTGAGTTTTAACACTTTTTTTTTCAGTTTAAACACCTGTCTGGATGAACCAAGCACACAAGTTAATCGTCGCAGGAATCTCACCTGACCATCAAGACATCTGAAGCAGACTGCTTGGAAATATCATCTATTTTTACAACTGAATATTTAATATTTTCAATGTTGATTAATTATACTTGTTTTTTTATAATTATCTGATTCTTAACTACAAAAAAGAATAAAGACATGGGAGGGGGGGGGGTAGGTGCACTCCCCAAAGACTCATCCCACCCCCTCCCTCCCCTCCCCTCCCCGGGGTGGGGAGTGGGATGAGGGAGGTGGTGGGTCAAAGGTGGGGGCGCACAGGGGAATGAGGGGGTGGGCTTGTGTGGGCGTGGCTGTGTGGGCGGGGTTTCTGTGGGTGGGTTTGTGTGGGCGGGTTTATGTGGATGAGGCTTCTGTGGATGAGGTTTGTGTGGATAGATGGATGGGTGGATAGATGGATGGATGGGTGAATGTGCGGGTGGAGCTTGTGTGGATGGGTGGAGCTTGTGGATGGGTGGAGAATTTTTTAATTAAATAAACATGTTGTGTGGGGACTAATTAACTAATCACTAATGATGTGAATATGATGAATGTGGGTGGAGCTTGTGTGGGGTGGGGTTTGTGTGTGGGGTTTGTGTGGGTGGAGCTTGTGTGGGGTGGGGTTTGTGTAGGTGGATTAAAAAGGGGCGGAGTCAAAAATGTTCAATTTATCTTTGTCTTTTGTAATCCTGTGAATAAAAGAACCTAAAATCTTTCCCCTTCTAAATCATATACTTTATAAGTCCAAGGAACTGTATCTATCACATCAACAATTTTAAAAAGTTCATTCAACCACCGCTTTGTATAACCCTTTTCAAAATGAGATTTCCATTCATATATTCTGACTATATCACCAACTTTGAACTTAGGCTTTTGACATTAATCTCTTTTTCATATTTTAAATTTGTAAATGTTCTGATGGTTTCGTATTCGTTGACGTGTGAATCGTGTCATATACTTATCGACAATATCCTGAATAATAGATGACCATGTTGTGAACCGAGTTGTGTGAATTTTTTATATAGTCTCTTTTAAGGTACGATTAAAGCGTTCAATAACAACGGCTTTTCTTCATTAAAGGTACTGTATAATTTAATACTGTTATTTTTAGAAAATTCATAAATGTCTTGTTATAAAACTCTCTACCCTCATCAGTCCACATTTTTTGGTTTTCTCTTACTTTTATTAAATATCTGTTGAAAGGCTAACAAAAGAGTATACCTGTTTTGTTTTCTAAAGGGACAACCCACGCATATCTACTCCTCAAATCAATAACGGTTAAAGCATACTTGTACCCCTTATCATTATTGAGTTCAATCAAATCAGCGGACCAGATATAATCAACTTCCTTGGAATAACCTCCTTCTCTGAAACTTTGTGAATATTGGTTATGTAATTCATCAGCTAATTGTTCTTCAGTCTTAATGACATCATTAGAGCCTATAAGTTGTTTGAATTTTCAAGCCCAAGTTTCAATTTAGTACTGATCATCTCTTCACGATGAACCTATCAACTTTTTTCTCCAAGGTTGGATTTGTATCAGAGACAAATTATACAACATTTCTCTATCGGCTCATGCTTTTCTTCCAAAGTTGTGGTATGCCATAATAATATCATGCTCATGCACACTTCATCTACCCTATTGATGGGTTTACTCCATGGTTTCGGATTGTCTGCCATGTAATCTTTTATCAAGTTTGTGCCTGGCCACAGAAAGAATAACCTGGTAGATGTAATTCCCCTGGTATTCCAGTAGTTGTAAATTTACTTCCTGATAAAATCTTTTGTATATCTCTCTTGAGTTTGTGTTTGGAGATAAGGTGATTTTTTTGAAACACCCCGAACATATACCTTTTTGTATAACCCTGTTATTTTATTTTAAAATATGAGATTTTTAGTATTAGTTTTCTTTTTACATTTGAGACAATAACTCATTATTTATGAGAAAAATTCCTACAGAGTGCAAAAACTTTTTAGTTTCCAACATGCACATTTGAATCTTAATTTTTAAAACATAAAGATCCTTGGAAACGTCTTTACTCTCTCCTTCATTTATTTAAGAAAAAAATGAAAAACTTTAATTGAAGTCAATCACACCAACATCATCAATAATATAATCTTTATCTCCACTTTCTCGTTTATATCTTCTCCTGAAAACGATGTTAATAGTCTTGTCGAAAATATTTCTAATAGACTTGTCAATTCTTTGTTTTCCTCCTGGGTGCGTTGAGATTTATTTATTTTCTGTAATACCCCAAACTTTTTTTTTCTCACTGGTTTCCATATTTTTATATTTATATTCTCTCTCTTTCTCTCTCTTCTCTCTTTCCTCCTTCTCTCTCTTCTCTCTTCTTCTCTCTTCTCTCTCTCTCCCTCTCCTCCTTCTCTCTCTTCTCTCTCTTCTCTCTCTTCTCCTCTCCCCCTCCTCTCTCTACCTTTTCCTCTTTCTCTCTCTTCTTCTGTCTCAGTTTCTTCAACTCCTTCCTCATCCCTTACTATCCTTGAATCACTTACACCCCATAGAATACATACATCTATTCATCAGGATTTCTTGTTATTCCTGTATCCAAAATAATTTTTTTTACACAGGAAACCAATAAAAATTCTAAAAGAGCCTTACATTTTCTTAACTTATAATTTTTTCATTATTTAACATTTTAATTAAATCCAAAGTTGTTGTTTATCAACATCAGTATAAAGCCAATCTTTTATGAAAATACTCATTTTATGTTTGTAACATATTTATTAAAATACCGAATACCCTTTTCTTGAAGGTATGCTTGGACACAGAAATATAATTTTCTTGAAGCCTTCTTGCTGTCATTATGTATTAGAAATATATGACAGAATAATATTATGACACGAACAAACCTCCCATCTTCCCATAGTTAAATCATTTTGTATTTCCTTACTTATTATATATAATCCTGTTTTTTCTGTTTTCATGATATAAACTTGGGCAAAACCATTATTATATTTACCCTTATTAATTCTTTTATAATGTGTTTACTAATCGTGCTTCCACAAAACTCATTCTCTATACCAAGTGTGATAAATTCTTCCTTATGAGACTGAATTAATTGTTCCGAGTCTTCTAGTAAATTTAAATGACCATAATATAACCTAAATCATTCATATCATACCCCATTGTTCTATTCTCATACAAACGATATGCCTCTTCTTATAAAAATTTATTTGAATTGGAACTGTGAATTCTGTATGACCTGGAGATAAAATCAACACTTCTGTATCTTGGAATACACGGCTGTTTATAAGATATATACTGAAACGCAAAAGAAACTTACCACCTTTTAAACCTTCAAATAATCAACAATAACACTGTGTGTAGTAATGTGTGAACTTATTGTGGACAATAGTGTCCTACTGTGACAAAACGGTCACGGATGGTCATTGAACCTTCAATGGTCACTTCATAGCACAGCTGTTGAACAGCCGTTTGACTGTCAGTGATTAGCCAAGGGGTACCGGATGATTTTAATGAGCTGCACATGATGTCTTGATATTGGCTTTAAAAAGGCCAGTGCAAAATGGGCATTTCAATCAACATGCACGATTGTCAAGGATCAACGGCAGTGTGCCTTGGCATGCTGCAAGCAGATTGAGCTACCGTGAGGTGGCATGTCGCCTTGGCTGTTCACACCAGACGATATCGGCCCTGATAGGACAGAACACCCTCCACAACTCTGCAGATGACAGACCTCGATCAGGGAGGCCAGAGTTACCACTGCAAGGCAGGACAGGCAGATGGTCCTTAGTCAGATGGCTTCAGACATGAGGACTGAGTGGGGACAGAATCCAGCAGCAATCCATCAAAGACTGGTAGGAGTATGCGCCGACGATGCACTGCCTGTATCCAAAACAATGGTGGCCACACACGCTATTGAAAGGGGACTGACATTGCACTCTGTGCGTTCTGTACTGTAGAACAAAACTTATGAGATGGTGTATCTTGGTCAAAAACTTGACATGTCATCAATAATATGCCATTGCTTCAATTAGCAATGTTGGTTTGTTTTATTTTGACTGTTACAATTTATTACATTTCAAACAAGTGGTAAGTTTCTTTTACGTTTCAGTATATATTGTGATAAATCACTCAATCTCAACAAGTCATTCGCGTCAGTGGGCTGGATAATTTATTATTTATAAGCATTTTTCATATTAATATTTTTATACTATATTTCTGTCGTCAGCCTGTGCCTTTGTGTAATCTATATTAATATTTCGGCACGCCCCTTTTTTTGTTCCACCATCAGATTTTTGTTCTGCATGAAATGAAACAAGCTTTGACATATATAGTAATATTTATTGTCTCCTTAAGAGGCCCTCAAAATCGTTTTGATGATTAGGTAGTTAAACAGTTCATGTTCCATTTGCAAAATGGGAGAATATATGCACAAAAAAGAAATAAAAATGTCCCATTTTTAGAGGACCACTAAGATGAGTTCGCTCATAGAATCACGCTCATTGGGAGAAAACAGTTGAGTTCATACCTGACAAATTTGCACTTTCCATGTGCCGTAGTTTCTTCACAAAACCATGACTTTCCTGACTAGTACAAAGTATTTCTTTGCTTTTTTTATACATGGTTGCCGTTTGAAATTTCATTGACCGATACCCGCTGCCCAGCCGGACCACTGCCAACAAAGTATCGCCCGGTCAGTTACGGTTAAACCCAAAATCATGATCATCGTTTGTGTGGAGGTGAGTACTGACAGTGTACTTGGGCTTTTCCGGGTGGGTGCGGGATTGAGCACGTGCACAGAAAAATCTGGCAACCCAACTTGAATTGAACAAATGGCCGCTTGATCCTTGAAATTTGAACCGCAAAAATAGCTCGAGCCTTCAGTGCTTCAGTGAGCCTTGAGTCTACCGTCCCGTAAAAGTACTCTTCAACCGTTCACAAGTAAGAGTATGATTGATGGCAGATGCCAATAATAACAAGAATATGAAGACTCCTCAACTCACTCCCTCTGTGAAAATCTGTTGCAAGCATCCCCCAAGTCCAAGCCCTAGCCTTGATCCTAACAGTGATATTGAACATCTCATAAAATATATTTCCATGAAATTTCAATTGAAATCTGTCCTGTGTTGTTCACTACTTGACCATCAGGATGTTGCATGTATTCACATTTACCATTCCCTATTACACTATAGAATTGATTCAAAATGCTTCAATATGCACAAGAGCGAAACTTCATTCACCCTTTTCTCACTGGCAGTTGTGTATGTCATATTGGACATCATTTTACAGACTCTGTTCATTGTTCACTATTTGTTCACTAACTGTTTCTACTGCAGGGAACCATGCCGACTCCGGCTTCAGTCGTACTTCTGTTTACTTCCGTAGAAATCACAGAACCATCCGATCGACATGCTGTTAACAGTTTCAGAATCACTAAATCTACAAGATATGAATATGTAGACGAACTGATCCGGCCAGCAAATCTACAAGATATGAATATGTAGACGAAACTGATCCGGCCTTTTGGGATCACTTTAAAGTAGGTGCCCTGAATTTTATGCGCTACTATGATCCTCGGAACTCAACGAATGGTACACGTTGTGTAGTCACTAAACTACGTGTAATGTCATCGAAGTGGAGCTACTGCGGACAGACATCGAAGGGGAACCTGAATGATAATTAATCAATGAGATAACAATGATATAAATATATTGTTTAAATACAATAATAATCATCTGTCTCCTTCACCATATGTAGCCAGTGACGCCGCTCTAGACGGGCCCTTTACTAGGAATTTGATAAACAATATCCAGTCTTGGATACACCAAAGATAGAACCATCTTTACCAACATAAGTTCATTATAATTAGATTAAAATAATGTCAATTTTTTTATTTTGTTGAGTTGAAATAACACAATAAAGAACATAATTGACCACAACACTTGGAATTTAATCTTGACTTGAAATGTTTATAAACACCCATTCTGTAAGAATTATAGACTTCAACAGTGAGTGGAAGACCAAAACTATCAAAATGAATATTTGTCTTGACTATTAAAAATACAGACCCAATGAGAACCTTCCCACTAATATCTTCTAAGTTCATAATAATATTCTTTGTATTTCAGGCACGTTGTTAATTCATCTCCCATACAAATAACACATTATGAATTTTTAATTCTTACAATACAAACTAATTTGAACAAAGACTCCTCTCCTCTAGACTGTCTCAAGGCCCAAAAAACCTCATACAAATGTATAGGCTAACCTTTTTGAAAACCCCTTTAAAAACCTTAAACAGGAGAATGATTTTCTCTCCAAACAGGAGACTGATTCCCCCCATACAAATTAATAGGGAGAACTCTCTATCTCAAGGCTCATTCAGTTTTAAAACAGGAGAATGATTTTCTCTCCCCCCTGACTCTCAGTCCATGGGGTCAAAAGAAGAGATAGATCTCTGCCCCATTACTTTCTCCACTCAAAGAGTCGAGTATATTCACTTAATCAGATAATAAAGAGAGACATCACCATTTTTTGATCACCATCGAGTAGGAATATTTATTTTATTTCTTCAAGCAACAAACCTTTGGTTTCGTAAAATGAGGAAATAAAATGTTTTCAGAATACTCGTGCTGTGAAAATGAGTCATATTGCCTCAAGTCATTTCCCGTGTGGACACACGCCCTGGAAATTCCAAGATTAGGTAATACCACTTCCTCGAAGTGTTTAAAAGTCGACTCTCACGTCTGAATGCTTTATAATTTTTCATTTTGTTCTATTGAGAAACAACTGAAACATGAACTATTTTTAATCTGATGAAGAGAGTCCTGAATCATCTGGAGAAGAATATTGGTAAGTTTGTGTATGCTTTCTCTGAGAATGACAGTGATGCAACTGATTATTAATTAAGTCACTGTATGATGAATTATTACCTTCGCAAACTTTGTTGGAAGGTTATGTTTTGATCGCTGTGTATTTATTTATTTATTTATTTGTGAATATGTGTGTTTGTTTGTTTGTTATTCGCATAACTCCAAAAGTATTGAACTGAATCGCAGCAAATTTGGTGGGATGATTGGTTATTATCCGAGGACCATTTGATTAGATTTTGGAGCGATCGGGTCAAAGGTCAAGGTCAAGGTCATGAAAAGGTCAAAATCGTCTTTTTACCATAGCACGGTCATTTGTATCCAATTTGCATGCAACTAATGCCAAAATGTTCAGAATTCAATGCCCCATCTTGTGATATGTGACATGACACAATGACGTAATAACCTTATTAGCGTTGGGAGTCAAAGGTCAGGGGGGGTCACGACATTGCAAAATGTGCGGTTTTAGTCATAACACGGTCAATTCTTATCCGATTTGCATGAAACCAACACCAAAATGTTGACTGTTCTGTTCCCCACACTCTAATACCAATTACAAAATTAAGAGTACACAAGGTCAAGGTCGAGGTCATGAAAAGGTCAAAATCGTCATTTTGCCATAGTGCGGTCGATTTTTATCCAATTTGCATGCAACCAATGCCAAAATGTTGTGAATTCAATGCCCAATCTTGTGATATACGATATGACACAATGACGTCATTACCTTTGTTAGCGCTTTGGGTCAAAGGTCAGGGGGTCAACGACCTTTATTATAATAACGCGGTCAATTCTTATACAATTTGCATGTAAGTAGATTCAAAATGTTTAGAATTCAATTCCCTATCCTGTGATGTGTAATATTTATTTCTTATAATGTGACCAGTTGTCATCAGATTGACTTGACACCGACACCCAAAAAGGTCAGGGAGTTCATACAGAAATTGTACAATGTACGTGAATCAGTGTCAAACAGCAGGAAATTTAATGTTTGTAAGCCATCATAACACATATGAAATGGCAGATGTGGTATGGGATTAAATACCCTCACAATCAACGGTTTCTGGGGGGGGGTGGCAAAATGTAGCGTTGGCGAAGGAATGCGCTCTACTGAGTGCCCTTTCTAGTTATTATTTGTTTCTCCTAACAGCCTATCTTCATTGCTAATCGCGTCTGTGGAGAACGATTTATTTGAATTACACAACGAATGGTACAGATGGACAATGCTATTCAAGAGATTTATTCCTTTCGTCTTCAATTGAAAGAAATCATTACCGACTGGGAAGCATTGTTGACACCTCCTCTAATCTTAAAAGGCCCGACTTCAAGGTGAGAAATACGCACGTGCATGTCTTCTGTCCTCTGTCTCTGTCTCTGTCTCTCTCTCTCTCTCTCTCTCTCTCTCTCTCTCTCTCTCTCTCTCTCTCTCTCTCTATCTCTCTCTCTCTTCTATATATATATATATATGTTTGTCTATCAATCTGTCTGTATATATATATATGTCTCTTTGTCCATTTCTCTATCTCTCTGCCTGTCTGTGTGTCTCTATATCTCTCCTGAGTTTTAACACTTTTTTTTTCAGTTTAAACACCTGTCTGGATGAACCAAGCACACAAGTTAATCGTCTGCAGGAATCTCACCTGACACTCAAGACATCTGAAGCAGACTGCTTGGAAATATCATCTATTTTTACAACTGAATATTTAATATTTTCAATGTTGATTAATTATACTTGTTTTTCTATAATTATCTGATTCTTAACTACAAAAAAGAATAAAGACATGGGAGGGGGGGTAGGTGCACTCCCCCAAAGACTCATCCCACCCCCCTCCCCTCCCCTCCCCTCCCCGTGTGGGAAGGTGGGGAGTGGGATGAGGGAGGTGGTGGGTCAAAGGTGGGGCGCACAGGGGGAATGAGGGGGGTGGGCTTGTGTGGGCGTGGCTTGTGTGGGCGGGTTTCTGTGGGTGGGTTTGTGTGGGCGGGGTTTATGTGGATGAGGCTTCTGTGGATGAGGTTTGTGTGGATAGATGGATGGGTGGATAGATGGATGGATGGGTGAATGTGCGGGTGAAGCTTGTGTGGATGGGTGGAGCTTGTGTGATGGGTGGAGAATTTTTTAATTAAATAAACATGTTGTGTGGGGGACTAATTAACTAATCACTAATGATGTGAATATGATGAATGTGGGTGGAGCTTGTGTGGGGTGGGTTTGTGTGTGGGGTTTGTGTGGGTGGAGCTTGTGTGGGGTGGGGTTTGTGTAGGTGGATTCAAAAGGGGCGGAGTCAAAAAATGTTCAATTTATCTTTGTCTTTTGTAATTCCTGTGAAAAAAATGAACCTAAAATCTGTTCCCTTCTAACATCAGTATACTTTATAAGTCCAAGGAACTGTATCTATCACATCAACAATTTTAAAAAGTTCATTCAACCACCGCTTTGTATAACCCTTTTCAAAATGAGATTTCCATCTATATATTCT
>CM068966.1:56407611-56418356 GCA_035128595.1 Eptatretus atami
TTGAATCACCTTACACCCCATAGAATTCTACCATCTATTCAATCAGGATTTCTTGTTATTCCTGTTCAATAATTTTTTTCTCACAGGAACCAGCTAAAATTCTAAGGGCTTACGATTTTCTTACTTATAATTTTCATATTTACATTTTAATAAATCAAAAGTTGTTGGTTTATCAACCTCCAGTTCAGCCTCTTTTATTGAATACCTCATTCTTATGTTGTGGACATATTATTAAAATACCGATCCCTTTTCTGAAGGTATGCTTTGGACACAGAATGATAATTTCTTGAGCTTCTTGCTGTCTTTATGTATAGAAATTATGACAGAATAATATTATGACACGAACACCTCCCATCTTCCATAGTTAAGATTATTTTGTATTTCATTACTATTATAGTTAATCCTGTTTTTCTGTTTTTCTGATATTACTTGGCAAAACATTATTTATTTTTACCTTATTAATTCTTTTTATGTTGCTTTACTGATGTGCTTCCCAAACTCATTTCTATACAAGTGGCAATATTCTTTCCTTATGAGATGATTTAATTGTTCCAGGTCTTCTAGGTAAATTTTAAATGACCCATTATACCTAATCATTCATATCATACCCATTGTCTTTCTCGTACAACGATATGCCCTTCTTTTATAAAAATTGTTTTGAATTGGGACTGTGATTCTGTATGACCTGGAGATAAATCAACTTCTGTATCTTTGGAATACACGGCTGTTTTATTTAAGGTATATTCACTGAAACGCAAAGCAACTTCCCTTTTACTTTTCAGATATCACAATACACTTGTGTGTTAATGTGTGAACTTATTTGTGGACATGTTCCTCACGTCAGACAAAACGGTCACGATGCGTGCATTGGAACCTTCATGGTCTTCATGCAAGCTGTTGACGCGTTTGGCTGTCAGTGATTAGCCAAGGGGTACCGGATTTTAATGCGCTGACATATGTTTGATATTGGCTTTAAAGGCCAGTGAAATGGCATTTCAATCAAAATGCCACGATTGTCAAGGATCCGGCGTGTGCCTTGGCTGCTGCAAGGCAGATTGAGCTACCGTTGAGTGCATGTGCCTTGGCTGTTCACCAGACATATCGGGCCCTGATGGACAGAGACACCCTCCACAATCTGCAGATGACAGACCTCGATCAGGGAGGCCAAGAGTTACCACTGCAGCAGGCGGGCAGATGGTCCTTAGTCGATGGCTTCAGCTGAGGCCTGAGTGGGACAGAAGTTCCGAGCATCCATCAAGGTGGAGGCGTATGCGCCGACGTGCCTGCCTGTATCAAAACAATGGTGCCACACCGCTATGAAAGGGACTGACATTCATCTGTGCGTGTTCTGTACTGTAGAACAATTATGAGTGGATCTTGGTCAAAACTTGACCTGTATCATAATATGCATTGCTTCTTACAATTGTTGGTTTGTTTTATTTGACTGTTACAATTTTATTACATTTACAGTGTAAGTTTTCTTTTTACGTTTAGTATTATTGTGATTAATCACTTCATCTCAAGCAAGTCATTCGGTCATCGGGCTGAAATTTATTACTTTATACGCATTTTTCTTTAATATGTTTTTTATACTATATTTGGCTGTCGTTCACGGTGCCTTTGTGTTATCTTATTTAATATTTTCGCCGCCCCTTTTTGTTCCACCATCAGATTTATTGTTCTGCCTGAAATGAACAAGCTTTGACATATCTAGTAATGATATTATGTCCTTCCTTAAGAGGCCCTCAAAATTCGTTTTGATGTTTTGGTAGTTAACGTTCATGTTCTCCTTGCGAAAATGGGAGGTTATGCACAAAAAAAGATAAAAATGTTTCCATTTTTTAGAGGACCACTAAGATGAGTTCGGCTCATGAATTCCGCTCCTTTGGGGAGAACCAGTTGAGTTCTTACCTGACCAAATTTGCATTTCCTGTGCCGTAGTTCTCACAAAACCATGACTTTCTGACTAAGTACAAAGTATTTCTTTGCTTTTTTATACATGGTTGCGTTTTGAATTTTCATTTACCGGTACCCGGCTGCCAGCCGGGACGCTATATCTTCTATGCGCATAATAGCTGAGTCTCGCATGCCTCTTCAAGAAGTCCGTTTACGCAACTGTTGGTGATAAACCGCATCAGATGGATCATCGTTGTTTGGAGTTGTTGTTATCGGACCTCTGAGGTACTTGGGTCTTCCGGGTGCGATGTGCGGGATTGGCACGTGCACAGAGAAAATCTAGGGCAAACCCAACTTGAATTTGAACAACAATGGCCGCTTGATCCTTGAAATTTTGAACCGAGCAGAAATAGCCTTCGAGCTTTCAGTGCTTCAGTGAGCCTTGAGTCTTACCGCTCCGTCAAGTATTCTTCAACCTGTCTCACAGAGTAAAGAGTTCGATCGTGATGGCAGATGCAATTATAACAAGGATATTGAAGACTCCTCACTCACTCCTCTGATGAATTCTGTTGCCAAAGTCCCCAGTTCCAAGCCCTAGGCCTTGATACCTACAGTATATTGAACTCC
Source organism: Eptatretus atami (assembly GCA_035128595.1). Taxonomy (NCBI): domain Eukaryota; kingdom Metazoa; phylum Chordata; class Myxini; order Myxiniformes; family Myxinidae; genus Eptatretus; species Eptatretus atami. The sequence continues at coordinate 56,410,135 of CM068966.1, forward strand.
TCATAAAATTATTTCCATGAAAATTTAATTGAAATCTTTCCTGTGTTGTTCACTGCTGACCATCGCTGTTGCATGGTATTTACCAGTTCCTTCCCTATTCCTCTAGAATTGAATTCAAATGCTTCATTGCACAGGGAACTTACTTCACCTTGTTTCTACTGCAGTTGTGTATGTCATTTGACTACATCATTTTACAGACTCTGTTCCTTGTTCTATTGTTCATATTGTTTCACTGCAGGTGACATGCGACTCCGGCTTCAGTCGTACTTCTGTTTCTTACCGTAGAATTCACAGAACCATGCGATCGACTGCTGTTAACGTTTCAGAAACAGCTATACTACAGATGTGATTGTGACGAACTGATCCGGCCACGCAAATCTCAAGTTGAATATGTAGCGAAGCTGATCGGCTTTTGGATCACTTTAAAGTAGGGTGCCTGTAATTTTAATGCCTTTGGTTCTCCGGACTCAACGATGGTACACGTTGTGTGTCATAACTACGTGGTAATGTCATCGAGTGGGCTACTGCGGGGCAGTCGAGGGGGAAACCTGATTGATTTAATATGGATTACAAGTGATATTATATTGCTTTAAAATACTTATAGCTATCTGTCTTTTACATATGTTCAGTGACGCCCGTCTAGGAGGCCCTTTACTTAGTCATTGATAATAATATCAGTTTCTTGGGTACCAAAGATAGAACCATCTTACCAACTAAGTCATTGATAATTAGATTAAAATAATGTCAATTTTTTTATTTTTGTTGAGTTGAATTAACACTATAGAATTAATTGACACAACACTTGGAATTTATTCTTGGATTGAATGTTTGATACACACCATCGTGTAAGATGTTTCATTGAGGTTCAACAGGTGGTGGGAAGACCAACTTATCAAATAATATTTGTCTTGCTATTAATAGCCCAATGGCTTTCATAATATTTCTAAGTTTCTAATTATATCTTTGTATGTGTTAGCACGTTTGTTATTATCTCTCAACAAAATAACCCTGTATGAATTTTTTTCTACATATTTTGCACAAGTATTTGGTGTGTTTTCGTCTTCCATTCTTAACCATATCATGCTTCATTTTATTAGAGATATAATCCTCCCTTTTAGTTAATTTACACCTGCTTGTGCGATAGAAGAAGGCATTCTCCAACTAACAATCTCGCTTTTCAGGCGACTTTCAAGTTTTTCAGCAAACTCCAATTCAACCATTCCTATTTTGTTTCTCCAACTCGTTTGTTATTCTTTCCATTTTTTTTGAGCCGGAGTTGCGCCTTTCCTTTCGTTGGCAGTTTTTCACGCTGTTGAAACACCCGTCAATGCTCCACCGCACTTGAACCAGCAAATAAAGGATTGGGAAATGGGAGAAATCCTCACTCGTCTCTTTATGAATATTTTTTCAACATTGGTTTTGATCATTTCGATTTTAGTGAGCCAGTATGTTCAAGATGACTTGTAACGTTCTCTTGTGAGGCAAAACATCAGATTCTTACTGCGCCTTTTCTCTGATTGCATTTAACGTTGATCTACAAGGCTTTTGATTTGAACACAAGATGATCGTTATGGATTGATTTGATAAGTATACCGAGTTGTTACTTTCCACGCATTTTCTTTACAGAAAATATGTGAGACGAATCATTAACCATTATCTGTATTAATCTGAATTCTGATTTCCAAAAGCAAACAATATGATATCAATTCTTCACTCTCTCTCTTTCTGCTATAGGGAAGTATTCACTTCGATTCGACTTGTATAGTTCTTTTGAGCACTCGGGTTTAAAACGATAGATTGTATTAAACGTTTAATGCTTCTATCCAAATAGGTCTTTTATTTCCATTACTTTCACACACCTTTTGTAAGATTTGTCTGCTCAGCAAAACATTTTTTCCCAATTAATTTTCCAATCTATCTCGTGGATAAAATGGTTTCCATCCGAGATAACACGAATTGTTTCACCTTAGCATTATCACTCATGCTTATTCTTTCAGTAGCAGATCCCATTCTGGTGTTTAAAAAAATGATCCTCAGCTATTCCGTGGCTTTCCTCCAGAAACACCCAATTCACGTGTAAGTGGTTTGTTTAGTTTATATGTTGACATCTTCTTTTGAGGTATGAATACATGAGTGGTTTCTTTGAGTTAAGTCTTCTAATTACATTTTCTGTTTTTAAGATTAGGAGTATATTCACTAATATACCAACTCATTTCATCAATGTACCAATTTATTCTGGCACCAAAGCACTCACACCAAAAGTAATCTATTTCATTTATCATTCCTTTGGTCGTTGAAATCTAATTTTTTGAGACATACAGAACTTATCATGATCATAAATTCCAAATATACCTTTAAGAGAGGAAAGCACAGTAAACTATTACTGCTTTTTGCATTCCATCTTATACATTCACTTTCCTCTTGACTATATCCAGGGTCTGTGTTTGCGGTTCGTTGACATTCAGGAATAAAACCTTCGAAGCCCCCTATCCATTCTATCACTGAATGCAATATAGTGTAATTTTTCTCCATTTCATGTACTAAGCAAGACTATATCAACCGTATTTTCACTTCTTTGTGTTCCAATGTTAAACAACTATCAAACATTTTCCAGAAGAAATCATTGACGAGGTACGGCGTTTGTGTTATTCCAGCCTTAGTGAATTTAAATTACACACAAGAAACTTTCGGATAGACTCAAATAAGTTGTTGATTATTTTATTTCAAAACTTTTCTTACCATCGCCCTTCGTCTGTTCCAGTTATTGCTTTCTGACCTTGAAGTAATCCTCTTTTTTAGATGGAGTTTGAAGATGATAATAGTATTCATCCAATCATAGATACTCTCAATTGCTTCATACTGTCTATTTATTTAGGAAAAAAAGTGTTAAAACTTTTTGAAACCTGACCCAAGTTTTTGCATTATTTTGTCGTTCTTGGGGAGAACTGAGTTTTACCTTCTTAATTTTCTTTATTGCTTGTATTTATGGATCCTTTGCGGCATCTTTGTCTTACTCTTTAGCACCTGCTACATTTCCCATCGCGAATCAGTTGAACCAATTTAGGTTCTTTATGTTTGAAGATTAGTTGAACGATCCCATTGAGTATTCATTTCATCTCTCTACAAATTGATGGCGACACCCTTTGTCTCTTGTGTTGTATTTAGTATCTATACAAGAACTCCTCACTCTGTAGTATGGGAAAGGAACATCCTCCCCTGTAATTATTTATATTTCCAACTCGGTTTGCCTCACAATAACCATCGTTATTTATTATTGGAAAAACTTCACGTAGCGTGACTTCTGATGGAGTATACTTCCCATTAAAGAAATTACGTTATTCTTGGTTGGTTTCCTAAATTTATCTGTATATGGTTTTTCCTGACCAGAGGTAACCAGAATTTTGTTCATTTGAATTTATAACCAGATTGGGGTTGAGTATGCGCTGATGAAAATTTGATTTGTTCTTGTTCCATCTTTTAGCACCATCATCAATTCACAGTGAATTGATACCGATATTTATTTCTGAGGATAATTTGATGACATTATCACTGTAAAACATCATTAGTTTTCATCTTTTTTTTTTTGTCATACCTTCGTAGGCTCGTATGAGAGCTAACCCAACGCACATCAAGGGGGGAGTTGAACGGAGGGGAGGGAGTGGGGAAGACAAATAGTGCGAACAGAGACATTTCGGAGATCTAGTGGAGGGGAGAGTGGGACGGGAACATGGGGAAAAGTCGGATGACATTACAGGGACATCAGGAGGAAAGCAGGGGTTTGAAGGGGTGGTTTGGTGGATTCATCGGGGTAGAAAAGATCGAGGATTGATGGGGGATGATAAGAGGGTGGTGGTGAACAGCTGTTGTTGGAGGCGTGGAGGAAGATGGGAGGGAGCATAGAGTGAGGGAGTTTATTTCAAGGTGCGGAAAGGGAGATGAAGCGTGAAGGTGGCAGTGATTTCGTGATTTTGGTGTGTTTGACCAGAAGGGGTTGTTGCGTGACTTGAGCGCCTCGGAAATGTAGCTGGGGACAAATCGCAGAGAGGCAGGCGGGGCGAGGCTGGAGAGGACGATTAGAAGCAGAAAGACCACCGCCAACCTGCGGTGAGTGGAGCGTCCAAGACTCGCCTCATTGCGCTCGAGATGCCAATGATCGGAATGCCTTGGTTTCTACCAGCGTGAAGCTGGGCGAAGTGGGGCAAGGGAGCACAGGCCCAGAGGGGAGAGCAGTACTCTTCAGGCTGCGGACAAAAGCGTTTGTAACGTTGGTAAGGAGCTCAGGTGGGGCGAGGAAGGACCTGCACGACGGAAGGATCCCAGTCGAGCGACTGGCTTTGGAGGTGAGGTTTGAAATGTGGCTTTCCCAGGAAGGTCATGCAGATGTGAGATCAGAGTGAAAGAAAGGACTTCTTCCCAGAGGATTGTTGAGGAAGTGGATTGGGGGGGGGTTTCTAAACCGGTCCTTTCAAGAGACATAGTGAGAGTGTGAGATTTCGTCGATTGAAAGACATTTCCCGTGTGGCCAGGTTGTGATTTTATCCAGATCAGGCAGATGAGGCGAAAAGAAGCTGCTGCTTGCCGTCTGACGGGATGACCGATGGTACGCAGAGGTGGAGTCATCGCAAAGAGATATAGGGATTTCAGAGGTGGAGAGCTCATTGATGAAACCAGAAAGCAGGGCTAGAACGCTACCTTGAGGAACTCCGCCTGGACGGAGGGGATGGAAAGACTCCATTTAGGGCCACACGTTGACTGCGAACCAGGGAGGAATTGTCTGCAGCCATGAGTGGAGTGGCCTTGGTACCATGACGAAGAGAGTTTGGTGGAGCGGCAGGGTTTGCAGACTGTGTCAAAACCACGTGTATATCCAGGGAATCGGCTCGGATTTCTGTCCTGGCATTGAGGGCTCCCATCATTGTTGGGAGGCAGAACAAGCTATCCGCGGGTTGAGTGACCTGGTCTGGAACCAAATTGTGTCAGAAATCAAGCATTTGGAGAAGAGGAGGTTGCATGTCGCTGAAGCGATTGATGGGATTCCATACCTTTGCTGAGCTTGGAAGGCTGATTGATCTGTTAGTTGCAGGCGATCTGTTTTTGACCTTTTTGTGCGGGGGCAGTGATGTTTGCTGATTTCAAAGCAGATGGCGATGGCCTGAGCAATGCGAGGGTGATAATCAAGAGAGGGTGAGCAAGAGCAGAAGAGGGCAGCGTTGAGGCACGTTGGGCTGATGCGTCTGGACCGGTTGCAGATTATGGTCGAGTTTGACGCAAGCTCTCCACCTTGTCAGGAGAAAGGACACGAGTCCAGGGACAGTTGGTGCGATGGGTAAGGTGGAGAGAAGTTGATGGTTTTGGACACCAGATTACTGGCACCACCGGTTTGGCATTCAGCTTTTTCCACGATGCGGGTTCAGCATGCTGCATTTTGAGGTTAGGGAGGATGGAGGGAACATACACCAGAACCAGTTTGATTAGACGCCCCGGATTTTGAAGGAGGGAGAGAGGTTTGAGAGTTCGCTCTGACGATGAGGAAAGAGTGTGTTTTTCTGGCTCTCCTAGAGGGTAGATCACATTGTTCGGCTTTATGGGAACTGAGATCTTGCCCTCAGTTGGGTTTGCTTTTCCATGAGCAAAGGCAATTGTTTCAGGACAAACTGTCACCATAGCTTCAGTGACAAGGGCTGGGAGGCAAGGGATAGAACAACTGAAGACGAGACGGGGGATAATCTGTGCATGATCGGAGAGGAAGTTTCTTATGAAAGGAATTCCCAGGTGAGTGATGTTGGAGAAAGTAAGAGATAGGGCAGTCTATGAGTTTGAGGGCTGCTTGGAGAACCCTGCCGTCAGCTTGAGTGCTGAAGCCGACTCGACGCGGTGAGGTTGGTTTTCTATAAGCAGAGAGATGTCCACTTTGAACAAGGACGTGGTCAGAAAGACTGATTGGAGCGGAGAGAAGAGCAGCATATTGTCATGGAATTTTTCATCGATCCAGAAGGATGATACATGGTTGGCTCCGGAGTGGGAAGTTGACCGATTGAGTCAGTCCCAATGGTCGCGAAAGCTTTGCTGACGGTCCATGAAGGTTCGAGAGAGGTACCCCACCTTAGCCAACGGTGAACATGATGCACAGTTGCAAGTCGCCACTATGGAAGAGAGCGTTTGGATTGAAGAAGATAAAGCTTGGTCATGTTTTCATATAGGGTGACAGGTGTTGGAATCATCACTGTAGGGGTGGGCGTACGTAACATTTAACATGGGTGGGAGTTGAGGGGAAGACCTAGCCGAGGTATTTCCTGGGTGTGGGGAATGTGAGGGCCAGTGCATGGAATAGTGCGATAGGAGTCTTTGATGAAGAGTGAACTCTCACCAGGGCGAGGGCTTAGGCTGTCAAACCGGAGGAGGATTACGCAGGGGATACTGGGAGTCGACACGTCGTTGGGAGGGAAAGTTCTGTTAGGGCACTTATGTCTGGCCTTTGTCAGTGGCAACCTGTATGGAAGATCTGAAGGTGTTGAGCGGAAGGCCCGGATATTTTGACGGTCCATTACTTTTTAAGAAGAGGAGGGAGGAGGTTTCGGTGCAGGAGGTGGGGGGGAGGGGAGGAGTCGGAGGGAGGGTAGACAAGGGATGAGAGGGGGGGGATAGGACAAGGGCAGAGGGGGGAGAGCGGTAAGGAGCTGTTTTTTGAAAGAGTGTGGTGGCATTGCAGCATAGCTAGGGGAGAGGCCGAATGGGGGAGAAAGGCTCTGTGGTCTGGGCGAGGAGGGGGGACCAAGGAGGGGAGAAGGCAGTTTGAGGATGAGGAGGTGGAGTGAAGAATGGCACGTGAGGGGCGTGGAGGATAGCAGCTTTGTGGATGGGGGGGCAACTTGGGAGGATTGAGTGAGGGATGGACTAGGTGGGAGAAAGGTGAGGGAGGAGTTTTTGAGGAGGTCGAGAGGGAGCTCGAGGGAAAGTGGAGATTTGCTTTCGAGCAGTGGCGGGTGAGAAGGGTGAGTTTAGGCATGAAGTTGGAAAAAAAGAATGGTTGATGGAAAGCAACATCTTCATAGCAAAACTGGGTGTTTTTAAACAGTTTTAGTCAGTTTATGCAATTAACATTTCTTTGAGGGATGCAATAAAAGGCGATTCAGAGAAATCTTGGAGAGAAGAACGCTTGTAACAGTTGGATTTTTTTAGGCAAGGATTGAGCACAAGGTCGAATTGAGAGCACTTGCTGTTTAATAGCAGAAGAGTAGTGCAATTCTGTTACCAGTAAGCAGTACCCACACCGTGTGAAAGGGAGAGGAAGCATTATAAGAGATCGTTTTTTGTTTTATATTTAGTTGAGAGAGTTTTCAACAGATTAGGTCATTGGACAGTGTTGTAGAAAATCGAGGAAGAAGAAGAGGAGGAAGAAGAAGAGGAGAAATGAAGAAGAAGAAGAATCGGAAGAAGGTAGCGGTTTTATTTTTATTTTTAAATAGAAATTGAGTTGATTAGGGATGGGGACGTTCAAGAAGTAGGAAAGATAGAAAGTGAGATAATGCGGGAGAAAAACAAATAAACACGATCGATACCGAGGGACAAGGTAGCCTCAGCCTCAAACGTGGCCTCAGCACCGAGTAAACGTCGCCAAATCTCCACATAGCCCGATTTTTGTAACAAAACCGGGTGGAACACACATAACATGTAGGTGAGAAAATAAACAGTTAAACGGGACGATACGACCGGTAAACCCTACTTTTGAGATCGTCAGCCCAAGAGCCTGGCCCAATGCCTTCCCAAACCAGCAACCGGAGTCTTTTTTGGGAGAACCATAACTCTCTAATTGAATATCAATGTGACATCAACCTTGTTAGTTATTTTTAAGTTAATCTTGATTTTAAGTTTGTTTCTTGAATATTATAACAATATTTTTTGGTTCATCACCCGTGTTCTTTCATAGACGAACAATTTCGCGAAGATATTTGAGAATCCATATGCTCCAGGTTGAAATGTTACGTTTGTATCACTTCCGGATTATAACTAAACTTATCCTTTTCTCGGATAATTATTAATAGGTATTTAGTTTCCATGGCATTATAAAGACGCCCTCTATTCTTTTGTTGTGTTCAACTCTTTTATTTTGAACTGTTACAATTTTATTACATTTCAAACAAGTGGTAAGTTTCTTTTACGTTTCAGTATATATTGTGATAAATCACTCAATCTCAACAAGTCATTCGCGTCAGTCGGGCTTG
>CM068966.1:56428878-56451994 GCA_035128595.1 Eptatretus atami
GATGTAATCAGCCTTGGTATTTAAATGGGAAACATAACGAATGTGAGATTTATCAAATAAGTCTTATTGAAGAAATAACGAGGGTAAAAGTAAATAAAACAAATAAGCGGATAAATTTAATTACAAACTAGAACGGGCACTCAGTAGAGTGCATACCTTCGCCCCACAGGCTAACATTTTGCCCCCCCCCCCCCCAGAAACCGTTGATTGTGAGGGTATTTAATCCCATACCACATCTGCCATCTCATATGTGTTATGATGGCTTAAAAACATTAATTTCCTGATGTTTGACACTGATTCACATACATGTACAATTTCTGTATGAACTCCCTGACCTTTTTGGGTGTCGGTGTCAAGTCAATCTGATGACATCTGGTCACATTATAGAAATCAAATATTACACATCACAGGATAGGGAATTGAATTCTAACATTTTGAATCTACTTACATGCAAATTGTATAAGAATTGACCGCGTTATGATAATAAAGGTCGTTGACCCCCCTGACTTTTGACCCAAACCGCTAACAAGGTAATGACGTCATTGTGTCATATCGTATATCAAAGATTGGGCATTGCGTTCACAACATTTTGGCATTGGTTGCTGCAAATTGGATAAAATCGACCGCACTATGGCAAAATGACGATTTTGACCTTTTCATGACCTCGACCTTGACCTTTGTACTCTTAATTTTGTAATTGGTATTAGAGTGTGGGGAACAGAACAGTCAACATTTTGGTGTTGGTTTCATGCAAATCGGATAAGAATTGACCGTGTTATGACTAAAACCGCACATTTTGCAATGTCGTGACCCCCCTGACCTTTGACTCCCAACGCTAATAAGGGTTATTACGTCATTGTGTCATGTCACATATCACAGATGGGGCATTGATTCTGAACATTTTGGCATTGTTGCATGAAAATTGGATACAAATTGACCGCGCTATGGTAAAAAGACGATTTGACCTTTTCATGACCTTGACCTTGACCTTTGACCCGATCGTCCCAAAATCTAATCAAATGGTCCCGGATAATAACCAATCATCCCACCAAATTTGCTGCGATTCGTTCATACTTTTGGAGTTATGCGAAAACAACAAATAAACCAATGTCACCCGTAGGGTGATCCGTATCTTGCCAAAAGGTGACCACGTGTGACTTCTTTAAGGTCACACTGAGGTGAACAGAGCTGCTATCCACCAGGAGCGACCTTGAGGAATATCTGCCTACGAGAGATTCCGATGAGAATCGTTCTACAGAGTAACCATGAAAAAAATATGCGTTTGCCTCATAACGTCACCAAATCACGTCATAATGTCTCAAGCTTGATATATCTAGAAAGTACTCATCGAGGTGTTCAATTTGAGGTACTACACGATATGGTTCCTAAAACTTGAAAATTTGACCTTGGGGTCAAATGTTTGACCTTAGGCGTTAACCATGAAGGTCAAGGCCTCGCCACCAAAAATTAATCAGTGAGCGCCGACCATGAACTATATTCCCATGAAGTTTGAAGACGATCCGATCAAAATTACTCAAAAAATGAGGTTTTGTCGATTACACAGATTTGCGAAAAAGTGACCTTGACCTTTGACCTTGACCTTCAAATTTTATGGCCTGAAAGGACCTCCATAGGCCTCTGATATGCGAAGTTACAAAAATTTCCAATGAAAACTGTGGTCTGCAGAATTTTTTTTCGTGATTACAGACAAACAAACAAACAAAAAAACAAAAAATAAAAAATAAAAAAAAAACATACAGACTGATTAACATATCTTGCAAAAACTTCGTTTTGGCAAGATAACAAACACACATATTCACAAATAAATAAATACACAGCGATCAAAACATAACCTTCGCAACAAAGTTTGCGAGTAAAGATGGAGGATAAAGAAAAAATTAATATCCTTGAATGGACTGAAACTTCGATGGTTATCAATTGAACAATGAGAAAACATTTACTACAATCTCAAAATGATATGTGATCAGAGGTGGTCAAACAAGAACATTGAAAGAAGTTTATCATTTTATTTCTGCTCAACAAAAATACTTAAAACAAGAACTAAGTTCTAAAATAATATTTGTGAATATACTTGATGGTGATGAATGTAATCGGAAAATTAATTTATTACTCGAATAGAACATGGACAAATATTTATTGGATCACTCTTGGAGTGGAGTAAGTAATGGGGCAGAGATCGATCTCTTTGTTTGACCCATGGACTGAGAGTCAGAGAGTCAGGGGGGGGGAGAGAAAATCATTCTCCTGTTTTAACTGAATGAGCCTTGAGATAGAGAGTTCTCCCTATTAATTTGTATGGGGGAATCAGTCTCCTGTTTGGGGAGAAAATCATTCTCCTGTTTAAGGTTTTTTAAGGGTTTTCAAAAAGGTTAGCCTATACATTTGTATGAGGTTTTTTGGGCCCTGAGACAGTCTCAAATTAACATGAGCTTGTATGGGAGAAAATCATTCTCCTGTTTAAGGTTTTTTAAGGGTTTTCAAAAAGGTTAGCCTATACATTTGTATGGGAGGAATTAGACTCCAGTTGAGGGGTTTTTGGGATCAATTCAAAAGAGTTTTCCCCATTTTCCCATTCATTTGCATGGGTGCCTCACAAACCCCATTATTCCTCTACTAATAGGTAAATATTGCCTTCACTACCTTTCAAAACAGACGTCAAGCAATCAAATACAATCTGTCAAATCAAGTCTATTTCACAACAAAATTCTTCAACTTCATAGGTCCGACTCGATCTGTAAACTTTCCCACCCAGATTTCTCCCAATGGCAAATCTTCTCTCCTGGATTTGGTGATGACTAACTTCACTGCCAATGTATCTTGTTCGTCCTCTGTCCCAATTGGCTCTTCTGATCATGTGCATGTGCATGTGAAGGTCAACATCTTTCAAGCCATTCTCAGAGAACAGCCTCTGTGCCGGCGAGTCTGGCAGTTCACTCAAGCAAATTGGCAGGGACTGAAAGCAACCATTACACTTCAGGACTGGTCTCCTATATCAACCACCACACATCAATTCAGCCTGGGAATTCTTCCACAGAAACCTGCTCTCTCTCATGCAAAGATTCATCCCATCTCACCTTTAGTTATCTTACCCATCCTCCCGCTCTTGGTACTCTGAATCCAATGGTGAGGCTGTTGCTTTAAAACTATTTGCATTCTCCTCGTGAAAGGCAAATCCGACCGAAGGCAACCTTAGATCATTCCACAAAGCCTCACATGTGTGTGTCTTCCCTCAGGAGAACTATAAAACAACATATGTCCAATCTCAAGAATGAACTTTCAAACTTGTCTCCCTCCTGTAAAACATGGTGACACCTTGTCAAGTCAGTCTCTGGTGTACACTCCCCTTCCAATATAGCCAACGTGCGGCACTCAGCAGAACCCTTTCTTCTCCTCTCCCTGTCAAGACTGGACAACCACAAGGCAGTGTTCTCGGCCCCATATTATTCCTAATCTTCATCAATGATCTCACTTACTCTCTAGAAAATCCTCTCTTTCTCTTTGTTAATGACTGCACTCTGTTCTGAGATACCTCATCCCTTTGACAGACAAGCAGCAGCCTCTTCCCTCTCCTCAGACCTTGACAAAATCACAAACTGGTCAACTGGTCAACTGGTCAAACACTTGGAACATATTTTTCAATCCTGAGAAATCTCTCTCTCTCTCTCTCTGTATCTCTGTATCTCTGTATCTCTGTATCTCTCTCTCTCTCTCTCTCTCTCTCTCTCTCTCTCTCTGTCTCTCTGTCTCTCCAAAAGAACCATACTGCAAACCCTTCACTTATGACTCCCTCAGCATTTCCGTTTAATGTTGAGTTTCCCAGTACCTGTGCAGAAATCTTTCAAATTCAATGCACAGTACAATAGTCACCACCACACCAGAGGTTGCTCTCCCTTTTTCTGCTCAACCTACCCGTGACTGTTCACCCATGATCATAAACACAGAAGGTATGATTAGTGCAGCTGAAAGCTTTCCCTTTGGACATCGCCCTAAAATTGCAGGAAGTGCCACCAACCCAAGAACAACATCCTTTCCTTTTGGAACAATATCCCAAGCAAACACGAGCTGTGTTACCTTTGAAATTCCCACACCTGCGCCAGCATTTTCCTTTCCTACCAATGGATTCATAGGTGTTGGTTCGGGGTCTTGTGGAACTACCACACCCTCAGCTAAAAGCTCTCACACAACATTTGGAAAGTTTCCCAGAACACCGACTTTCACCATTGGTTATTGAGGGAGCAGCAAGAACTGCTCTAACAACTTATACCATTAACATGTTGGCCACTGGCGGAGATGATGATGTTTCAATTGTGTGGGCTTTCCCACTCATCCATCCCTGCTTCTCTCCAAAACTGTTGAGATAATATGCCAGCAGATGAAGACAACTGCTCGCTGTTTTAATCGTCAGATGAGCCAAGCCTTGTTCTTCTTCTTCTTTGTTTTGTTTTTTGCTGTGATTGAGTTTAGCTTAAGCGTTGATTACTGCGATGTATTTAATGCTTTGAATTCCAATTTTTGTCAGATTCCATGGATTATTTTGACAATGTTCAAAAGGATGATTGCTTGTTTTATTTTAGCAATGGTATAAACTGAAAAAGATGCATTTTAAATGGCAGTTTTTCATTGATATCAAATCCTGTATCCAGCCGTTGTGTAAAATTGATTTGTTATGGATCTTACAAAGTATTCACTTTTTGTTGACATTTGGTAATTTAACTAGTAAATAAATCCTACCATAATGTTGCACTTGATTATCATATTTTACATCGGCTCAAAATGTTTCCACAAATTTTCTTTTTTGCAGTGGTCTGTCTTCTACCGCCTCCTTTCTGGTCTTGCACCCCCGGCTCTTTCCGTGTGATGTAAATCCCTCCCCCCCCGGGTTTCTGCAGGGCGCACACAGTCTACCATTAGCCCCCTTCTGGTGAAACTCTCAAAATCCAGAATCACTGCTCACCTCCACTCATTTGTTCTTCTTTTTTCTGCCCGTGGAACCAACTTACACATTCTGTCCGATCTCATTTTTCCCTCCAAGTATTCAATACAGCTGCTCACCACCATCTCAGATCGTCCCCAATCCAAAACCATGATCTTTTTACCCCCGTTAACTCCTCCCATTCCCAAGCCTACCTCCCTCCCAAATTTCCAGTTTTTCCTTCTGAGAGTTTCCTTGTGTGTCAATCTTGTCCACCCTATGCATCCTCCCTTACCCCTCATTCCTTCCCACACCCATTGTTTGTCCAAGTCCCCCTGTATTTTGTCCTTCAACCCTGCTTTGGTGTTTCTCTCCAGCCCCCCATTCCCATTTTTTTTTCTGCTGTTCTTTTTGTTCCATTGTGTCCTGATTAGTTAAATATACTAGCTCTTCCGATTAAAACAGTGAAACAGCCTAAACCCTGTATACAAAAAAAAAACTTTCTCAACAACCCTCTCAAAGAGGTTCAATCACTCAAACTCTTGGGTCTCACTTTCAGCCATAATTTCTCTTGGGCAAGCCACATTTCAAAATTGACAACAAAAGCCAGATGCCGACTGGGCATCCTCAGTCATGCAAAGTCCTTCCTTGGTACACCTGAGCTCCTGTCCACCTATAAGACTTTTGTCTGCAGCTCAATGGAAAACTGCTCTCCCCTCTGGGCTGCCTCCCCCTGCCTCACATCTTGCTCAGCTTGACTTCATGGAAACAAAGGCCTTCAATTTAATTGGAATCTCACGATGAAGCAGAGTCTATGGGCTTATCACTCTGACAGTGCCGACAGGTCGGTGGTCTCTCTGTCTTCTTTCACCTCATTTCTGGACTTGCACCCTCTGCCCTCTCTGTGCTTTGTCCCTCCCCAGGTGTCTGCAGGATGCACATTGTCTCCCAGCAACCCGCTCCTCGTGAAACAGCCTAAATCCAGAATCAGTGCTTACCTTCACTCATTTATTCCTCTTTTCTCCCGCCCGTGGAACCACCTTCCGTACTCTCTTCAATCTCATTCTTCCCTCCAGGTCTTCAAAACAGCTGTTCACCACCATCTCAAGTCATCCCCCATCCAAAATCATTATCTTTCTACACCCGTTAAACCACCCTGCATCCCTCCCAAAATCTTACTTGTGTATCCACATTGTCCACCCTTTGCATTCTCCATTACCCCTCGTTGTTACCTGCATCCTTTCTTTGGCCATCTGCATCTACTTTCTCCCTCTGTCCTTCTGTTGGTGTTTTCCCCTTTCTCCTGCTATTCCCTGTGTAGTGTGTTGTGTTCTGATGTTTTTCATGGTCATAACTCTTCCACGAGTCTAGAGCATACATATAAAAATAAAATTAAAAAAATTACTTTTATTGCCAGCGTCTGCTGAGTATGGGAGGTCTGGTGTTTGAATCCTGGCTGTCACACCAAAGACTTTAATAATGTTGCATGCTCCTTCATTGCTTGACGCTCAGTATTTTCTGGGGTTGGAACCCAGGCCAAGCCACACCAAAGACTTTAATAATGTTGCATGCTCTTTCATTGCTTAACGTTCAGTATTTTCTGGGGTTGGAACCCAGGCCGAGCCACAACAAAGACTTTAATAATGTTACATGCTCCTTCAATTCTTGACGCTCAATATTTAAAAGGATAAAGTACAAACAAGTAACACTTGGATGACAATGACAAACCACCCAGTATAACACTTGCCAAGAAACTGCTTTGGCAGCACCAACACTGTGTAAAGTATGGCACTGTACATCAACATACCTTTAAGAAATAGGTTTGTATGCAAGTTAAAATAGGTACAAGGTGCAAGGTTACAGGGTTTCCATCAATGATGGGGTGGAAAAGGATCTTGTAAGAAATTATTTTCATATGGACACCCTGCTGTCTGTGCAAATACATCACTTATTCTCTGCTACATGGTGGTTTCAAATGTCTGCACTCAAGTCTTACTTGGGGTAATTGTACCAATTTGATCAAAGGTGCAGCAGAACAACTACGTGCATCTCTTCAACTGAAAGTATTTGTCCTACTGTCGATCTGCAATGGTAGTTTGCAGCAGAACCATCGAATAATTACGTTTTTTTACAGAAGATAAGCAAGTGAGTAGTATGTAAGGCAAAATCAATAGCCATGACATTGATGTGTGAGTTTCCATGCAATCTGAAAAGCAATTTAGAGACAGCTGCACCACACTAAGCGTGCAGTAATGCGGAGGAACAGGTGTCGTCTCGTTTACATGCTCAATTTGCAATGAACGGGCAGTCATGGGGAATGAAAGCTGCCAGAATCGCTCAAAAACCATTTGCTTAAACATCCCATAGACTGTGTGGCATCGACCGCTTGGCTGTTTGTTATGATCGCATGATCTCTATGATCATTTTTTTCAGTCATTTCTAGGATTTCTTAAGCTCAGCCACAGGTCTAGTGATATTGGATAGAAACTCAGAAAGTTAGACTTGGAACTTGAGCCACTTTCCCACAGCTCAGGCTGATAAAGGCCCATTTGAGCCTACACCACTTGTGAGGGTAACTACATGAGTTACCCCAAAAGTTATGCCTCTTATTTAGGAAATGGGTGGTAGCCGATGAAAACATAGCACTGCATTTGACAAATTCCCTGTGTGGGAAGATGACTGTGTTCTCCAAGTATATCTGTCTAAAAGTTGTTTTACCAAAGATAAAAAAAATTGATGAACAAATCAAGAGCATCACTTTGGGGGTAACCCTTTGATTACCAACAGCAGGGTCATTTCATAATAGAAACATGCTCTTTGAAGGGCAGGAGCCTTTCAACACCAAGACTGGCCAAATAGGAATTTATGCTGTCATGACATCACCTGTTTATTTTCCTTACATTTGAGAGAAAAAAAAATCGATTTCCTTTTAAACAAAAAATACTTTTGAAGAATCTTATACTTTAATGCCGAGTTTGGGCGTTCTCAGGTGATTTTGTGGAGGTAATCAGGGCATCTTAACCTTTACAAATATTTGTATTGCTGGTGTCATGTTGATGACAAAATGTTGAAGCTGTGCATGATACCATTTTAAAAAACGATCTGACATGAAATGGTGGTGTATTTGCCAATTTTAATCACTAATGATAGTTTTTCTTATGAGCGGACCGCCATTGTCTATAAGGTAAACATGTACCACATGTCATGATCCCCATCATCACTTTCCGTTGAATTCCCATTTCTATCAATATACACGCCAACTAGAAGGATCTGCATCCCCTTCATCAAAATCTAATCGGCTTGTTCTTATCACCTACCAAACTCATCCACCAAGTTTTGTCAAAACCTATCTAACACCTTTGGAGATTCATGCTATATATTGTTACGGTTTGGAAATGTACCCGGGGGGGGGGGGAAGCATTCATGTCATATAAGTATTCCCCAGAATGAGTTATTGGACATTTGCCTTATGTCAAGTTTTTGGTAGGTAGACCTTTGCCCCTTGTCCAGGGATTTGGAGGATGGCGATAGGAACATGCGTCGTGAGTCGAGTTTATGTATCCCCGGTGTGATTCTTTCCTCCTCTGCCTTTCTCATCCACCATCGATCCGATTCATCAAACCTCAATTCACAAACATCATTAAGCAACTGCCCCCCCCCCCCTTCACCCAACAGTCTTACCTTCAACGTCATAATCAGTCGATTACCTTGGTCCGTTTGTTCCTTCTCCTTACCACATTCGGTCCATCTGTGTTTATTCATCCCTCACCATGAGAAACGATTAATCCTTTGGGCTCATCTGATTACACTCCTCCCTTCATCCTCCACATTCCTCATGTGGGACAACGCTTCTCCCATACACCATACAGTACAAAGGACATCTCACATATGCAATAAGTTGTATATTTAAGCACGCGCCTTCACTTCTCTTCACTTGCTGGATTTTTACCTTGAAGAGTGCAGCACAGAAAGCTTCGGTCACTATTATGTCGTGTTTGTTTGCATCCTATTGAAGTTCTGTAGTACCAAACACTAGTGCCCCCAGAACCCTTCCCCATGCAACAAGGCGGCCATCGCCCTTGGCTCCATCCTTCATGCGCGCAGTTGTCCACCATACAGTACTTACTTATTGCATATGTGAGATGTCCTTTGTACTGTATGGTGTATGGGAGAAGCGTGTCCCACATGAGGAATGTGGAGGATGCAGGGAGGATGAAGAGAGGGTGTAATCAGATGAGCCCAAAGGATTAATCGTTTCTCATGGTGAGGGATGAATAAACACAGATGGACCGAATGTGTGTAATGATGGAGAAGGATACAAAGGACCAAGGTATGATCGACTGATTATGACGTTGAAGGTAAGACTGTTGGGTGAAGGGGGGGGGGGGGGCATTTGCTTAATGATGTTTGTTAATTGAGGTTTGATGAATCGGATCGATGGTGGATTGAGAAAGGCAGAGGAGGGAAGACATCACACCGGGGATACATAAACTCGACTCACGACGCATGTTCCTATCGCCATCCTCCAAATCCCTGGACAAGGGGCAAAGGTCTACCTACCAAAAACTTGACAAAGGGCAAATGTCCAATAACTCATTCTGGGAATACTATATGTACATAATGCTTCCCCCCCCCCCCCCCGGGTACATTTCCAAAACCGTAACAATATATAGCATGATATCTCCAAAGGTGTTAGATAGGTTTTGACAAAACTTGGTGGATGAGTTTGGTAGGTGATAAGAAACAAGCCGATTAGATTTTGGTAAGGTTTGGATGCAGATCCTTCTAGTTGGCGTGTATATGTGATAGAAATGGGAATTCACCGGAAAGTGATGATGGGGATCATGACATGTGGTACATGTTTACCTTATAGACAATGGCGGTCCGCTCATAAGAAAAACTATCATTAGTGATTAAATTGGCAAATACACCACCATTTCATGTCAGATCGTTTTTTAAAATGGTATCATGCACAGCTTCAACATTTTGTCATCAACATGAACACAGCAATACAAATATTTGTAAAGGTTAAGATGCCCTGATTACCTCCACAAAATCACCTGAGAACGCCCAAACTCGGCATTAAAGTATAAGATTCTTCAAAAGTATTTTTTGTTTAAAAGGAAATCGATTTTTTTTTCTCTCAAATGTAAGGAAAATAAAACAGGTGATGTCATGACAGCATAAATTCCTATTTGGCCAGTCTTGGTGTTGAAAGGTCCTGCCCTTCAAAGAGCATGTTTCTATTATGAAATGACCCTGCTGTTGGTAATCAAAGGGTTTACCCCAAAGTGATGCTCTTGATTTGTTCATCAATTTTTTTTATCTTTGGTAAAACAACTTTTAACAGATATACTTGGAGAACACAGTCATCTTCCCACACAGGGATTTGTCAAATGCAGTGCTATGTTTTCATCGGCTCCCACCCATTTCCTAAATAAGAGGATAACTTTTGGGGTAACTCATGTAGTTACCCTCACAAGTGGTGTAGGCTCAAATGGGCCTTTATCAGCCTGAGCTGTGGGAAGGTGGCTCAAGTTCCAAGTCTAACTTTCTGAGTTTCTATCCAATATCACTAGACCTGTGGCTGAGCTTAAGAAATCCTAGAATGACTGAAAAAAATGATCATAGAGATCATGCGATCATAACAAACAGCCAAGCGGTCGATGCACACACAGTCTATGGGATGTTTAGCAAATGTTTTTTGAGCATTCTGCAGCTTTCATTCCCCATGACTGCCCGTTCATTGCAAATTGAGCATGTAAACGAGACGACACTTGTTCCTTCGCATTACGCACGCTTAGTGTGGTGCAGCTGTCTCTAAATTGCTTTTCAGATTGCATGGAAACTCACACATCAATGTCATGGCTATGGATTTTGCCTTAACTATACTATCTTGCTTATCTTTCGTAAAAAAACGTAATTTTCGATGGTTCTGCTGCAAACTACCATTGCAGATCGACAGTAGGACAATACTTTCAGTTGAAGAGATGCACGTAGTGTTCTGCTGCACCTTTGATCAAATTGGTACAATTACCCCAAGTAAGACTTGAGTGCAGACATTTGAAACCACCATGTAGCAGAGAATAGTGATGTATTTGCACAGACAGCAGGGTGTCCATATGAAAATAATTTCTTACAAGACCTTTTCCACCCCATCATTGATGGAAACCCTGTAACTTGCACCTTGTACCTATTTTAACTTGCATAAACCTATTTCTTAAAGGTATGTTGATGTACAGTGCCATACTTTACACAGTGTTGGTGCTGCCAAAGCAGTTTCTTGGCAAGTGTTATACTGGGTGGTTTGTCATTGTCATCCAAGTGTTACTTGTTTGTACTTAATCCTTTTAAATATTGAGCGTCAAGAATTGAAGGAGCATGTAACATTATTAAGTCTTGTTGTGTGGCGCTGGGTTCCAACCCCAGAAATACTGAACGTTAAGCAATGAAGGAGCATGCAACATTATTAAAGTCTTTGGTGTGGCTTGGCCTGGGTTCCAACCCAGAAAATACTGAGGCTAGCAATGAAGGAGCATGCAACATTATTAAAGTCTTTGGTGTGACAGCCAGGATTCAAACACCAGACCTCCCATACTCAGCAGACGCTGGCAATAAAGTAATTTTTTTAAATTTTATTTTTATATGTATGCTCTAGACTCGTGGAAGAGTTATGACCATGAAAAACATCAGCACCAACACATACACAGGGAATAGCAGGAGAAAGGGGAAAACACCAACAGAAGGACAGAGGGAGAAAGTAGATGCAGATGGCCAAAGAAAGGATGCAGGTAACAACGAGGGGTAATGGAGAATGCAAAGGGTGGACAATGTGGATACACAAGTAAGATTTTGGGAGGGATGCAGGGTGGTTTAACGGGTGTAAAAGATAATGATTTTGGATGGGGGATGACTTGAGATGGTGGTGAACAGCTGTTTTGAAGACTGGGGGAGAGAATGAGATTGAAGAGAGTACGGAAGGTGGTTCCACGGGCGGGAGAAAAGAGGAATAAATGAGTGAAGGTAAGCACTGATTCTGGATTTAGGCTGTTTCACGAGGAGCGGGTTGCTGGGAGACAATGTGCATCCTGCAGACACCTGGGGAGGGACAAAGCACAGAGAGGGCAGAGGGTGCAAGTCCAGAAATGAGGTGAAAGAAGACAGAGAGACCACCGACCTGTCGGCACTGTCAGAGTGATAAGCCCATAGACTCTGCTTCATCGTGAGATTCCAATTAAATTGAAGGCTTTGTTTCCATGAAGTCAAGCTGAGCAAGATTTGAGGCAGGGGGAGGCAGCCCAGAGGGGAGAGCAGTTTTCCATTGAGCTGCAGACAAAAGTCTTATAGGTGGACAGGAGCTCAGGTGTACAAGGAAGGACTTTGCATGACTGAGGATGCCCAGTCGGCATCTGGCTTTTGTTGTCAATTTTGAAATGTGGCTTGCCCAGAGAAATTATGGCTGAAAGTGAGACCCAAGAGTTTGAGTGATTGAACCTCTTTGAGAGGGTTGTTGAGAAAGTTTTTTTTTGTATACAGGGTTTAGGCTGTTTCACTGTTTTAATCGGAAGAGCTAGTATATTTAACTAATCAGGACACAATGGAACAAAAGAACAGCAGAAAAAAAATGGGAATGGGGGGCTGGAGAGAAACACCAAAGCAGGGTTGAAGGACAAAATACAGGGGGACTTGGACAAACAATGGGTGTGGGAAGGAATGAGGGGTAAGGGAGGATGCATAGGGTGGACAAGATTGACACACAAGGAAACTCTCAGAAGGAAAACTGGAAATTTGGGAGGGAGGTAGGCTTGGGAATGGGAGGAGTTAACGGGGGTAAAAAGATCATGGTTTTGGATTGGGACGATCTGAGATGGTGGTGAGCAGCTGTATTGAATACTTGGAGGGAAAAATGAGATCGGACAGAATGTGTAAGTTGGTTCCACGGGCAGAAAAAAGAAGAACAAATGAGTGGAGGTGAGCAGTGATTCTGGATTTTGAGAGTTCCACCAGAAGGGGGCTAATGGTAGACTGTGTGCGCCCTGCAGAAACCCGGGGGGGGGAGGGATTTACATCACACGGAAAGAGCCGGGGTGCAAGACCAGAAAGGAGCGCGTAGAAGACAGACCACTGCAAAAAAGAAAATTTGTGGAAACATTTTGAGCCGATGTAAAATATGATAATCAAGTGCAACATTATGGTAGGATTTATTTACTAGTTAAATTACCAAATGTCAACAAAAAGTGAATACTTTGTAAGATCCATAACAAATCAATTTTACACACGGCTGGATACAGGATTTGATATCAATGAAAAACTGCCATTTAAAATGCATCTTTTTCAGTTTATACCATTGCTAAAATAAAAAAGCAATCATCCTTTTGAACATTGTCAAAATAATCCATGGAATCTGACAAAATTGGAATTCAAAGCATTAAATACACGCAGTAACAACGCTTAAGCTAAACTCAATCAAGCAAAAAAAAACAAAGAAGAAGAAGAACAAGGCTTGGCTCATCTGAGATTAAAACAGCGAGCAGTTGTCTTCATCTGCTGGCATATTATCTCAAACAGTTTTGGAGAGAAGCAGGGATGGATGAGTGGGAAAGCCCACACAATTGAAACATCATCATCTCCGCCAGTGGCCAACATGTTAATGGTATAAGTTGTTAGAGCAGTTCTTGCTGCCCCTCAATAACCAATGGTGAAAGTCGGTGTTCTGGGAAACTTTCCAAATGTTGTGTGAGAGCTTTAAGCTGAGGGTGTGGTTAGTTCCACAAGACCCCGAACCAACACCTATGAATCCATTGGTAGGAAGGAAAATGCTGGCGCAGGTGTGGGAATTTCAAAGGTAACACAGCTCGTGTTTGCTTGGGATATTGTTCCAAAAGGAAAGGATGTTGTTCTTGGGTTGGTGGCACTTCCTGCAATTTTAGGGCGATGTCCAAAGGGAAAGCTTTCAGTGCACTAATCATACCTTCTGTGTTTATGATCATGGGTGAACAGTCACGGGTAGGTTGAGCAGAAAAAGGGAGAGCAACCTCTGGTGTGGTGGTGACTATTGTACTGTGCATTGAATTTGAAAGATTTCTGCACAGGTACTGGGAAACTCAACATTAAACGGAAATGCTGAGGGAGTCATAAGTGAAGGGTTTGCAGTATGGTTCTTTTGGAGAGCAGAGAGACAGAGAGAGAGAGAGGGACAGAGAGAGAGAGAGAGAGAGAGAGAGAGAGAGAGAGATCGAGAGATACAGAGAAGGAGGAGAAGAGATACAGAGATCAGAGATACGAGAGAGAGAGAGATTTCTCAGGATTGAAAATATGTTCCAAGTGTTTGACCAGTTGACCAGTTGACCAGTTTGTGATTTTGTCAAGGTCTGAGGAGAGGGAAGAGGCTGCTGCTTGTCTGTCAAAGGGATGAGGTATCTCAGAACAGAGTGCAGTCATTAACAAAGAGAAAGAGAGGATTTTCTAGAGAGTAAGTGAGATCATGATGAAGATTAGGAATAATATGGGGCCGAGAACACTGCCTTGTGGTTGTCCAGTCTTGACAGGAGAAGGAGAAGAAAGGGTTCTGCTGAGTGCCGCACGTTGGCTATATTGGAAGGGGAGTGTACACCAGAGACTGACTTGACAAGGTGTCACCATGTTTTACAGGAGGGAGACAAGTTTGAAAGTTCATTCTTGAGATTGGACATATGTTGTTTTATAGTTCTCCTGAGGGAAGACACACACATGTAAGGCTTTGTGGAATGATCTAAGGTTGCCTTCGGCGGATTTGCCTTTCACGAGGAGAATGCAAATAGTTTTAAAGCAACGCCTCACCATTGGATTCAGAGTACCAAGAGCGGGAGGATGGTAAGATAACTAAAGGTGAGATGGGATGAATCTTTGCATGAGAGAGAGCAGGTTTCTGTGGAAGAATTCCCAGGCTGAATTGATGTGTGGTGGTTGATATAGGAACCAGTCCTGAAGTGTAATGGTTGCTTTCAGTCCCTGCCAATTTGCTTGAGTGAACTGCCAGACTCGCCGGCACAGAGGCTGTTCTCTGAGAATGGCTTGAAAGATGTTGACCTTCACATGCACATGCACATGATCAGAAGAGCCAATTGGGACAGAGGACGAACAAGATACATTGGCAGTGAAGTTAGTCATCACCAATCCAGGAGAGAAGATTTGCCATTGGGAGAAATCTGGGTGGGAAAGTTTTACAGATCGAGTCGGACCTATGAAGTTGAAGAATTTTGTTTGTGAAATAGATTGATTTGACAGATTGTATTTGATTGCTTGACGTCTGTTTTGAAAGGTAGTGAAGGCAATATTACCTATTAGTAGAGGAATAATGGGGTTTGTGAGGCACCCATGCAAATGAATGGGAAAATGGGGAAACTCTTTGAATTGATCCCCAAAAACCCCTCAACTGGAGTCTAATTCCCTCCATACAAATGTATAGGCTAACCTTTTGAAAACCCCTTAAAAAACCTTAAACAGGAGAATGATTTTTCTCCCATACAAGCTCATGTTAATTTGAGACTGTCTCAGGGCCAAAAAACCTCATACAAATGTATAGGCTAACCTTTTTGAAAACCCCTTAAAAAACCTTAAACAGGAGAATGATTTTCTCCCCAAACAGGAGACTGATTCCCCCTACAAATTAATAGGGAGAACTCTCTATCTCAAGGCTCATTCAGTAACAGGAGAATGATTTTCTCTCCCCCCCCTGACTCTCTGACTCTCAGTCCATGGGTCAAACAAAGAGATCGATCTCTGCCCCATTACTTACTCCACTCCAAGAGTGATCCAATAAATATTTGTCCATGTTCTATTCGAGGTAATAAATTAATTTTCCGATTACATTCATCACCATCAAGTATATTCACAAATATTATTTTAGAACTTAGTTCTTGTTTTAAGTATTTTTGTTGAGCAGAAATAAAATGATAAACTTCTTTAAATGTTCTTGTTTGACCACCTCCTGATCCACATATCATTTGAGATTGTAGTAAATTGTTTTTCCATTGTTCAATTGATAACCATCGAAGTTTTCAGTCCATTCAAGGATATTAATTTTTTTCTTTACATCCTCCATCTTATTACTTTCGCAAACTTTGTTGCGAAGGTTATGTTTTGATCGCTGTGTATTTATTTATTTGTGAATATGTGTGTTTGTTATCTTGCCAAAACGAAGTTTTTGCAAGATATGTTAATCAGTCTGTATGTTTTTTTTTATTTTTTATTTTTTGTTTTCTTTTGTTTGTTTGTTTGTCTGTAATCACGAAAAAAAAATTCTGCAGCACAGTTTTCATTGGAAATTTTTTGTAACTTCGCATATCAGAGGCCTATGGAGGTCCCTTTCAGGCCATAAAATTTTGAAGGTCAAGGTCAAAGGTCAAGGTCACTTTTTCGCAAATCTGTGTAATCGACAAAACCCTCATTTTTTGAGTAATTTTGATCGGATCGTCTTCAAACTTCATGGGAATATAGTTCATGGTCTGGCGCTCAGCTGATTAATTTTTGGTGGCGATTGGCCTTGACCTTCATGGTTAACGCCTAAGGTCAAACATTTGACCCAAGGTCAAATTTTCAAGTTTTAGGAACCATATCGTGTAGTACCTCAAATTGAACACACTCGATGAGTACTTTCTAGATATATCAAGCTTGAGACATTATGACGTGATTTGGTGACGTTATGAGGCAAACGCATATTTTTTTCATGGTTACTCTGTAGAACGATTCTCATCGGAATCTCTCGTAGGCAGATATTCCTCAAGGAGTCGCTCCTGGTGATAGCAGCTCTGTTCACCTCAGTGTGACCTTAAAGAAGTCACACGTGGTCACCTTTTGGCAAGATACGGATCACCCTACGGGTGACATTGGTTTATTTGTTTGTTATTCGCATAACTCCAAAAGTATTGACGAATCGCAGCAAATTTGGTGGGATGATTGGTTATTATCCGGGACCATTTGATTAGATTTTGGGAGCGATCGGGTCAAAGGTCAAGGTCAAGGTCATGAAAAGGTCAAAATCGTCTTTTTACCATAGCGCGGTCAATTTGTATCCATTTTGCATGCAACTAATGCCAAAATGTTCAGAATTCAATGCCCCATCTTGTGATATGTGACATGACACAATGACGTAATAACCCTTATTAGCGGTTGGGAGTCAAAGGTCAGGGGGGGTCACGACATTGCAAAATGTGCGGTTTTAGTCATAACACGGTCAATTCTTATCCGATTTGCATGAAACCAACACCAAAATGTTGACTGTTCTGTTCCCCACACTCTAATACCAATTACAAAATTAAGAGTACAAAGGTCAAGGTCGAGGTCATGAAAGGTCAAAATCGTCATTTTGCCATAGTGCGGTCGATTTTTATCCAATTTGCATGCAACCAATGCCAAAATGTTGTGAACGCAATGCCCAATCTTGTGATATACGATATGACACAATGACGTCATTACCTTTGTTAGCGGTTTGGGTCAAAAGTCAGGGGGTCAACGACCTTTATTATCATAACGCGGTCAATTCTTATACAATTTGCATGTAAGTAGATTCAAAATGTTTAGAATTCAATTCCCTATCCTGTGATGTGTAATATTTGATTTCTTATAATGGACCAGATGTCATCAGATTGACTTGACACCGACACCCAAAAAGGTCAGGGAGTTCATACAGAAATTGTACAATGTATGTGAATCAGTGTCAAACATCAGGAATTTTATGTTTTTAAGCCATCATAACACATATGAGATGGCAGATGTGGTATGGGATTAAATACCCTCACAATCAACGGTTTCGGGGGGGGGGGGGGGGGCAAAATGTAGCGTTGGCGAAGGTATGCACTCTACTGAGTGCCCGTTCTAGTTTGTAATTAAATTTATCCCGTTATTTGTTTTATTTACTTTTACCCTCGTTATTTCTTCAATAAGACTTATTTGATAAATCTCACATTCGTTATGTTTCCCATTTAAATACCAAGGCTGATTACATCTCCACTCTTTGGTTTGGTTATTGCTTGGTTCTATCATTTATAAATAAGTAAAAGACGCCCCTTAACACTTATACTTATAACCATAAGGGAGACTCTTGATTCCATTCTCTAAAATATATCTTTTATCATCAAAAGCTCTAATGCTTCTTATTTATCTCTTCTGTATATAATTGATGCTTCTAAATTCTTATTGCATTCATTTTTCTGTACTCTTCCTTCTTTAAGGTTAAACAGTTGTAATAATGTTTAAAGTTTATTGTTTCCTTGATTATATTTTTCTTTATTCCCTTTAACTTCTTATCACATCTTTCAATGTTATTATTATCAATATACGTAAAGCATAAGGTTTTGATCTCAATCCCACAAATTCACTCAATGACATTTCAACCCAACTCATTCTTAAACTTTCCAATAACCTTTTTATTCTTTAATGAAAACAACATACTATCAGACTTATAATTACTTGTATCATACATATCAATATTATCGATCATATCCTCATATACATCACTTGTCTTAATTTCTCATATCAAACTATCTGTATCCATATATAAACATGACACATTATCCTTGTACTTTTAATTTTAAATTATTATAGTAATAGTCATACATTAACGACTTTGACAAGTCAGAATTGATGTTCCTATATTAATCGGTTTTATTCATTTTAATACTCTCTTTTTTCAAATGAATAGCACAAAAGTTCTCTGAAAACACCTCGCGCGTTCAAAACTTGGTCTATTGATTAATTTGAAGCCTGTTTCCAAGAATGTAGAAAGTCATGTTTTGTTGATTCCTAACATTTTCCATAGTCTTTCCAAATACAGCATTATTCATTAATTTATAAAAAGTCTTCCCAAAATCTGTTTTTGCTTCTGTTCCTTTTTGTATTAAAATCAATATATTTCTTTACACAATGACTTTGTTTGAATTTCAAAATTCGATGAATTTTCCTCACTCTCAACCCAGCAGATAAATATTGTCTCAAGTTCCTTTGATGTAAAACATAACTTTCTTTATCATTTAATGTTGTAAGCAGTTTTTCTGGAGATTCACTTTTATATTAAATGACTGTTGTAATCACTTAGCCATTCTTTTGTTGGTTTTTTTATCAGGGGCATAAGGTAGGTCTTTATGTTTGTTATGAAGTTCTTCTGGATATTTTAAATCACCTCAAATAATATCCAACTTCAGCTTCATCCAATTCTTTTTGAGAGGAGATTACAATGTTAAGTAAAACTTTTTCATAATGTTTTTATTTAACCCATTTAAGTTTTCCATAAGGTAAGATTGAGACATAGCCCACCCATACAAATTGTTAGCATCATAATACATCAGGTAAGAGTTGCCCTCGTTCTTATTATAATCAGGAAGATATTTGTTATTTGCTTTAGCATATCTCTTGGAACATACTTGAGATATTCCTCCTCTTTTAGCCTTCTCTATCATTAAAAGCATATCATATCACTGATTAATTCCAAATTTTGTTTTGTCATTTTTTAACATAGCACTCCAAGCCAAGCCCGGGGCTGTGTAATAGTGAACGGGGTCTAATCCATAAGAATTTTTATTATGACAGACTGTTCTGAAAGTTTCAAACACATCAGCCAATAACAATACATCAGTTTTAAGATACAAATCATGATATTCTCCAACATTCTATATATTAAACTTCTCCCAAACCTTTTTAGCTTGTGTATAATCTATATTGGAAATATGAGTTTTATTTAACTTTCCATAGAAACTTTCCCTTGAATGAAGTTGTGTTTCTTTAAACTTCTAAATGAATCCATATAGTCATATGGATATATTCCCTTTTGTGATAAGAGATCAATCTCTTCTTGATTTGGGAAATGTGATTTAAGACTCGGGAAGTTTTTAATATTTGATGCTAACTCAGTTAATGAATCTCCCATAACTGTATGTGTCAAGAAATTGAATATGGGTTATGGGGATGTATAAATCATTTTTGTGAATGAGATGTATTTTGATCTGTGTTAGGAATGGCAGAAATACCTCCAGATGTCTTTGAAAGTTCATTTATAAATAGATGTGTGTCATAGTGAGCGTTGTTGGGAAGAAGACGGGAATAAAATTTGGAGGCTTGTAATTAAGATTCAATAGGAATGAGCTGGACCTCTATATTTACAGTAAGATGACAATGATCTCTAACTTTAAACTCCTCAATTTCCTCATCACAAATATGACAGATACTGTTCTTTCTAAATTCCTTTTCTCTTCCTTTGTTAATGACATGTGGTTATAGGTTTTCACCATTATTTCTCTTAGTCTTATACAGTTCTTTTGGCAATCGTCTTACAAACTCCTCCGAGGCATCTTCTCCTCTATAAAGTTCTAACTTGTTGTATTCATCACCAACAGCTGATTTGATATAACAGAAACACAAGGATATGTTTTTGATATTTATTTGTGTATGATTTATTTGGATTTGGAGAAACAGTATCTATCTTTTCAAGGATACTTTCAAAATCAGCATATATCACAAACGGATGTTTTATAGATTTGTTAAAATCTTTGAATGATATGTTTGAACCTGCTTTTGGTAAATTGATTACGGTTGATTTATGATTACTACAATATTTTGAATGTTGATTTAATCGTTCTTTTGTGTGAAAGGAGTTGAGACATCTCTTACAAGGATACGTTTTACATTTTCTCTTATATATTTGTGATTTGGTGAATCTTGAGAATTTTTGATGAAAGCATAATGTGATTTTTCCTCTGAAGTAAAGTGGAGAAGGTCAATGTGTGTTTCATCATTTTTATAGTTGTTTGAAATTTTTAATATCTGAAATTTGTTTGTATCCGTTAATCCATATACATTAACAGTAGATTATTCATTTTCTCAAATTTAGGAATATCTTTCAATGACATTGGAAACTTTAAATCTTTAACATTTAATGTATTCTCATATTTCTTATAATGATTAATCCTTTCAGGATTCCATTGTGGAGGATGTAAGTGAGCAAGAACAGACCATAGAAAACATTTATTATCTTTGTTTGAATATTAACCCCGCTTTCTTAAGTTTTATCTCTTTTGGTAAATCAATATAAGAAGAGCGTGAAGAGGATCTGATTTAAGATGTGTATATCTAAAAGATTATTAATTAAATTATTTGTGATAGTAAATCCACTACCTACTACAGTGTTATCAACATCTTGTTTTGTCTCTGGATCATCGTAAACATCACACCTTACAAAATCTTGAAATGATGAGATAAAGTGGGGGTTTGTCCTCATATAGGGAGTAGTTTCATCGTCTTGTCTTACCATTTTCAATTTTACTCCATATAAAACTTAAAAGTTTTCATTTCACTTAATGTGTTTTTAATTATAGTTTCAATACTTTGTTTAACCATATCAACAGTTTCCATGATTGAAGATGGTCCGGGCTTGAAAACGAAACAATCTTATTTTTTTATGCCCTTTAAATTCCCATCAGTGTTTTCAATGGAGAATTTAGCTTCGCTTTTTTCATTGTTCTTGTGTTTGCGTGATTGAAGGTGTTTATTATAAAAAAAATTTAAGAATATCATTATCACATCTATCACAATGTTTTGTTTCTTGGTCTAGGGAGATATTTGTCTGAAAAGATTGAATGTTGTTTGTTGGTTTGAAGGTGTTTTTTATATATTTATTTCATGATTACAAACATCGCAGTACGTTGTATTCACCATATTTATATAGTAAAACTTTGCTTAAAATAAAATGTTCTTGATGAAAATTTGTGTAATTTATAGGAATCTGTGCTTAAAACAAATTTATCCTCCAACTTTTTTCACTTAATAAATACAATATTTCAAGACAAAAAAGACAAGTTTCAATCAATGTCTTCATTTGTAAAGATGCTGAGAAATATGTCAAGGATGTAAATTGAACAAAGATAAATATAACAACTATTGGATAAAAACAATTATGGTAAATAATATGAGTTCTTCAATTTCTTCAGTGGAAGGGCTTTTAGTATACCTGGTAGAACATCAATATAAAGTATCTCTAACAAAAGTTTCTCCTCTCCTTCTGGCAATATATTCAAACTAGAAAAAGCAATGAAACAAGAAAAGTATCAAAAAATAAAACCTTATGGATGAAGCTTTAGAAAGAAAAGATAAGACCATCTGTAATTGCAAGGAGAAATTTGTATTTTTTTCAACAACCCTAAAGATGTAAATCCTGATGAAATAAGGATGTTAATATATCAGGTGAAATGACATTTCGTTCAATAGTAGTTAAGGATCATTTTAAAATTACCTTTAATATTAAAAATGTAGTAGTTGAATTGTTAATGAAAAAAGTATATAGATATAGATGGTAATGTTTTTTCTACTAATTAAATATGAGTCATTATTCAACTGAAGATTTTGAAGATTATGGAGTGATTATGATACCGAGAGTTTGTGTTCAAATGACAGTTATGATACTGAGAGTTTGTGTCAAACGATAGTTATGAAAGTAGTTTTATGATGATTGTGAAAGTACCGAAGATGATACCAAGATGAATTTCAGTTTAAGTAAAGTTTTGCTTTATAAATATGTTAGATTTTGAGCCTCTAGAATTCCTGATTCTCCATATGACAAATTTGAGAATAATATCCTGCGTGTGAAAGACGGGGATTAAACACAGAGTCTAAAGCCTAAAAACAATGTATATTCTGTGATTATCTTCTAATTAATGATATAAAAAATATAAAGGAAAATAATTCTTTTAGATTTACACCAAAAATGAATTCCTTTACAAGATTGATTAGAGAAATGAACGTAAAGTATGAGGGTGATAACACACCTTTCCTGACAAGGAAGAAACTGAACGCATTAGAGAATGTTCAAAGGATTGTTTTATAATATTTATTCACGATTGTCATTTTCAGGGAAATATCAACACAAGATATTGTATAAATAAAATAATGATTATCTTGAAATTAAACTGAACTTAGGTTAAATATAGTTTCTAAAAAGCCAATAATAAATTAAATAACCTGTTTCCCAAATATATAATGAATGATTTTTTACCCATTTGGGAAAATAAGATAAAATTTAACAACCATAAAAATCTCCCAAATTCATTAAGATTCTCATAGTTGGTTCAAGCGGATGTGGAAAACCTGCTTACTTTTAAAGATGCTCCTTACTCCCAACTTTTTAGATTATGATAACTTAATAATTTTCAAATAAAG
>CM068966.1:56452237-56467343 GCA_035128595.1 Eptatretus atami
ATTATTATCTTCAATGTATAATCATTTAGATTGTTTTGAAGTTTAAATAACGATTATATCTTCTTTTTGAAGACCAGCATTAAAACCTTGTGAGAGTAGTTGATACTCAGGTTGAAACTCGACTTTTTGAAAATTATTAATTATCATAATCTAAAAAGTTGGGAGTAAGGAGCATCTTTAAAAGTAAGCAGGTTTTTCCACATCCGCTTGAACCAACTATGAGACATCTTAATGAATTTGGGAGATTTTTATGGTTGTTAAATTTTATCTTATTTTCCCAAATGGTAAAAAATCATTCATATATATTTGGAAAACAGGTTATTTAATTTATTATTGGCTTTTTAGAAACTATATTTTAACCTAAGTTCAGGTTAATTTCAAGATATCATTATTTTATTTATACAATATCTTGTGTTGATATTTCCCTGAAAATGACAATCGTGAATAATATATTAACAAACAATCCTTTGAACATTCTCTAATGCGTTCAGTTTCTTCCTTGTCAGAGAAGGTGTGTTATCACCCTCATACTTTACGTTCATTTCTCTAATCAATCTTGTAAAGTAATTCATTTTTGGTGTAAATCTAAAAGAATTATTTTCCTTTTTATATTTTTTATATCATTAATTAGAAGATAATCACAGAATATACATTGTTTTTAGGCTTTAGACTCTGTGTTTAATCCCCGTCTTTCACACGCAGATAATTCTCAAATTTGTCATATGGAGAATCAGGAATTCTAGAGGCTCAAAATCTAACATATTTATAAAGCAAAACTTTACTTAAACTGAAATTCATCTTCGGTATCATCTTCGGTACTTTCACAATCATCATAAAACTACTTTCATAACTATCGTTTAACACAAACTCTCAGTATCATAACTGTCATTTGAACACAAACTCTCGGTATCATAATCACTCCATAATCTTCAAAATCTTCAGTTGAATAATGACTCATATTTAATTAGTAGAAAAAACATTACCATCTATATCTATATACTTTTTTCATTAACAATTCAACTACTACATTTTTAATATTAAAGGTAATTTTAAAATGATCCTTAACTACTATTGAACGAAATGTCATTTCACCTGATATATTAACATCCTTTATTTCATCAGGATTTACATCTTTAGGGTTGTTGAAAAAATACAAATTTCTCCTTGCATATTACAGATGGTCTTATCTTTTCTTTCTAAAGCTTCATCCATAAGGTTTTTATTTTTTGATACTTTTCTTGTTTCATTGCTTTTTCTAGTTTGAATATATTGCCAGAAGGAGAGGAGAAACTTTTGTTAGAGATACTTTTAATTGATGTTCTACCAGGTATACTAAAAGCCCTTCCACTGAAGGAAATTGAAGAACTCATATTATTTACCATAATTGTTTTTATCCAATAGTTGTTATATTTATCTTTGTTCATTTTACATCCTTGACATATTTCTCAGCATCTTTTACAAATGAGAACATTGATTGAAACTTGTCTTTTTTGTCTTGAAATATTTGTATTTATTAAGTGAAAAAAGTTGGAGGATAAATTTGTTTTAAGCACAGATTCACTATAATTACACTAAATTTTCATCAAGAACATTTTATTTTAAGCAAAGTTTTACTATATAAATATGGGTAATACAACGTACTGCGATGTTTGTAATCATGAATATAAATATTATAAAAAAACACCTTCAAACCAACAAACACACATTCAATCTTTTCAGACAAATATCTCCCCTAGACAAGAAACAAAACATTGTGATAGATGTGATAATGATATTCTTAAATTTTTTTTATAATAAACACCTTCAATCACGCAAACACAAGAACAATGAAAAAGCGAAGCTAAATTCTCCATTGAAAACACTGATGGGAATTTAAAGGGCATAAAAAAATAAGATTGTTTCGTTTTCAAGACCCTGGACCATCTTCAATCATGGAAAACTGTTGATATGGTTAAACAAAGTATTGAAACTATAATTAAAAACACATTAAGTGAAATAAACTTTTAAGTTTTATATGGGAGTAAAATTGAAAATGTAAGACAAGACGATGAAACTACTCCCTATATGAGGACAAACCCCCACTTTATCTCATCATTTCAAGATTTTGTAAGGTGTGATGTTTACGATGATCTCCAGAGACAGAACAAGATGTTGATAACACTGTAGTAGGTAGTGGATTTACTATCACAAAAATAATCTTTTTAGATATACACATCTTAAAATCAGATCCTCTTCACGCTTCTTCTTATATTGATTTACCAAAAGAGATAAACTTAAGAAAGCGGTTGTTAATATTCAAACAAAGAGTAATAAATGTTTTCTATGGTCTGTTCTTGCTCACTTACATCCTCCACAATGGAATCCTGAAAGGATTAATCATTATAAGAAATATGAGAATACATTAAATGTTAAAGATTTAAAGTTTCCAATGTCATTGAAAGATATTCCTAAATTTGAGAAAATGAATAATCTACTGTTAATGTATATGGATTAACGGATACAAACAAATTCAGATATTAAAAATTTCAAACAACTATAAAAATGATGAAACACACATTGACCTTCTTCCACTTTACTTCAGAGGAAAAATCACATTATGCTTTCATCAAAAATTCTCAAGATTCACCAAATCACAAATATATAAGAAAATGTAAAACGTATCCTTGTAAGAGATGTCTCAACTCCTTTCACACAAAAGAACGATTAAATCAACATTCAAAATATTGTAGTAATCATAAATCAACCGTAATCAATTTACCAAAAGCAGGTTCAAACATATCATTCAAAGATTTTAACAATCTATAAAACATCCGTTTGTGATATATGCTGATTTTGAAAGTATCCTTGAAAAGATAGATACTGTTTTCTCAAATCCAAATAAATCATACACAAATAAATATCAAAAACATACTCCTTGTGGTTTCTGTTATATCAAATCAGCTGTTGGTGATGAATACAACAAGTTAGAACTTTATAGAGGAGAAGATGCCTCGGAGGAGTTTGTAAGACGATTGCAAAAAGAACTGTATAAGACTAAGAGAAATAATGGTGAAAACTATAAACCAATGTCATTAACAAAGGAAGAGAAAAGGAATTTAGAAAGAACAGTATCTGTCATATTTGATGAGAGGAAATTGAGGAGTTTAAGTTAGAGATCATTGTCATCTTACTGGTAAATATAGAGGTCCAGCTCATTCCTATTGTAATCTTAATTACAAGCCTCCAAATTTTATTCCCGTCTTTCTTCCCAACAACGCCACTATGACACACATCTATTTATAAATGAACTTTCAAAGACATCTGGAGGTATTTCTGCCATTCCTAACACAGATCAAAATACATCTCATTCACAAAAATGATTTATACATCCCCCATAACCCATATTCAATTTCTTGACACATACAAGTTTATGGGAGATTCATTAACTGAGTTAGCATCAAATATTTAAAAACTTCCCGAGTCTTAAATCACATTTCCCAAATCAAGAAGAGATTGATCTCTTATCACAAAAGGGAATATATCCATATGACTATATGGATTCATTTGAGAAGTTTAAAGAAACACAACTTCATTCAAGGGAAAGTTTCTATGGAAAGTTAAATAAAAACTCATATTTCCAATATAGATTATACCACAGCTAAAAAGGTTTGGGAGAAGTTTAATATATAGAATGTTGGAGAATATCATGATTTGTATCTTAAAACTGATGTTGTTATTGGCTGATGTGTTTGAAACTTTCAGAACAGTCTGTCATAATAAAAATTCTTATGGATTAGACCCCGTTCACTATTACACACCCCGGGCTTGGCTTGGAGTGCTATGTTAAAAAATGACAAAACAAAATTTGGAATTAATCAGTGATATAGATATGCTTTTAATGATAGAGAAGGCTAAAAGAGGAGGAATATCTCAAGTATGTTCCAAGAGATATGCTAAAGCAAATAACAATATCTTCCTGATTATAATAAGAACGAGGGCAACTCTTACCTGATGTATTATGATGCTAACAATTTGTATGGGTGGGCTATGTCTCAATCTTACCTTATGGAAAACTTAAATGGGTAAATAAAAACATTATGAAAAAGTTTTACTTAACATTGTAATCTCCTCTCAAAAAGAATTGGATGAAGCTGAAGTTGGATATTATTTTGAGGTGATTATAAAATATCCAGAAGAACTTCATAACAAACATAAAGACCTACCTTATGCCCCTGATAAAGAAAAGACCAACAAAGAATGGCTAAGTGATTACCAACAGTCATTTAATATAAAAGTGAATCTCCAGAAAAACTGCTTACAACATTAAATGATAAAGAAAGTTATGTTTTACATCAAAGGAACTTGAGACAATATTTATCTGCTGGGTTGAGAGTGAGGAAAATTCATCGAATTTTGAAATTCAAACAAAGTCATTGGTTAAAGAAATATATTGATTTTAATACAAAAAGGGAACAGAAGCAAAAACAGATTTTGGGAGGACTTTTTATAAATTAATGAATAATGCTGTATTTGGAAAGACTATGGAAAATGTTAGGAATCAACAAAACATGACTTTCTACATCTTTGGAAACAGGCTTCAAAGTTAATCAATAGACCAAGTTTTGAACGAGCGGAGGTGTTTTCAGAGAACTTTTGTGCTATTTCATTTGAAAAAAAGAGAGTATTAAAATGAATAAACCGATTAATTTAGGAACATCAATTCTGACTTGTCAAAGTCGTTAATGTATGACTATTACTATAATAATTTAAAATTAAAGTACAAGGATAATGTGTCATTGTTATATATGGATACAGATAGTTTGATAATGAGAAATTAAGACAAGTGATGTATATGAGGATATGATCGATAATATTGATATGTATGATACAAGTAATATAAGTCTGATAGTATGTTGTTTTCATTAAAGAATAAAAAGGTTATTGGAAAGTTTAAGAATGAGTTGGGTTGAAATGTCATGAGTGAATTTGTGGGATTGAGATCAAAACCTTATGCTTTTACGTATATTGATAATAATACATTGAAAGATGTGATAAGAAGTTAAAGGGAATAAAGAAAAATATAATCAAGGAAACAATAAACTTTAAACATTATTACAACTGTTTAACCTTAAAGAAGGAAGAGTACAGAAAAATGAATGCAATAAGAATTTAGAAGCATCAATTATATACAGAAGAGATAAATAAGAAAGCATTAGGAGCTTTTGATGATAAAAGATATATTTTAGAGAATGGAATCAAGAGTCTCCCTTATGGTTATAAGTATAAGTGTTAAGGGGCGTCTTTTACTTATTTATAAATGATAGAACCAAGCAATAACCAAACCAAAGAGTGGAGATGTAATCAGCCTTGGTATTTAAATGGGAAACATAACGAATGTGAGATTTATCAAATAAGTCTTATTGAAGAAATAACGAGGGTAAAGTAAATAAAACAAATAAGCGGATAAATTTAATTACAAACTAGAACGGGCACTCAGTAGAGTGCATACCTTCGCCAACGCTACATTTTGCCCCCCCCCCCCCCCAGAAACCGTTGATTGTGAGGGTATTTAATCCCATACCACATCTGCCATCTCATATGTGTTATGATGGCTTAAAAACATTAAATTTCCTGATGTTTGACACTGATTCACATACATTGTACAATTTCTGTATGAACTCCCTGACCTTTTTGGGTGTCGGTGTCAAGTCAATCTGATGACATCTGGTCACATTATAAGAAATCAAATATTACACATCACAGGATAGGGAATTGAATTCTAAACATTTTGAATCTACTTACATGCAAATTGTATAAGAATTGACCGCGTTATGATAATAAAGGTCGTTGACCCCCTGACTTTTGACCCAAACCGCTAACAAAGGTAATGACGTCATTGTGTCATATCGTATATCACAAAGATTGGGCATTGCGTCACAACATTTTGGCATTGGTTGCATGCAAATTGGATAAAAATCGACCGCACTATGGCAAAATGACGATTTTGACCTTTCATGACCTCGACCTTGACCTTTGTACTCTTAATTTTGTAATTGGTATTAGAGTGGGGAACAGAACAGTCAACATTTTTGTGTTGGTTTCATGCAAATCGGATAAGAATTGACCGTGTTATGACTAAAACCGCACATTTTGCAATGTCGTGACCCCCCCTGACCTTTGACTCCCAACGCTAATAAGGGTTATTACGTCATTGTGTCATGTCACATATCACAAGATGGGGCATTGAATTCTGAACATTTTGGCATTAGTTGCATGCAAATTGATACAAATTGACCGCGCTATGGTAAAAAGACGATTTTGACCTTTTCATGACCTTGACCTTGACCTTTGACCCGATCGCTCCCAAAATCTAATCAAATGGTCCGCGGATAATAACCAATCATCCCACCAAATTTGCTGCGATTCCGTTCAATACTTTTGGAGTTATGCGAATAACAAACAAATAAACCAATGTCACCCGTAGGGTGATCCGTATCTTGCCAAAAGGTGACCACGTGTGACTTCTTTAAGGTCACACTGAGGTGAACAGAGCTGCTATCCACCAGGAGCGACTCCTTGAGGAATATCTGCCTACGAGAGATTCCGATGAGAATCGTTCTACAGAGTAACCATGAAAAAAATATGCGTTTGCCTCATAACGTCACCAAATCACGTCATAATGTCTCAAGCTTGATATATCTAGAAAGTACTCATCGAGGTGTTCAATTTGAGGTACTACACGATATGGTTCCTAAAACTTGAAAATTTGACCTTGGGGTCAAATGTTTGACCTTAGGCGTTAACCATGAAGGTCAAGGCCAATCGCCACCAAAAATTAATCAGCTGAGCGCCAGACCATGAACTATATTCCATGAAGTTTGAAGACGATCCGATCAAAATTACTCAAAAAATGAGGGTTTTGTCGATTACACAGATTTGCGAAAAAGTGACCTTGACCTTTGACCTTGACCTTCAAAATTTTATGGCCTGAAAGGGACCTCCATAGGCCTCTGATATGCGAAGTTACAAAAATTTCCAATGAAAACTGTGGTCTGCAGAATTTTTTTTCGTGATTACAGACAAACAAACAAACAAAAGAAAACAAAATAAAAAAAAAAAAAAAAACATACAGACTGATTAACATATCTTGCAAAAACTTCGTTTTGGCAAGATAACAAACACACATATTCACAAATAAATAAATACACAGCGATCAAAACATAACCTTCGCAACAAAGTTTGCGAAGGTAATAGATGGAGGATGTAAAGAAAAAAAATTAATATCCTTGAATGGACTGAAAACTTCGATGGTTATCAATTGAACAATGGAAAAACAATTTACTACAATCTCAAAATGATATGTGGATCAGGAGGTGGTCAAACAAGAACATTGAAAGAAGTTTATCATTTTATTTCTGCTCAACAAAAAATACTTAAAACAAGAACTAAGTTCTAAAATAATATTTGTGAATATACTTGATGGTGATGAATGTAATCGGAAAATTAATTTATTACTCGAATAGAACATGGACAAATATTTATTGATCACTCTTGGAGTGGAGTAAGTAATGGGGCAGAGATCGATCTCTTTGTTTGACCCATGGACTGAGAGTCAGAGAGTCAGGGGGGGGGAGAGAAAATCATTCTCCTGTTTTAACTGAATGAGCCTTGAGATAGAGAGTTCTCCCTATTAATTTGTATGGGGGAATCAGTCTCCTGTTTGGGAGAAATCATTCTCCTGTTTAAGGTTTTTTAAGGGGTTTTCAAAAAGGTTAGCCTATACATTTGTATGAGGTTTTTGGCCCTGAGACAGTCTCAAATTAACATGAGCTTGTATGGGAGAAAATCATTCTCCTGTTTAAGGTTTTTTAAGGGGTTTTCAAAAAGGTTAGCCTATACATTTGTATGGGAGGAATTAGACTCCAGTTGAGGGGTTTTTGGGATCAATTCAAAGAGTTTTCCCCATTTTCCCATTCATTTGCATGGGTGCCTCACAAACCCCATTATTCCTCTACTAATAGGTAAATATTGCCTTCACTACCTTTCAAAACAGACGTCAAGCAATCAAATACAATCTGTCAAATCAAGTCTATTTCACAACAAAATTCTTCAACTTCATAGGTCCGACTCGATCTGTAAAACTTTCCCACCCAGATTTCTCCCAATGGCAAATCTTCTCTCCTGGATTGGTGATGACTAACTTCACTGCCAATGTATCTTGTTCGTCCTCTGTCCCAATTGGCTCTTCTGATCATGTGCATGTGCATGTGAAGGTCAACATCTTTCAAGCCATTCTCAGAGAACAGCCTCTGTGCCGGCGAGTCTGGCAGTTCACTCAAGCAAATTGGCAGGGACTGAAAGCAACCATTACACTTCAGGACTGGTCTCCTATATCAACCACCACACATCAATTCAGCCTGGGAATTCTTCCACAGAAACCTGCTCTCTCTCATGCAAAGATTCATCCCATCTCACCTTTAGTTATCTTACCCATCCTCCCGCTCTTGGTTACTCTGAATCCAATGGTGAGGCTGTTGCTTTAAAACTATTTGCATTCTCCTCGTGAAAGGCAAATCCGACCGAAGCAACCTTAGATCATTCCACAAAGCCTCACATGTGTGTGTCTTCCCTCAGGAGAACTATAAAACAACATATGTCCAATCTCAAGAATGAACTTTCAAACTTGTCTCCCTCCTGTAAAAAATGGTGACACCTTGTCAAGTCAGTCTCTGGTGTACACTCCCCTTCCAATATAGCCACGTGCGGCACTCAGCAGAACCCTTTCTTCTCCTCTCCCTGTCAAGACTGGACAACCACAAGGCAGTGTTCTCGGCCCCATATTATTCCTAATCTTCATCAATGATCTCACTTACTCTCTAGAAAATCCTCTCTTCTCTTTGTTAATGACTGCACTCTGTTCTGAGATACCTCATCCTTTGACAGACAAGCAGCAGCCTCTTCCCTCTCCTCAGACCTGACAAAATCACAAAATGTCAACTGGTCAACTGGTCAAACACTTGGAACATATTTTCAATCCTGAGAAATCTCTCCTCTCTCTCTCTCTGTATCTCTGTATCTCTGTATCTCTGTATCTCTCTTCTCTCTCTCTCTCTCCTCTCTCTCTCTCTCTTCTTGTCTCTCTGTCTCTCCAAAAGAACCATACTGCAAACCCTTCACTTATGACTCCCTCAGCATTTCCGTTTAATGTTGAGTTTCCCAGTACCTGTGCAGAAATCTTTCAAATTCAATGCACAGTACAATAGTCACCACCACACCAGAGGTTGCCTCTCCCTTTTTCTGCTCAACCTACCCGTGACTGTTCACCCATGATCATAAACACAGAAGGTATGATTAGTGCAGCTGAAAGCTTTCCCTTTGGACATCGCCCTAAAATTGCAGGAAGTGCCACCAACCCAAGAACAACATCCTTTCCTTTTGGAACAATATCCCAAGCAAACACGAGCTGTGTTACCTTTGAAATTCCCCACACTGCGCCAGCATTTTCCTTTCCTACCAATGGATTCATAGGTGTTGGTTCGGGGTCTTGTGGAACTACCACACCCTCAGCTAAAAGTCTCACACAACATTTGGAAAGTTTCCCAGAACACCGACTTTTTACCATTGGTTATTGAGGGAGCAGCAAGAACTGCTCTAACAACTTATACCATTAACATGTTGGCCACTGGCGGAGATGATGATGTTTCAATTGTGTGGGCTTTCCCACTCATCCATCCCTGCTTCTCTCCAAAACTGTTGAGATAATATGCCAGCAGATGAAGACAACTGCTCGCTGTTTTAATCGTCAGATGAGCCAAGCCTTGTTCTTCTTCTTCTTTGTTTTGTTTTTGCTGTGATTGAGTTTAGCTTAAGCGTTGATTACTGCGATGTATTTAATGCTTTGAATTCCAATTTTGTCAGATTCCATGGATTATTTTGACAATGTTCAAAAGGATGATTGCTTGTTTTATTTAGCAATGGTATAAACTGAAAAAGATGCATTTTAAATGGCAGTTTTTCATTGATATCAAAATCCTGTATCCAGCCGTTGTGTAAAATTGATTTGTTATGGATCTTACAAAGTATTCACTTTTTGTTGACATTTGGTAATTTAACTAGTAAATAAATCCTACCATAATGTTGCACTTGATTATCATATTTTACATCGGCTCAAAATTTTCCACAAATTTTCTTTTTTGCAGTGTCTGTCTTCTACCGCCTCCTTTCTGGTCTTGCACCCCCGGCTCTTTCCGTGTGATGTAAATCCCTCCCCCCCCCGGGTTTCTGCAGGGCGCACACAGTCTACCATTAGCCCCTTCTGGTGAAACTCTCAAAATCCAGAATCACTGCTCACCTCCACTCATTTGTTTCTCTTTTTTCTGCCCGTGGAACCAACTTACACATTCTGTCCGCATCTCATTTTTCCCTCCAAGTATTCAATACAGCTGCTCACCACCATCTCAGATCGTCCCAATCCAAAACATGATCTTTTTACCCCCGTTAACTCCTCCCATTCCCAAGCCTACCTCCCTCCCAAATTTCCAGTTTTTCCTTCTGAGAGTTTCCTTGTGTGTCAATCTTGTCCACCCTATGCATCCTCCCTTACCCCTCATTCCTTCCCACACCCATTGTTTGTCCAAGTCCCCCTGTATTTTGTCCTTCAACCCTGCTTTGGTGTTTCTCTCCAGCCCCCCATTCCCATTTTTTTTTCTGCTGTTCTTTTTGTTCCATTGTGTCCTGATTAGTTAAATATACTAGCTCTTCCGATTAAAACAGTGAAACAGCCTAAACCCTGTATACAAAAAAAAAACTTTCTCAACAACCCTCTCAAAGAGGTTCAATCACTCAAACTCTTGGGTCTCACTTTCAGCCATAATTTCTCCTGGGCAAGCCACATTTCAAAATTGACACACAAAAGCCAGATGCCGACTGGGCATCCTCAGTCATGCAAAGTCCTTCCTTGTACACCTGAGCTCCTGTCCACCTATAAGACTTTTGTCTGCAGCTCAATGGAAAACTGCTCTCCCCTCTGGGCTGCCTCCCCCTGCCTCACATCTTGCTCAGCTTGACTTCATGGAAACAAAGGCCTTCAATTTAATTGGAATCTCACGATGAAGCAGAGTCTATGGGCTTATCACTCTGACAGTGCCGACAGGTCGGTGGTCTCTCTGTCTTCTTTCACCTCATTTCTGGACTTGCACCCTCTGCCCTCTCTGTGCTTTGTCCCTCCCCAGGTGTCTGCAGGATGCACATTGTCTCCCAGCAACCCGCTCCTCGTGAAACAGCCTAAATCCAGAATCAGTGCTTACCTTCACTCATTTATTCCTCTTTTCTCCCGCCCGTGGAACCACCTTCCGTACTCTCTTCAATCTCATTCTTCCCTCCAGTCTTCAAAACAGCTGTTCACCACCATCTCAAGTCATCCCCCATCCAAAATCATTATCTTTCTACACCCGTTAAACCACCCTGCATCCCTCCCAAAATCTTACTTGTGTATCCACATTGTCCACCCTTTGCATTCTCCATTACCCCTCGTTGTTACCTGCATCCTTTCTTTGGCCATCTGCATCTACTTTCTCCCTCTGTCCTTCTGTTGGTGTTTTCCCCTTTCTCCTGCTATTCCCTGTGTAGTGTGTTGTGTTCTGATGTTTTTCATGGTCATAACTCTTCCACGAGTCTTAGAGCATACATATAAAAATAAAATTAAAAAAATTACTTTATTGCCAGCGTCTGCTGGATAGGGAGGTCTGGTGTTTGAATCCTGGCTGTCACACCAAAGACTTTAATAATGTTGCATGCTCCTTCATTGCTTGACGCTCAGTATTTTCTGGGTTGGAACCCAGGCCAAGCCACACCAAAGACTTTAATAATGTTGCATGCTCTTTCATTGCTTAACGTTCAGTATTTTCTGGGTTGGAACCCAGGCCGAGCCACAACAAAGACTTTAATAATGTTACATGCTCCTTCAATTC
The DNA here is from genome assembly GCA_035128595.1 of Eptatretus atami. NCBI lineage: Eukaryota > Metazoa > Chordata > Myxini > Myxiniformes > Myxinidae > Eptatretus > Eptatretus atami. Next base: position 56,464,186 of record CM068966.1, read on the forward strand.
TTGACGCTCAATATTTAAAAGGATAAAGTACAAACAAGTAACACTTGGATGACAATGACAAACCACCCAGTATAACACTTGCCAAGAAACTGCTTTGCAGCACCAAACACTGTGTAAAGTATGGCACTGTACATCAACATACCTTTAAGAAATAGGTTTGTATGCAAGTTAAAATAGGTACAAGGTGCAAGGTTACAGGGTTTCCATCAATGATGGGGTGGAAAAGGATCTTGTAAGAAATTATTTTCATATGGACACCCTGCTGTCTGGCAAATACATCACTTATTCTCTGCTACATGGTGGTTTCAAATGTCTGCACTCAAGTCTTACTTGGGGTAATTGTACCAATTTGATCAAAGGTGCAGCAGAACAACTACGTGCATCTCTTCAACTGAAAGTATTGTTCCTACTGTCGATCTGCAATGGTAGTTTGCAGCAGAACCATCGAATAATTACGTTTTTTACAGAAAGATAAGCAAGTGAGTAGTATGTAAGGCAAAATCAATAGCCATGACATTGATGTGTGAGTTTCCATGCAATCTGAAAAGCAATTTAGAGACAGCTGCACCACACTAAGCGGTGCAGTAATGCGGAGAGGAACAGGTGTCGTCTCGTTTACATGCTCAATTTGCAATGAACGGGCGCAGTCATGGGGAATGAAAGCTGCAGAATCGCTCAAAAAACCATTTGCTTAAACATCCCATAGACTGTGTGCATCGACCGCTTGGCTGTTTGTTATGATCGCATGATCTCTATGATCATTTTTTTCAGTCATTTCTAGGATTTCTTAAGCTCAGCCACAGGTCTAGTGATATTGGATAGAAACTCAGAAAGTTAGACTTGGAACTTGAGCCACTTTCCCACAGCTCAGGCTGATAAAGGCCCATTTGAGCCTACACCACTTGTGAGGGTAACTACATGAGTTACCCCAAAAGTTATGCCTCTTATTTAGGAAATGGGTGGTAGCCGATGAAAACATAGCACTGCATTTGACAAATTCCCTGTGTGGGAAGATGACTGTGTTCTCCAAGTATATCTGTCTAAAAGTGTTTTACCAAAGATAAAAAAAATTGATGAACAAATCAAGAGCATCACTTTGGGGGTAACCCTTGATTACCAACAGCAGGGTCATTTCATAATAGAAACATGCTCTTTGAAGGGCAGGAGCCTTTCAACACCAAGACTGGCCAAATAGGAATTTATGCTGTCATGACATCACCTGTTTATTTTCCTTACATTTGAGAGAAAAAAAAACGATTTCCTTTTAAACAAAAAATACTTTTGAAGAATCTTATACTTTAATGCCGAGTTTGGGCGTTCTCAGGTGATTTTGTGGAGGTAATCAGGGCATCTTAACCTTTACAAATATTTGTATTGCTGGTGTCATGTTGATGACAAAATGTTGAAGCTGTGCATGATACCATTTTAAAAAACGATCTGACATGAAATGGTGGTGTATTTGCCAATTTTAATCACTAATGATAGTTTTTCTTATGAGCGGACCGCCATTGTCTATAAGGTAAACATGTACCACATGTCATGATCCCCATCATCACTTTCCGTTGAATTCCCATTTCTATCAATATACACGCCAACTAGAAGGATCTGCATCCAAACCTTCATCAAAATCTAATCGGCTTGTTCTTATCACCTACCAAACTCATCCACCAAGTTTTGTCAAAACCTATCTAACACCTTTGGAGATATCATGCTATATATTGTTACGGTTTTGGAAATGTACCCGGGGGGGGGGGGGGGAAGCATTCATGTACATATAGTATTCCCAGAATGAGTTATTGGACATTTGCCTTATGTCAAGTTTTTGGTAGGTAGACCTTTGCCCCTTGTCCAGGGATTTGGAGGATGGCGATAGGAACATGCGTCGTGAGTCGAGTTTATGTATCCCCGGTGTGATGTCTTCCCTCCTCTGCCTTTCTCAATCCACCATCGATCCGATTCATCAAACCTCAATTCAACAAACATCATTAAGCAACTGCCCCCCCCCCCCCCTTCACCCCAACAGTCTTACCTTCAACGTCATAATCAGTCGATCATACCTTGGTCCGTTTGTATCCTTCTCCATTACCACATTCGGTCCATCTGTGTTTATTCATCCCTCACCATGAGAAACGATTAATCCTTTGGGCTCATCTGATTACACTCCTCCCTTCATCCTCCACATTCCTCATGTGGGACAACGCTTCTCCCATACACCATACAGTACAAAGGCAATCTCACATATGCAATAATGTAAGTACTGTATGGTGGAGCACTGGGCGCATGAAGGATGGAGCCAAGGGCGATGGCCGCCTTGTTTGCATGGGGGAAGGGTTCTGGGGGCACTAGTGTTTGGTACTACAGAACTTCAATATGGATGCAAACAAACACGACATAATAGTGACCGAAGCTTTTCGTGCTGCACTCTTCAAGGTAAAAATCGCAGCAGTGAAGGAGGAAGTAAGGCGCGTGCTTAAATATACAAGTCTCAATAAGGAAGACACTGATTGGTTCAACCGTAATGACGTCACGGTTTAATCCGAATGCTCATTGGTCGGCTCATCATCTTCACCTCAAGCTCTCCATTGGCTGGAGCAGAGTTTGTCGATGGTTGATGTTTGCAACCACATCCAAGAGAGAGGGGGATGGGTTTCCCCTAAGGTCCATTCACCATTTGTTACCATACTTCCCTTGATCTTTCCATGCCGAAAGAGACACAGAGATCTACAAATTCCTTTTGATGACATAATATTGGATCGGTGGAAAGGTGAAAGGATGAAGGTTGCTTCCAACATACGTAAATGAAACGGGCTCCGACCTCGGCTCAAGATCCTGAACATATCTGCATTGTACTGGTCTGCACAGATAGGGTTGGCAACCAGGTGGTGTGCAATGGCAGATGAAGCAGATACAGGTGGCCGGTGGTTGCTAGATATTTATACATGCTCGCATTGGTGTGTTCTAACCCTCACAATCTTTCTTCGAATCGCCAAGGGGATGTGTTGTTTGATACAATCAGCCAATCTTAGTGTTGTGCGGCCCACGTACCGAGCTTCACATCGGCACTAAAACTCATAAATAACATTGCTGGTGGTTTGTGAGGTGGGTAGCACATCCTTGTTGACTGACGTCAGCAAATGGCGAGAGGTAAAGATTACTCG
>CM068966.1:56471183-56484894 GCA_035128595.1 Eptatretus atami
CAAACATTTGGAAAGTTTCCAGAACACCGGACTTGTCACATTGTTATGAGGAGCAGCAAGAACTGCTCTAACAACTTATACCATTAACATTGGGTGGCCACTTGCGGAGATGATGATGTTTGCAATTGCTGTGGCTTTCCCACCATCCATCCTGGCTTCTCTCCAAAACTGTTGAGATAATATTGCCAGCAGATTTTTTGAAGACAACTGTCGCTGGTTTAACGCAGATGAGCCAAGCCTTGTTCTTCTTCTTCTTTGTTTGTTTTTTGCTGTATTGAGTTTAGCTTAAGCGTTGATTACATATTTTTATTTTTAAAATTTTTATTTAATGCGATGTATTTATGCTTTGAATTTGCCAATTTTGTCAATTCCATGGATTATTTTGACAATGTCAAAAGATGATTGCTTGTTTTATTTTAGCAATGGTATAAACTGAAAAAGATGCATTTTAATGGCGTTTTTCATGATATCAAAATTCCTGTTCCAGCCGTGGTGTAAAAATTGATTTGTTATGGATCTTACAAAGCTATGTCGACTTTTTGTTCATTTGCCGTAATTTAACAGTAAATAAAAATCCTACCATAATGTTGCCTTGATATCATATTTTACATCGGCCAAAATGTTTCCACCAAATTTTCTTTTTTGCAGTGTCTGTCTTCTACCGCCTCCTTTCTGTCTTCACCCCCGGCTGCTTTCCGTGTGATGTAAATTCCTCCCCCCCCGGTTCTGCAGGGCGCACACAGTCTTACCAATTAGCCCCTTCTGGTGAAACTCTCAAAATTCCAGAACACTGCTCACCCCACTCATTTGTTTTCTTCTTTTTTCTGCCGTGGAACCAACTTACACATTCTGTCCGATCTCATTTTTGCCCATCCAAGTATTCAATACAGCTGCTCACCACCATCTTGTCAGATTCGTCCCCAATCGAAAACCATGATCTTTTTACCCCCGTTAACTCCTCCCTTCCAAGCCTACCTCCCTCCCAAATTTGCCAGTTTTCCTTTGAGAGTTTCCTTGTGTGTCAATCTTGTCCACCCTATGCATTCCTCCTTACCCCTCATTCCTTCCCACACCCATTGTTGTCCAGTCCCCCTGTATTTGGTCCTTCCAACCCTGCTTTGGTGTTTCTCTCCAGCCCCCATTCCCATTTTTTTTTCTGCTGTTCTTTTTGTTCCATTGTGTCCTGATTAGTTAAATATACTAGCTCTTCGATTAAAACAGGAAACAGCCTAACCCTGTTATACAAAAAAAAAACTGTCTCAACAACCCTCTCAAAAGGTTCAATCACTCCAAACTCTTGGGTCTCACTTTCAGCCATTTAATTTCTTCTTGGGCAAGCCACATTTCATAATGACAACAAAAGCCAGATGCCGACTGGGCATCCCAGTCATGCAAGTCCTTCCTTGGTACACCTGAGCTCCTTCCACTATAAAGACTTTGTCGTGCCAGCTCCAATGGAAAACTGCCTCTCCCCTCTGGGCTGCCTCCCCCTGCCTCACATCTTGCTCAGCTTGGACTCATGGAAACAAAGGCCTTCAATTTAATTGGAATCTCACGATGAAAGCAGAAGTCTATGGGCTTATCACTCTGACAGTGCCGACAGCGCGGTGGTTCTCTCTGTCTTCTTCACCTCATCTGGACTTGCCACAACGTCTGCCTCTCTGTGCTTTGTCCTCCCCAGGTGTTGCAGGTGCACATTGTCTCCCAGCACCGCTCCTCGGAAACAGCTAAATCCAGAATCAGTGCTTACCTTCACTCATTTATTCCTCTTTCTTCCCGGCCCGTGGGAACCACCTTTCCGTTACTCTCTTCAATCCATTCTTCCCTCCAGTCTTCAAAAACAGTGTTCCACCACCATCTCAAGGTCATCCCCCATCCAAAATCATTATCTTTCTACACCGTTAAACCACCCTGCATCCTCCAAAATCTTACCTTGTGTATCCACATGTCCACCCTTTGCATTCTCCATTACCCCGTTGTACCTGCATCCTTCTTTGGCCATCTGCATCTACTTTCTCCCTCTGCTTCTGTGTGTTTTCCCCTTTCTCCTGCTATTCCCTGTGTAGTGTGTTGTGTTCTATGTTTTCATGGTCATAACTCTTCCCGAGTCTAGAGCATACATATAAAAATAAAATTAAAAAAATACTTTATTGCCAGGTCTGCTGATATGGAGTCTGTGTTTGAATCCTGGCTGTCACACAAGACTTAATAAGGTTGCATGCCCTTCATTGCGTGACGCTAAACAGTATTTTTGCGGCGTTGGAAACCCAGCCAGCCACACCAAAGACTTAATAATGGTGCATGACTCTTTCATTGCCTTAACGTTCAGTATTTCTGGGTTGGAACCGGCCGAGCCACAAACAAAGACTTTAATAATGTTACATGCTCTTCAATTCTTGACGCTCAATATTTAAAGGATAAAGTACAAACAAGTAACACTGGATGGACAATACAAACCACCCAGTATAACACTTGCCAAGAAACTTGCTTTGCAGCACCAACCACTGTGTAAAGTATGCACTGTTACATCAACATACCTTTTAAGAAATTAGGTTTTATGCAAGTTTAAAAAATAGGACAAGTGCAGGTTACAGGTTTCCATCAATGATGGGGTGGAAAAGGATCTTGTAAGAAATATTTCATATGGACACCCTGCTGTCTGTGGCAAATACATCACTTATTCTCTCCTACAGTGTGGTTTTCAAATGTCTGCCAATCAAGTCTACTTGGGATAATTGTACCAATTATCAAGGTGCAGCAGAAACAACTACGTGCATCTCTTCTAACTGAAAGTATTTGTTCCTACTGTCGATCTGCAATGGTAGTTTGCAGCAGAACCATCGATAATTACGTTTTTTACAGAAGATAAGCAATGTGAGTAGTATGTAAGGCAAAATCAATAGCCATGACAGTGATGTGTGAGTTTCCATGCAATCTGAAAAAGCCAATTAGAGACAGCTGCACCACACTAAGCGTGCAGTAATGCGGAGAAAACAAGGTGTCGTCTCGTTTACATGCTCAATTTGCATATGAACGGGGCAGTCATGGGGAATGGAAAGCTGCAGAATCGCTCAAAAAACCATTTGTTTAAACATCCCATAGACTGTGTGGCATGCGACCGCTTGGCTGTTTGTTATGATCGCATGATCTCTATGATCATTTTTTCTTCAGTCATTTACTAGGATTTCTTAAGCTCAGCCACAGGTCTAGTGATATTGGATAGAAACTCAGAAAGTTAGACTTGGAACTTGAGCCAACTTTCCCACAGCTCAGCTGATAAAGGGCCCATTGAGCCTACAACCACTTTGTGAGGGTAACTACATGAGTTACGCCAAAAGTTATGCCTCTTATTTAGAAATGGGTGCGTAAGCCGATGAAAACATAGCACTGCATTTGACAAATTCCCTGTGTGGGAAGATGACTGTGTTCCTCCAAGTATATCTGTCTAAAAGTTGTTTTACCAAATAAAAAAAATTGATGAACAAATCAAGAGCATCACTTTGGGGTAAACCCTTTGATACCAACAGCAGGTCATTTCATAATAGAAACATGCTCTTGAAGGGCGAGACCTTTCAACACCAACTGGCCAAATAGGAATTTGATGCTGTCATTGAATCACCTGTTTATTTTCCTTACATTTGAGAGAAAAAAAAATCGATTCCTTTTAAACAAAAAATCACTTTTGAGCAATCTTATACTTTAATGCCGAGTTTGGGCGTTCTCAGTGATTTTGTCGAGGTAATCAGGGCATCTGAACCTTTACAAATATTTGGTATTGTGGTGTCATGTATGACAAAATGTTGAAGCTGTGCATATAGCCATTTTAAAAAAACGATCTGACATGAAAATGGTGGTGTATTGCCAATTTTAATCACTAATGATAGTTTTTCTTATGAGCGGACCGCCATTGTCTATAAGGTAAACATGTACACATGTCATATCCCCATCATCACTTTCCGTTGAATTCCCATTTCTATCAATATACACGCCCAACTAGGAAGGATCTGCATCCAAAACCTTCATCAAAATCTAATCGGCTTGTTCTTATCACCTACCCAAACTCATCCACAAGTTTTGTCAAAACCTATCTAACCCTTGGAGCAGATATCATGCCTATATATTGTTACGGTTTTTGGAAATGTACCCGGGGGCGGGGGGGGGGAAGCATTCATGTACATATAGTATTCCCAAAATGATTATGGACATTTGCCTTATGTCAAGTTTTTGTAGGTACCTTGCCCCTTGTCAGGGATTGGAGGATGGCGATAGGAACATGCGTCGTGAGTCGATTTATGATATCCCCGTGTGATGTCTTCCCTGCCTTGCCTTTCTCAATCCACCAGTCGATCCGATTCTTTCAAAAACCTCAAATTCAACAAACATCAATTAAGCAACTGCCCCACCCCCCCCCCCTTCACCGCAACAGTCTTACCTTCAACGTTCATAATCAGTCGATCATACCTTGGTCCGTTTGTATCCTTTCTCCATTACCACATTCGGTCCATCTGTGTTTATTCATCCCTCACCATGAGAAACGATAATCCTTTGGCTCATCTGATACACTCCTCCCTTCATCCTTCCACATTCCTATGTGGGACAACGCTTCTCCCATACACCATACAGTACAAAGGACATCTCACATATGCAATAATGTAAGTACTGTATGGTGGAGCACTGGGCGCATGAAGATGGAGCAAGGGCGATGGCCGCCTTGTTGCATGGGAAGGGTTCTGGGGGCACTAGTGTTTGGCTACTACAGAACTTCAATATGGATGCAAACAAACACGACATAATGAGTGACCGAAGCTTTCGTGCTGCACTCTTCAAGAAAAATCCAGCAAGTGAAGGAGGAAGTCGAAGCGCGTGCTTAAATATACAAGCTCAATAAGGAAGACACTGCATTGGCTTCAACCGTAATGACGTCCACGGTTTAATCGAATGCTCATTGGTCGGCTCATCAATCTTCACCTCAAGCTCCCATTGGCCCCGGAGCAGAGTATGTCGATGGTTGAGTTTGCAACCACATCCAGGAGAGAGGGGATGGGTTTCCCTAAGGTCCCTTCACCATTTGTTACCATACTTCCCTTGATCTTCCATGCCGAAAGAGACACAGAGATCGTACCAAATTCCTTTTGATGACATAATATTGGATCGGTTGTTCGAAAGGATGAAGGTTGCTTCCCAACATACGAAATGAAACGGGCTCCGACCTCGGCTCAAGATCCTGAAACAATATCTTAGCACTTGTACTGTCTGCAACAGATAGGGTTGGCAACCAGGTGGTGTGCAATGGCAAGATGAAGCAGATGACAGGTGGCCGGGGGTTGCTAGATAGTTATACATGCTCGCATTGTGTGTCTAACCCTCAAATCTTTCTTCGAATCGCCAAAGGGATGTGTTGTTTGAATACAATAACAGCCAATCTTATGTTGTGCGGCCCACGTACCGAGCTTCACATCGCACTAAAACTCTAAAACATTTGCTGTGGTTTGTGAGGACTGGGTAGCACATCCTTGTTGACTGACGTCAGCAAATGGCGAAGGTAAAGATTACTCGCGGGTGCACAACCAGAAACGTGTTGACACAATATTTTGATTTGTACTTCAAAACCTTCTGATGATGCCCTTCCAGGGCATCCTGAAAGACTGGACATTTGTCCGGACCAAGTCTTCCGATCTTTTGTCGTCTTCAGAAACTTGTCCATATCGCTTAACTAGATGCTCAGGATAAACATTCTCCTCTTCCTCTGAAATTGACAAAATCATGAATATACTCGGTGAGAATGGTATACATATATATATATATATATATATATATATATATATAGATAACATATGTATATACACACACACACACCACACACACACACAACACACACACACACACAACACAACCACACCACACAACACACACACACAGCACACACACACAAAAACACACACACCACACAACGATACACACACACATATACATGTACATAACAATACATACATATATATTTACACCAAAATATTATAATAAAATATATAGTAAATATATATATATATATACGTCAACATTACATAATATAAATAATATATAAATATATATATATATATATATATCATTGCTTAAGCGATCCGCGACGGAGTTTTCTCACCCTACTCTTGACAGCCAAAATGTTGAAGATTCAGCTTACACGTTATCAGCCACCGCCGTCATCCGGGTATAAGACCGAGCTGAGCTCGCCACAGGGCCTCAAGATTACGCGCTCAAGTTCACGATACCAAAATACACCTGAGCTTTGCCATTGGGGAAATTAGGACCCGGATACAGAATGCATTTGTCAAAGAAGCGAGCGAAGTCTGCCGAGATCCGAATGAGCACCGATTTCGTGTTTGAAATACAAAGTAACGATTTCTTCTTCTTCCTCCCCTTCCGAACGAGCGATCCACCGCCAGAAAAACTCGCTCTTTGTAGTGTTTTAGCACGGGCTATCGCAATAGAATCTCAGGAGTGTCTCGAGAAAGGCAGACGTTACGCAGTGCGAATCCACGGGCCAAAATTCTACTTGCGGTGGGACAACCTACAGCTCGGGCTGAGCATACGCGAGCACAACATAGAGCAGCACAAATACCGATGCACGACAATGTTATAATCTAATCTTATTTAACGCCTCTATAATGTCACGAACCGCCGGAGCCCACCCGCACGCAACAAGAAAGGCAAGGAAAGCGCCTACCTGCGCGACTGAGGTCGTCAAGCGCTCCTCCGTAAGGTCAACGGCACAAGAGCGAGAAGCCGCGTGCGTGGTGCTCCAGCTGGCTTTTCACAAGGCTGGCCAGCATACAAATTGACCGAAGCTAGGCCCGCTTTCGACCACTAGTAGGCCCAAAATCGGAGGTCTGGGAATCTGGGGTCTTTCGGGTTCCGCGAGAGCGGTGCACCGAAGGCGATACGCAAAAGCTAAATGTGACACCGTGCCGGCGAAAGGCAAAAGACAGTCAGAGCTCCGTCACTGGACTCCGATGAAGCGGCTGATCGAGGAGCTCCGTCATAAATTGATCGATCTCAACTCCACTTCATGGCGTAGTCTTGCCTCCTCGCCCTGCCTCTCACCCGAAGCTACGGCTGGAAAAGAAACTGATACGTCAGACAAGAGCTACGGGAGCCGTCCCTTCCACAGAGTCACATACTCTGCGACTCCCGATAGTTAGTTTTCTTGTGTCCAGCTGCCTGTGTTCTGAAGGATTGGTTGTGGAAGGCAGAGGGCCACGCAGACCTCATGCTCCCCTGCCTTGCCTTCTCTGGGACGGTCTTCAGCGGTGTGTGCGCGCACCTCACGAAGGCCAGATTACAAGCACTCTCGAACTAGCACCCTGTTTCTCATTCCAGTGTCGTCCTGCCCGATCGGTCTAAAGAAAAACCAAGAGAAGACCTCAGATACGCGAGACTGACCCATGCAGTCCCTTCCTATTGCCCTTTTCTTGGGCTCGCTCTTCACAACAAAAAAGCCGATGGCCCGACCTCGACGCTCAGCAGTGTCACCCTTGCCTTCCCGGCGCTCGCCTTCTCGAAGCCCGACTGACCACTCTCAGAGCCTGGGGGCGGGACTCGTTCGCGAGAGGGGAAGGAAGGAAGAAGAAAATCACCTCTCCCGCACACCACCACTGTATGGAATAGATGAACAGGCCTGCTACACCTCCCGACCACACATGTAACATTTCAATACCAAAACAACCTGGCGAAAACATGCATTTAAGAGGGATTGGGCTAAATCCTATAATTTAATAACACACTAAGGGCAATTTCCGCAACAATATATATATATATTATATATATATATTAATATATATTATATTATATATATATCTATATATATATATTATATTATATATACACATACATATATTTTATATATGTTATATATATACATATACATATATATATATATATATAATGTTAAATTCCCATTTGTAACAGTATATATGTATACATATATATGCCTATATATATGTAAAATGTACATTTGTATATATAATATATATATATATATTATACTATATATATATATATGAAAGTGTACATGTGTATATATATATATATATTGTATTAATATGAAAATGAACATGTTTGTTTGTTATATATTTATAATTAAAATTTTTTGAATTTAAAATTAATTGGTATGTGTAAATGTATATATTGTAAGTACATGTTAATTATATATATATATATACATATGTAATATATATATATATATTATTCATGGATACATAATATATATTATATATATATATTAATATATATATATATATATATATATATCCAGATAACTATCGCGTAAAAGTTTTAGAACACCCCATTTTTCCAGGTTATCTGAAATTTAAACAGTTTAATGTTAAATTAAAGCATAGAACAAATAAACAATTGCAGATAAAAATAAAATCATGGAATTCGTTTTGCTTGAACAAAATTTAATATAAATATTTGACTCATCAAAGTAGCCACCTTTGCAGATACAACTGCCGAACATACTTGTTGCGATTCTTTCAAACAATGGGAAATCAAATACTGTCAGAAAGTTCTTCCCAAACACTGTTGCAGAGTTCCCACAAATGTGTTGCACTTGGAGGTGTGCTTTACTTTCACCCTTCTGTCCAGTTCATCTCAAAGCAGCTCAATGGGGTTTAAGTCTGGAGACTGTGCTGGCTATCCATGATTTGAAAAGCCTACCATCTGTTTCTTTTCTTCTAAGGTAGTTCTGACATTGCCTGGACGGTTATTTTTGGGCGGTAACATTATCTTGCTGTAGATGAACCCCTGACCAACTAGGCCATAGGACCAGAGGTATTGCATTGCGCTGCAAAATGCTGTGGTAGCCCTTTTGGTTCAGGCCTGCCAGTCACTATGTACAAGTCGCCGACCTCTGGATCCAGCAAAAGAGCCCCAGATCATCACGCTTCCTCCTCCATGTTTGACATGTGGTGTCACACACGGAGAAACCATCCTTTTCGCCTCCTCGCAGCGGACCAAAAAACCCTGCATGATAACCGAGATTCAAATTTTGATTCATCGCGTTCCATAAGACCTTCTCCAGTTTTCAGGTTTGTCACTGGCGGTGCTTCATGCCCAGCAGCCCTGTTTGGTTCTTATTTTGCCATTCTTAGCAATGGCTTTCTTTACTGGCCACTCGACCTGTCAACCTGCGGCTCAAAGTCTTCTCTTCACTTTGAAACTGAGACTGCCTTACTTCGACCAGGTTAAGCTGTGCTTGAAGCTGCTGTCCTGTGAGCTGCCTGCCACGCAAGCTGTTGACTCTCAGAAACCTTGTCTTCGATTTGTTGTGGCTTTGATCTTGCCAGAACCCTCTTCCTGTCCAGGGTTTCCTCCAGTTCAAGTGCCTTTTGATGGTGTGGGAAACTGTACTCACTGACACCTTGGCCTCCTTGCAATTTTTCTGAAGAAAAAACCTACACTTTTAAGGTTTTATAATGTCTGTGTGTCTTCCTTTGTTAATTGTCTTTTTCTGTCGCCTTCACGATAGCAATATACTACTTCCTGCAGTGCAATAATTGTCCAAAATAATACCTTCAGAGGGTATAGCAACACAGTCTTTACCAACACTGCTTTTTATACAGTACAGAGGGTTTGTAACGAATCAACAAAAGCTGGGACAACTGTAGGAATTGTTTGCATCAACTTTCAAGCTTAATTAACTTCCATTGCTGCAGAACAGCTGCAGTTGCTAACCTATTTCTTGTTCCCTGAGAAAGGCCCTTTTTTAAAACAACTCTGAAAAATTTACATTATTTTTCAGCTTTTTCGTAACCTAAACTTTTTTTTTAACCTTGGCAGTTTACCAGGTAATATATATATATAGGTACTTATAATAATATATTAATATATAATATATATATATATATTATATATATAATATATAGTAGGTATATATATAATATATATATATATATATATAATATATGTGTATATATGTATATGTATAATATATGTGTATATATGTGTATATATGTGTATTATATGTATATGTATATATATATTGAATATGTGTATATATGTGTAATATACATATCTATATATAAATATATATATATATATTATATATATGTGTATAATATATACATGGTATAACATAATTATATATATAATATAATAAATATTATATATAATATATATTATATATATACACATATAAAAAGCACTCACTCACAAAATTCACTAATCATATATAAATGTTACATATAGATACATATTATATACATAATATATATACACATTTATAAGATTAAAAAGCACAGTATTTATTTATTTTACTTCACATACAAATTTCTCTGTCATGTAAGCATGCATGCCACTCTCAACAGGAGACATTTACATACGTGTGCCATTGCGCTTCAAACCTCTGCACATTTCCAAACAGACGCTACTTCAGACCTTCCCCAGATGAGACTACAATGCGACAACATTCCGACAACTACTAACAATACCTTTATAATTATAAAAATGCCTACATCAGTCCAATGCCTGGTGTTGGCGCAGTGGGTAGGCAGTGCTTGGGATCCAAAGGTCTGAGTTCAAGCCCCGTGGGGCACTGAATTAATACACCAGGGGGTTGATTCAGCCTGTATCTTCCGAGGTCGCGAATTGAGTACCAGTATACGGGCCGGTGTATACCCCGGTTAAAATAGGTTGTACCATATCCCTGTGTCGTAAGAGCGACCAGGGTTGTGTCAAGAAGGGCATACTGGCCGTAAAACATGTGCCAAAATCCACAATGCGGATATTACGGTATTGATCCGCTTTCTGGCGACCCCTTAACGGAAGCAGCTGAAAGAAGAGAAGGTATTATATATGTGTATATATACATATGGTAATATATTATATATATATATATATATATATATATATATATATATATATAGCTTTTGACCCATCTCTCTCTCAATGATAAAAAAAAAAAATTACACAAAAAATTCTCGTATCCGGATCGGATCTTCACCAAAAATTCGAATTCATTTCATCCTTGTCACACACCCAACGTGTCCAAAATATTTTGACTGAATCCGTCCCAACATTTGAGTTATCCTGTTAAGAACAATCAAAACAGACAACAGGACAGAGAGGGTTGAAAACATAACCGCCGCCACCTGAGGGGATGAGGCAAAAAATTGCTCATTTGAGGGTGAGACATCTTCAAACCCATTGGAGACAGGTACCTGCTCAAAGTTCTAATGCTTTCTTCAAAAACTGTGCTCCACAAGCTTGTATTCCCAAATGGTATACATTAATTTATACTACCAAGGTACCCAAGTCCTACTCTCACCCATCCCCCTTCCTCATCCACACAACCTTCCTCTTCCCACCCCAGCACCTCCTCTAGACTCCTACCAACCCAATCCCTCGAGACTCCCATCTCATCCCTTCCCCTCCCTCCTCCCACCGCACCCCTCCCTTCAGCATCTCACCTCACTCCTTTCCTTCTCTACTCCAACCTCCTCTCCCATTCAAGCTCCCTTCTCACACAACCCCTTCCCGCCTCCTCCTCCCCCATCCTACCCCTCTCCCTGCTTCCTCCCTCCAGACTACCACCCCACTGCTTCCACTCCTCACCCCACCCACCCCCTCCAAAGATTCCTATCCCATCCCTTCGCACCCATCCCTCTGGACTCCCACCCCACCCATTCCCCTCCTCCTCCCAAACCCCTCTGAACTCCCACCTCCATACTTCCCTCCCTTCCTCCCACAAAAGGATTTTTCAGAAGGCGTGTTTTGGGGAAGTTAGCTAAAGTGGTAATCTTTTTCTTCAAAGTTTCTTCACCCTTGAGAATTATGTCATAAAGATGAGCAGTAAAATTCATCTTTAACTATATTATATATATAGGTTTGTCTGTACTATTTTAGTTTTAGAATAATAAGCGATTAGCACAGTGAGAAATCACGTGTCGCCTTTGCCATTAACGTCTTTAATTTGCCCATAACGGCCCATAACGCCCAATCTTAAGTTTGCCATCTCTTTGCCCATAACGCCCATAATCGTTATAACGTTTAATTAACAGTTGTTTTCACATCTGATCATATTGACAATACAAGCTCACCTTCTCTCCAAATCTTATATCGGTGTCCGGGTTGAAATACATAAAATAAACGGGCATTTTATAAGCATTGTAAATATATATATATATATATATATATTATATATATATATAATATATATATAATATATATATAGATATATTTATATATCGATCTACCCTCGGAGATGCGACAATGGTGGCTCTATATTACAAGTTATGAATTGTGAGAAAATGACTTTAAGGAGCCCTAGTAAGGCATCGTAGGCAAAAAAAAAACAATGTGATCCTATAAAGTGTTCATTCACGATTAACCTTGGTGCTCAGAGAAGCCACGTCACAAACAAACAAACGTCTCAAATCACTTTTATAAGATAACATCGCTCTCTCTAAGCTCCTAATTTGAAAACTATAACACCTACAAAAGCAATTTGTAGTTATGATGATCAGGCATTCGATGATATGAGTGAGGAAAGTAAGAAAAAAAATTGAGCGCTTTTATCTTGCAGAAACCGTTGCGACCTGTTCCAAGTCAAGGCATTGTTGAGCAGGCCGAAACAAAATGGCGGCTTCAGACACCCTCCCTGGCCGAGGTGACGGCGGGCTGACAAAGATGGCACACTGCGATCTTGGTAAATAATTTTTTGTTATCCCCCGCCAACCAACGAAGTTGGCGGGGGAAATAGAAATGGGTTTCCGTCTGTCCGTACGTCCGTCCGCTCACATTTTAGAGATTTCCCCCAAAAAAATTTTCTGTCACTTTCCATGGAAACAAGTGGGTATTAAGAAATAATTGAGGTTAACCTTTGTTTCCAGAGCATAGTTCAAAACTATTAACTATTTCTTTATGAAATTTGGTACACACATCAAGAATAAATTGAACTGGTTGCCTTTTGCTACTTGTCCTCATTTACTATGGCGGGGGATATCGAGAGACTTTGTCTTCAACGGATGCTAGTTTTTTGTTTTATGAGCATCCCGTTAATCATCTTCAAAAGGGCATTCGAACCGATCTCGAGGAGACTCTGAAGTGAGTGTGCGAGATTTCTTGATTACCCATAAAATGAAAGAAACTTGGCACTGGGCCATGTCAGGCTTTATGCAAAAGCAGTATTTGACGATCAAGTAACTTAATACGTATCATATTATAAAGAGGTATCAAGGAAAACTGAAGAAGAAGAGAAATAACCAATAAATAAAGATAAGAGATACAAGGTAGAGATGGAGATCGAATGATGCGAGCTCGTCCTGTGCACGGAATATTTGCTGCACATTACCCCCAAATGACCGAAGCACTCTTCACTCTTCTGTAGGCACAGCTAGGATTTCTGGGCAAGGCATAATTAGTCATTATTCGTTGAGTTTTCTTGTCATTTTACTCTAATTGTTTTTCCCCTTGCCATGGACACGCACACACAGATTGCTTTCGAGTTTCTCCTGTCGAATGTTTCTCCTCTCTGCATGGCTGAACAGTAACTTCGCCTATTATGGAATACTAACAGATTTCTGATGACAGGAAGAAGGTTTATTTCAGAATTGAAATCAGTTTAGAAAACATCCACACATCTCAAACAGTGTTATTAATTATGGCGAGAGGATGAAAGCAATTATTTTCTCTTTGCTAGTTTCGCCTTTCAATTGGC
>CM068966.1:56497961-56512362 GCA_035128595.1 Eptatretus atami
CGAAGGTGGACACAGTTTCCACAAGTGAAGATACCCTCACCCACGTTAAAGTCAGGAGCTTCCGTCGCATGACTGAGTTCAGAAGCAAATGAGGACTATTTCCAGGGCGAGTCTCGCCATGGGCGGGGCCAAACCAGGGAAAGCCTCCGTGTGCTGCACCATGGGATGCTCAGAAGAAAACTCCTGCCGTCCCATTCTGATCCACTTCGGCTCCTCCTCGGCCAACAAGTATTAAAGCCCCTACAAGAGGGGAAGAAAAGAGAGACACTTTTGGCTTGGTTGGTGGTATGTGGTGAAAGCGAGGCTGAACAGGTGGACGGAGTCGAGGGAACGGAGCAAGCGGGAGAGAGCTCTGGTGGCCATGCGAACCAAGCGCCAGTTACAGAACATTATGAGGTACACTACAATTCCTTACACTTCGTTAATTGACGGCTATTTCTCACAGATTCTTCTTCTTTGTTTTCCACCTCAGTCTGCTGTGGACGCAAAAGAGCAATCAGTGAGGGCAATCCCCAAAAACTGTTTCCTTCAGAGCGACCTCCACACGACACGCACCTTTTCCATTTTTATTCTCTGCGCACCTCATTAGCACCCCTCATTTGCAACTCCTGTGACCAAGCACCTAGTCCTCCTTAAGTTTTCCTCCTCCTCCCCCCCAAGCAACTGGGAAGTTGTTGGTCTGTCTCCTCGCCAATGTACAACAAGAGGTCGCAAACATTTCTCATTCTGTTCATTGCTCTCTAACTTTCCTCTGGGTTGTTTCTGATGGTGCTTGTCTAGTATAAATTAAGTTTGAGAAGTTATTTATATCGGTATAGTTTCTGTCTGTGTTTTTTATTGTTCCTTGTAAGTATTGCACATCCTTTTTGCTTCATTTTATTATTACAAACTAGCCTAAACCCCGTCACTGACGGATTCCGTTCATGAGCCCAATATGACAACCGTGGCGTCTCTTGTAAGAGCCGGATCCCAGTCGATGTACTCCATGGCCTTACCTAATGAGGCCTTACAAACGGTCCTTGTTTACACGACATTTTGGGTTGTACACCACTCCTTGTGAAGAAGTCCCCTGATTTGTGCACGTGTCTACTTTGACGTACAAACACCGTGTCAAAACTTTCTCAGTCACAGTACAGAAAAAACGTGACGCGGACCGCTCGGAGAGCACAAAAATTGGTCCTCAGTATTAATATATAGAGATTACATGTTTCTTGTTAATTTTTGTGTCAAATTCACATTCTGAGGTATTTCAGCATGTGCAGAAGAGGGTTTTACATTGCAGATGCTATTTCGAGGAGCTGGAATTACACCTCTTAGCGGTGGACGGTTCTGTCGACGACAGACTTAATGACGGTCAGCGAATGACCATGATGTCATGAATCTTAGCCTCTCAGCGAGGTGACGCACACGTCGCCATGGTAACGAATTGAAACTGAAAGTGTTTTATTTCTGCTTCAGGAGCTTGAAAGTGACTATTGCCACTATGTGCGATGCACTCTTACAGGTACGGAAGTTTTCTTTTAGTCAGGTCACAGTACCCGAGAAAACGTGCGCGTGGCCGCTAGGAGGAGACAAAATTTGCGTCCTTCAGTATTAATATATAGATAGTTTGTGTTATAATGCACCCAGTTCATAGGTGTTTTCCATTATTTTGCGTCCAGCAAAGTCCGCATGCAGTATAGCGGGAACTTTCTGTCCCATGTATAATTGGGTCCACTCGGCTGCACCTGATCCCTTGAGTTAATTTAGAGTATGCAGTCGAGGGCAGAAACACCCTGGTGCAGCCGGTCCACATGTTAGGTATGCCGTGAATAGTGTAACTCTCCAGATTGCAGTACCAATCGGCGCTTGTAGTTCGCTAAGCGAACCTGCCAGTGCGTCGGAGTTATCCGTGCCCGGTGGCGTCAGGGACCGGGGTGTTTTCAGGAGGAACTTGAGTACTTCCCCCTGTGGCGAAAGTCGAAACCCTGGATCCGTCACAGTATCATAGCATTTACTGCTTCGTACATTATTTACGAGCACCGTACCTGCCCTTCAGGTTGGAATATTTCCTGCCAATTCTTGTTAACGCCGTTCTCAGGGCAGGGTTACGCAATAGGCACCAAGAGAGCACATGCCCAGGGGCCTCGACACCCAAGGGCTCATCCAGGATTATCATGATCCATGTTTAATCCAGTCTCTGCGACATATGTCACTTCATTATCTGATCATGCACATTATCATGTAAGTATCGGATTGTTTGTTGTGAATTGTAGCTTACTGGCGCTGAGTACCTGCCTATGGGCGATTTGTTCCAAGCATGTAACACGTTCTTCTGACACATTACTGCCACTTTACTGTGGTGGTGTATAAGCAATTGCCGCTCTATATTTGGCAAAAAATAAAAACGTTTTAAAAAAGGTTATGTTGCATGAATCAAAACATACCTACTGCATATAATTCAAAATCCTCCACTGCACTGTGAAAACGTGGGGACAGGAGGAATACTGGAACTGTAAATGTGAAGACTTGTATACCCTCCCCCTCCTGGAGGCGCGCTACACGGTTACATTTACATAGAAGAAATTGTCTTCCCCCCTTCCCTCTTACCGCCCCACACAAAAAAAAATCACCAGGCAATATAGAATTACCACCCCTATACATTTTAATTGGGTCATGCTGATTCCCATGTAGCAAGTCTGGATTGTAATCAGCCCAGAACTGTAGGAGGAGTAGCAACGACAAACAAATGCAGAAAACCACCGCGTCCATGAGTTGTAGTAAGGATTTAACCCGTATTAAACCATGTAGCAAATCTGCAACAAAAAATGGGCATTCAAGGGGTATTGAACAAGTCTCGCTGGGAAATATTCATGAATCCATTTGCATTCACTGTTCCAAGGGATTTTTACTTTCTGGTTGCGGAATCCGACAATCCATCTATCCATCCATCATTGGACCATAACTCTGTGCAGCAGGCTTGTTGCTACCTGAGCAGTCTCCTTGGCTATTAGACACAATTCGTGGAACGTCACTCTCCAACACAGGATTACCACCAGCAAGCTGGCACTTCATTTTTGCCAACCTCAGAAGGATGACAGGCTGAGTCAACCCCCACCTGTATTATTTTAACGGCACGATATGGCTCAAACCCGACTCTAAGACCTTAAAGCCAGCCACCGTCACCTGGAATACACAAAAGCGTTGATTGAAGAGAAAGAACCACAGTTGAAAATTCTTGGAACATACCATCATTCGGTAGAGGAACCACTAAAGGAGACTAGGCAAGGGAAAGAATGAAAGCAAGGAGCACACAGGGGGTAAATGCAAGCTAAACCACAGCCAGAAGAGACCTGAAAGAAGAGGAAAGGAAAAACCAGGGATTAAAGCAATGGGGCAATACGCAGAAAGGAGGTGGAGGGATGTGCGGAGGAAAACATAATAACCTGGAAAGGTAAGGCATTGTTGCTTCGGGAGCGGACAATGAGGGTTGAAAAGGCTTTACTGTGATGGGTAATACCTGAGTAAGGGAACAGCATTCTTGCCCATCGTGTTTGCCACAACATCTGTGTTTTGACATCAACTATGGTGACATAATCCATAAAGGGGCATTACTTATTGAGTTAATCATGTATGTTTCACATAATCCAGATTTGCACACTATCCCTGAATGCTCACATCGATGTCTGTCTGTCATCCATTGATGCCACCATCGTTTATGTATGATGTCAATCCATGAATGTGCGCATCCATTGCAGGTACGTTATTATGTGTGCATCTTGGTTCAGTTAACACCATACAGGTACATCTATTGATTGTATTTTGCAAATCCATTCATGTGTGCACATTGTTAAAGTACACTTGTCTATGGATGGCATGTACATCATTGATTATCCATTCAGCTCATCCCTGTCGGCACATTCTACCATACGTGGTGGTCCATGTAATATGTTGTGAAAGTATACGACTGAAATGCACAAATTCTGATTGTGTAAACATCATTCCACGTTTTCTCCATTGTGCACATTCAATTGATTATTTGATGTAAAGTGCAGCAAACACCTTTTCCTGAAGCTGTCGAATAACTGCATTTGATTTATGCCGTGGCAAGCACAAAGAGAACACAAATTAATGAGCTCCAGCTTGAACTTGTACAAGATGGAACACAGGAACTCGATGCAACCGAGTGATAAATCGTGGGGCCGATATCGTTGAGACTTTGCAAAACTCCAGAGTGAAATTCTGGAGAAGCTTTGAGCTGTCACCTTTTTCTTTGTTTGACTTGGATTCCTGAAGGCTACTTGTGACTTCCACTTCAAATAATCACTACCAATTTTCCTTTTAACCACGTTTTAAAATAATCCTCAAATGAGATTTAATTAGTGAAAAGGAATTTAAACGTTCTGAATTGCTTGCACATGGATAAGGGGCGTCATACATCCAACTTAACCACCATCTAATTAGGAAGATTTTACTTGTATTACACACTTATTAACGAACCCTCGTATTTAACGTTTCCCATCAACCAGTGGTTGATTCTATGTTCAAATCCCATATGAGGGTGATTTGTCCTTTATTTCTTAATCTCCTTGTATTTCAGGTCACATACATCGATTTCTTCGAACATCTCCCCTCCTTCATGTTCACATCCGTATGAACTCTGGCCCCTGACAAATTACAAATTCCTGCACAATCGCCTTCAGTCCAACAACAGGGCCAGACCAGTCAGTTTGTGAAAGGACTTGACCAAAAACTTTCCCATTTCAACCCCACAAGAAGTTGGAATAATTAGAGGCTGCAGGTGAGTTATAGTGTCGTGGTCGTAGTAGCGGTAGTGCGCTGTCCAAAGAAATGCCTTTGTTCCGAGGAAATAATTTGAAAACTGCGTTTTAGGATCAAACACAACAAATCCAGTAGTAACTAAATTCCAGAATTTTACTATTGTTCATTTTTCACTTTTTCCTCCAAATTTATAATCTGGAAAAGGTGGAGTTTTGGGTTCTTGTTTTCTTTTCCTGTTGCTGTTACCCATGATGTCGCTTTTCCAACCATAAACTCAGGCATTGTGAGTGAGTCAGGTTTCGTTTTTTAATTCAAATTTAATTTATTATCTTTCTATTTTTATTTCATTTAAATATTTGCTCAATGGTTTTACATACTCTCGATTTTGGTGTTTAAGTTTTCCACACTGGCTTGTCCTATTGATGAAATTAATTTTTGTTGTTGAATGGTGGTGGTAGGTTGACCTGAAAAAGATCTTGATTCGGAGGTGAAGGAAGAAAGCATCATGCCATAAATCACAGAGGAGAAACATCAATCAAACAAACTCTAGCCGGAGTGCATTAGAGGAAGAGAAGGCACGTGGTGATCAACTTCTCAAGCTCATAGAAAGGTACATAGGCATAGAAAGGCATTTAAACTTCTTCTCAGTCTTCCTTCCACATTATATATTTGTGGTTTGTGTGTTAGAATTATGTTTATTTGCTTGTTCAGTTACTGTAGTGTTAACTTCTTTCACTCTCGTCTTTCAACGTAACGGATATATCACTCGATGAGACTTTAAGTTTCTTTTGAGCACCAGGGTAATACATAGATTGTAGAAAGACTTTAACACGTGGACCTTTTCTAAATATTTGTACGAATTTGCGTCCCACCGGCGTCAGAAAACGACCGCTTTTCACTAATAGTTAGCGTCGCCCACCGGGAACGGACAATTCAGTCGTGACCTTCCGGAACACGCCGGAACCTGTCACGGGTGGGTCTTCAACCCCACCACGGCCTAGCCAATTTTTCTACCCGCGCAAATAGGTGTCAATCGCGAATATCGTGATACCTTTAGTAACCTGCGCGGGTAGCCAACCGGCGAGACCGTACCTCGACGCAGGTCGGCTTGGCACGAACCGCTCAAGCGGTCCGTTCCGTTCTGCAGTGATTAACGAGCGCGGTTTATCGCCACGACCTCGCCGGATCCGATTCTATTTAACGGGTATTTAAAACCCAACTAATATTCGAGATGCAATATGCGTCCAATGGGGGAAAGACACGACGAACGGGTTACATTTAGACAGCCACATTTATTTTTACACAGCCACACATATACAGCCATGCAATTCAATGCACGTATTCAAAAAACACGTATACAGGCAAACATCATGCACGGGACGGGGGCAAAGACAGAGCAAGGTGAAAGCACTCGCCCGTCTATAAGCAATATCTAGGTCAACTTAACAGTTTTACTTACAGGACACGCACCACCAACTTCATTCAAAAGGAAGAAAAGGCACCCCCAAAGACGAGGTGCCCCAGGACAGGGTCCGTAGACCTTTATGGCGTGAGCCGGTTGACCGAACGGACCCACGGAGACCGTTTGCAGTTAACCTGCACCCTTGTGGTGCGATGAGTGGGCGAGCTCCCT
The DNA here is from genome assembly GCA_035128595.1 of Eptatretus atami. Lineage (NCBI taxonomy): Eukaryota > Metazoa > Chordata > Myxini > Myxiniformes > Myxinidae > Eptatretus > Eptatretus atami. The sequence goes on from CM068966.1 coordinate 56,504,356, forward strand.
CCGGCGCTCTCCTCCCGGTGTGCGCTGCGGGCAAGGAGCTGCAAAGCGGTGCCTCCTTCCGCATCCTTCGCGCGTCGACCCGGACCACTGCACACAACAACACGACTTGGCTGCGCCCAAAAGAAGGCACCACCTCGACGACAACAAAAAGCCCCCCAAACAACAACTACTCTTTTTGGCGTCCTGCGCGCCCTTATATCCCCCAGTTCCAAACGCCTTCGCTCCTCCCCGTTTATTGCTCTTGCCCCCCCCTTCAGCTCCTGCGGAAAGCTTCCAGAAAAGGGGCGTGCCCTCTCGCCCCCTCCCCGCGCGCCTCGCGGGCCGAGAGAATCATTCTGGCACAGTCCAGCGGGATTCATTCCCCCAAAATCAGGCCCCTCCTTCACATGACCCTTTGACCCGCATCGCACTTCCCACCCCAAAGGCGGGAAAGCAGGCGGGAAATCCGCGCGCCACCGATTGAGTTGTGTTTGAGGCGGATCGTGGTTGTTGTGGTTTGAGGCGATCGTGGGTTTGTTGTGGTTTGAGGCTATCCGTGGTTGTTGTGGTCTTAGGGCCGATTGTGGTGTTGTGGTTGAGGCGATGTTGTTGGTGAGATCGTGAGTTGTTGTGGTTTTTGAGGCACGGTGTGATGTTTGTTTGTTGTGTTTGAGGCGATCGTGGTTGGTTAGATCGTTGTGTGTTGAGGCGATCGTGGTTGTTGTCCAAAATAACGAGTCGTAAAGAAAAAACGGGCTAACTGAAGGATCACAGCCCTGATAACACAATAATCCATTAAACAAACGTGGGGAATCTAATGAACACAGGACTTATCAGATCTAACTGAATAAGGACCTTTATGGTGTTCATGCGAATTCCACGTCCGTAACATACCCCCTCCGCTCTTTCAGATCTCCAGTTGCTTCGAAATTTTGTGGATAGACTTTAGTTGCATAATATTTTTCCCCAAGTACGTTTTACCTTTGGATCCTGAGTGCGACATCTTCGTTATTGTGTCCCAAATTAAATTAACCTATGAGCTGAGTAACTAACTAAACAAAACCCCTCTTCAGACGACTTTAAATAAATTGCCGGTGAAGAGCGCAACGACAAAATGCAGGGGCGCAATCATGTACAATGTTACCCTTACTTATAACCTCTAAACTATAATTTACACTAAAGCCATTGGCCCAGGACTGATGAACTCTGTGGGAAACAGGGAGCCAGGCTGCTCAACATGCAGTTCTCCTGGCTCAATATGCGTCAACTTGACAAGGTTTAGACACAAGCGGTGCCACGGGCTGCATCAATATGCAGCTCCGTGTGAGATGGATGGATGGAAACACAACGGTGCACGGGCCTTGCAATGCCAGGCTCCCGCTGATGCGCTGCCTTACAGGCAGTCCCTGCCAGGAACACGCGTGATGAGCTAACTCATGCAGACAACGTTGCACCGGGCTGCCAGTGCAGGTCCCTGATTGACGGCTGCCGTAACAGGCAGTCCCTGCAGCACGCATGATGATGCCTGGTGCACATGGTAAGAATGGGGGCAAATCAAAAGAAGGGCATAGCAGGCATGGGGTTCAAAAAGGCAGAGACAGCAGTACAAGGCATGGTGCAAGGCATGCAGAGCAGAACAAGCCGTTGTATGCAAAACGGCCCGTGGTGAAGCTGACCGGCACAGGCCTTGTAGTAAAACAGTCCGTCCAGAAATGAATGACCGGGCCACAGGCCTTGCAGTATAAAACAGCCGGCAATGATCCGACCGGCACAGGCTTGCAGTAAAAAACATGCCGCAGATATCCGACCTGGCACAGGCCTTGTAGCAAAACAGCGGCAGATGAAGCTGGCCGCCTCTTGTCTTGTGACTGGGGTTCTGGGAGGGATAGTGCGCGTGTGCTTGGCCACTCGGAAGGCGGGCTCGGACTCTACCCTACTGTCTCCCCCCAACCTATCGCCTTTGCCTGTCTACTGTCCATACCCACCCCCTTAGTTTGCAAAACAATTTACGCCCCAACTCATTTTTTTGTTTTTTGTTATTCTTTTTATTTGTCCCTACGATAAATTCGTCGTCCCTAAACCCCCTTTATCGTCTCTGTCCGGCTAACCTATCGTCATCATAGTCTACTACTCCAACCCCGTACGTCCCTCCTGGAGGGAATAAGGGAGAGGCTAGATTGTCCGCTTCGAGCCACAATAAGCCTCTGAATGGCCCTCCTCTAGATTTCAGCGATTTCAAAACCGATAAGGTGGTTGGTCACGCGGCCCACAACGAAGCGAAGGGATGGATGGGTGCCAAGGGTACACTTCCTCTATCTACCCTAACGTTATACCTTAAAAACTACCCGGGGCTTTCCAAAAGCGCCGTCTCGCTTAATACTACTGGTTCTAGCAAACCAGATTCCGTCGCCTGTGTTTGGTGCCTTACAATTCGGGCCTGCCCTCCAATTTCCTCTCGTTGCCTTGCACGTTTTCGTGGCTGACGCGTGGCTCTCTGCAGGAACTAACCTCTCCAATGTCTCCAACATGGCAACCCCGGCCACTACAACGGTCTCCGAGCCTACCAGACTCCTAAACGACCGGGAGTACCTCCCTGGTGACTCCCCTGAAATGCTCCGTGGCAGGCATGGCGCCCCGGGCCCCTCCCTGGGTGCCCCGTGCCTCAATGGACGCCACGCGGCCAATGGCGCCCCGGCCCGCTATCAGCGGGCTACCCTGCTGCCAGACATACGCTATCCCGGGCCCCACGTGGCCCTGGCCTACCAAGCGGCCGATCAAGTCCCAGATGCCCCGGGTACCCACTCAGGATACTCACCGTTCGCATAGCCGACGCTCGCCAGCCAGTCAAGAGGCTCCTCCTGCACCCGCTCCAAAAGAGGTTTCGAGAGCCTACTTCCCCACCAACAGCAAAACGACCCCCATTTTGGTCAATTTTGACTAACCGCACTAACTCAGCTTTACACCTACCCCGAGGTCCCTTGGGTGGTGAGTCACCTCCTCCCCCAATCACTCATTACGCACCATGTCATTCCACAATTTCCAACTCTTCCCATACCACAAGGCCGCCCAACTTGCCTCACTCGACTCAACATGGTTTCCTACTTCACTCTTCAACTCTCACACTCCATGCACTGAACTCTGGCCCATGCCATTCTGACTACATCGCCAACTACCTTCGTGCTCCCTCCGTCGTCCCTTACAATATAGACGTTCCATTTAACACTACGTAGCTAAGCTACATTCCCCTCTACACACTCAAGTCTGTCACTGTCCTCATCCATTTCTTCATCCTAAATCTGACCTAAAATCCTTAAACCTAAATCATTCCACGCAGGCTCCAGGGACTTATCCCTGCCCCATGGAAGGCGGTCTATGCTAAGTACCCCTTCCCCCTAACTGTGTTAGTATCTTGCCCAGGAAGGGGGTCTTGCACCCCTTGCCCAAGGAATCCTGTTTACCGAAGCGAGGCTGCTTTTTTTGTTTCTTTTTTTTGTCTTATGGCACACAAGCCAGGTCAATTCAACAGGCCGCACCTTTTCCCGTGATGTCATGGCAGCTGTTCGCAACGCTCATCCTTTCTTGGACAGCACCATCCGGCAAGGGATATCCTTCTGCCGGATTTCCAGACCATTGCAGCCACGACGTCGACTCTGCGCATACCAAGCTAAACCTCGCGTTCGAGGCCCACAGCGAGCACAGTGCTCATGCCCGTCCGTGAACCTACGCGCCGTGCGCTCCTGCGAACAGAACGCACTGCGCTCAGGCCACATGGAGGCTTCACACACTCACGCCCGCCTGGAAACCCATCCGTTCCAAATTGTCTCTATCCCAGTCCTATAGCCTCTGTCCGTGCCGCGAGGATCGGCTAACATACACCGCTGCAGTTGACGGGACCGGGTTTCACTCCCGCAGCGCGCACGTGGACGGTCTTCGTGCTTAAGCACAGCATACGAACTCGGCGCCTCGCTGTCGTGCAACCCGGCACGTCCCCAAAACAGCTACGGCCGCTACCCGCTTTGTCCCTCAGTGTCGCAGTCTTCGCGCCATTTCCACACACGCACTCCTGCGTGCCACGACGCTTACACACCGTACCATTACACTCGCACTCGGACATGCGGTTGTTGTTTCCGCATGCCAATCGTCATTTTACTCTCATACCGCCACCTCACACACGCGGCCTCTTTCACACGCGGTGCTTCTTCCACACACGGGGTTTTTTCTATACACGGGTCTCTGTCACACACACCTTTTCACTCACCTCGCTATCTCCCATACACGCCGCCTTCATCCCCACACGGGGTTTCTTTTACACACGGCGTGCTGCAAGGCCCGCATTTCGGCACACTCGCAACCACGCACACCATATTACTCACACACCGCGGTCCCTTTCACATCAACGCCTTTCACTCACGCTATGCGCGCGTTGCAGCACGATTTCGCCACACTCGTGAACACGCATTTCACACCACATCACACCGGAACAACCACGCTGGGAAATCGTGTCACCACAAGGGTTCCCGGGGCTCCATAACCCCCAAAGCTCCAGTGTAGCACTCGCCCACAAGCACTCGCCCCTCTACCTCGCCAAAGCTCGACCGGACCCAACCTGGTCCTGATCGCTCAAGGGGAATATTCCCTCTTGTCCTGAAGAGGGCTATCCTGCTGCTTGCACCGGGTCATTCAAACATTATGCGCAGCTCCCCCCTCATCGTCCCTTGCACTCTGTGTGTTGCTCGTCTTTCACCCCGTCTTGTATCGTGATTATCTCTCTTCCTGCGTCTCTGCCAACTCCGGTTACCTTCAGTCTCTTCCCTTGTTATCCGTGTTCTTGTTCACCATCTAATTTCCGTCGTAGTCACCTCCCGTGTCTCGGCCTACACGTCTCACAAATTATGTGGACCTCCCCCGCCTCCATTGTACGGGGCCGACAGCACGTTGCACTCCCTCCCAGCTCATCGCTCCCACACGTGACGCCGCCATTTTGAGCTCCATTGCCCGCGTTTCGCCTCCTCGCAATTGCCATTTATGCCTCTCATGCCGCTGCCTACAGCTCGGGCCTATTTGCTGCATCTCACCCCGCATTTCGTTTATTTGTTTTCGCTTCGTGTGCATTTTTTTTCATTTCGTTGTTTATTGTGGCATATCCCCACATCATTGCTTGTCTGACTTTTCCACCCATCCGTGCGTAGACCGATGGCTCCAGCGGGTTTCCCGATCCGTCATTATCGGTCGCGGTCTCGCTGGGGCGGGCTGGGGAGGATTTTGACGGAGGAGGGGGGGGGGGTGACAGCTGCGGCTGCCGCCGCCGCGCCCATTTCAGGTCTGGGTTCGATTGTGGGGGGGGGTTGTTCCTGCACATCAATGTCTCCGCTCGGGATTTCATCCTGGGCCACTCGGATACCTACATCAATACACATATCTATTTCTAATCCACCCTGCACCGTTCGCCTTGAAACGCCATTCTGTTTTCGTCGTAATAAATTTTTAAAACGCGTCGAACAATTTAATGGTAATCGAGGGTCGCTCCACACACCCCTGATTCCGATTCCCGTTAATTTGGTTGGAGGCGGGATGGATTTGAATCCCACTCACTCCTGAAACACCAGGTGTTACGATATTCGCGCCTCCACGCGTGCGAATGACCGCTTTTCACTAATAGTAGCCGCTCGTCCACCGGCGACAATTCAGTCGTTGACCTTCCGGAACAACGCCGACCCTGTCACGGGGTGGTCTTCAACCCACCACGGCCTAGCAATTTCTACCCGCAAATAGGGTCAATCGCCGATATCGATATACCTAAGTACCTGCGCGGTAGCCAAACCGGGAAGAGACCGTAACCTCGACGCAGGTCGGCTTGGACACGAACCGCTCAAGCGGTCCGTTCTTTCTGCATGATAACCGAGCGGTATTATCGCCCGACTCGCCGGATCGATTCTATTTACGGTATTTAAACCCAACTAATATTCCGAGATGCATATGGCGTTCCAATGGGGAAAAGACACGACGAACGGGTTACATTTTATGACCAGCACATTTTATTTTACACAGCAACATATACATGTCCATGGCAATTGCAGGTATTCAAAAACCGTATTACAGGCAAACAATCAATGCACGGGACGGGGGCAAAGACACGAGCAAGGTGAAAGCACTACGACCGTTATAAGCATATCTAGTCACTTAACAGTTTTTACTTACAGGGCACGGCGCACCAACATTCCATTCAAAAGGAAGAAAAGGCCACCCCAAAGACGAGGGCGCCAGACAGGGTCCAGTAGACCTTTATGGCGTGGAGCCACCTGTTACTCGAATGGACCTCATCGAGACCGTTGCAGTTACTGCCCCTCGTGGTGCTAATGGTGGGCGAGCTCTCTCCGGCGCTCTCCTCCCGGGTGCGCAGGCTGCGTGGCAAGCTGCAAAGCGCCTCCGTCCGCGTCCTTCGCGCCTCACCCGGACCACCGCAACACACACACACGACCTTGGTACGCCCAAAGAGAAGGCACCCCTCGACACGACAAAAATCTCCCAACACAACAAACAACAACTGCTCTTTACTTGGCGTCCTGCGCGCCCCTTATATCCCCCAGTTCCAACCCCGCTCTCCCGTTTATTGCTCCGCTCTTCCAGCTCCTGCTGGGAAGCTTCCAGAAAAGGGGCGTGCCCTCTCGCCCCCTCCCCCTGGCCTCGCGGGGGCGAGAGATATTCTTTGGCACAGGTCCAGGGAGATTCATTCCCCAAAATAGGCCCCTCCTTCACATGACCTTTGACCTTTGACCCGCATCCACTTCCTCACAACCAATAGCGCTGGGAAAAGCAGGCGGGAAAATCGCAGGCCCCGAGAGTTGTGATTGAGGGCACGTGGTTTGTGGTTTGAGGCGATCGTGGTTGTTGTGGTTTGGCGTCGTGGTTGTGGTTTGAGTCATGCGATCGCTGGTTGTTGTGGTTTGAGGCGATCGTAGTTGTTGTGGTTTGCGAGCGATCGTGTGTTGTGGTTTGAGGCGATCGTGGTGTTGTGGTTTTGAGGCGATCGTGGTTGTTGTTCCAAAAACGATAGTAAAGAAAAACGGCTAACTGAAGATTCACAGCCCTGATAACACAAATAATTCCATTAAACAACGGTGGGAAATCTAACTGACCACAGACTTATCGACTTATGAACTAAGGACCTTTATGGTGTTCTGCGATTTCCACAGCCGTAACAATATGCTCTTCATTTCCATTGCTTTTCAAAACATCTTTTGATAAGACTTGTAAGCTTCCGCATAATCATTTTTTCCCCCAATTAATTTCCAGTCTGTCTCATGGGTAAAATGTTCCATCCAGAGAGACTTAGTTGTTTCACCTTGTCATTATTACACAATGCATTGTTCTTATCAGTGAGAGTGTTTCCATCTGGTTTCTGAAATATGAGCCAAAAATATCGTGGATTTCCTTCAAACACTCCAAGATTCCACTTGTTAGTGGTTTGGTTCAATTTAACGTCTTGGCACCGTCTCTTCAGGTATGATATGCTTCGCAGTTTCTTTGAGTAAACTCTTCTATTCAACATCTCTTCAATCTTTAGATTAGGAGGATATTCACTGATATACCAAGTTATTTCATTGATGACAAATTTATTCTGATCGACAAAAGCACTAGCAACACCAAAAAGCAGTCTATTTTCATAATCATTTCTTTGTTGTTGAAATCTTATATTTAGTCCACACAGAACATTGTCATAATTGCCAAATCCAAATATACCTTTAAGGGTAACTGCAACGGTAAAACTATTACCTGCTTTTCGATCATCCTTATACATTGCCTTTCTTTGACTATAACTGGGGTCTGTGTCTGTGTCCGTTGCTATATCAGGGATAAAACCTTCGACAGCTCCCTTTCCCATTCTATCACTCAATTAATAAAGTGTAAATTTGATTTCAGATGTAGCAGAGACATAATCAACAACTTTGACTTCTTGTGTTTCAATATACACTACCGGTCAAAGTTTTAGAACACCCTCATTTTTCCAGTTTTTACTGAAATTTAAGC
>CM068966.1:56520442-56539284 GCA_035128595.1 Eptatretus atami
AACTTCTTGCAAACATATCGAGCTACAAGACATGCAACAACTCATCAGACCCCTGCTGAACTTCTACATGAACGTACAATTGCACACCAAGTTGCACATTGGGGATCATCAAATCGGTGTACCTGCTGCAAGACTCGAGGATGTGAGACACTGTTCAACAGAAACAAGAGAAGTCGAAGCGATACACAGACAAGCGTCGGGGAGCGAAACCTTCCAGCTTCCAATGTGGTTCTTTTGTGCGAGTTCGGAAACCTGGACTTCACCAGAAAGAACAAAACGAGTTTACCCAATCCCTCAAAATCAGTGAACAGAGAGGTCCTGCTACCTACAGACTCTCTGATAGGAAAGTGTGGAATGCAATTCATCTAGCACCTGCAATTGAGACCTCAAATGGGTTTTCTGCTGGAAGTACGACAGGTTCTGAGGACTATAGGGCATGTAGCCCTGTCCAACAAATGCCTCCAAAGTTTGTACCCCAGATTTTCGGCGTGGGACGAGATATCGTCGAGCCCCTGAATGGACCAAGGACTTTGTCATGTGACATGCTTGCTATTTTTTTTTTTTTTTGGGGGGGGGGGGGGTTCATCACCAGTTGTTATTTCACGAAAAAAGGAATATGTGGTATTGGGAGTTACATGAATATGAATGTATGCATGATGGGCCGGAACTGACACGGCAGAACCGAGAGTGACGTCAGGGCTGTCAAGGAGTGGAGGAGGTGAGAGCCCATTAAACAATTGAGCTAAAGGACTTACGTGTTGGCTGATTTTACTACACAACAAGAGAGAGAGGAGAGAAGGGAGAGAGAGAGGGGGGAGAGAGAGAGAGAGAGAGAGAGAGAGAGAGAGAGAGAGAGAGAGAGAGAGAGAGAGAGAGAGGAGAGAAGAGAGAGAGAGAGAAGGAGAGAGAGAGGACAGGGTGGGAGAGAGAGAGAGAGAGAGGTGGGATAATGGTGAGAGAGAAAGAGGGACAGGGGTGGGAGAGAGAGGGAAGCTTGAAGAGCGCTCACAAAGTGGGTTAGGCACTCAATCAAGCACTTCAACTAAACGGTTGTGAAGCAACTTTAAAAAATAACAGGCATGTACACATCCCTGCGGTGAGTCCCTTTACAAACCCAAATCTACCCATTTGTACCACATCCGTGTGTGCTGTCTACATACCTCTTCATGCTTGCTTCAACTGCTGCATGCATGCATGCTCGCACGTGCAGCGACCTTTGCCCCCCTCTGTTTGGCTCACTCCGAATCCAATTCGTACATGCTGCACTCTGCGGAAGCCATTGTAAATTCAAAACTAAACCATTAGTTCTTAACAGCCTTCCCCCCCATAGTGTTCCTACAACTGCCTTGTGGTCCATGCTAACCGTGCACCGGCAATACACTCATCCTTTCAGGAGCACACATGCACGGATTCTCACCACCGTGGTGTGCACGGATTCTCACCATCCCATGTGGCTTCGGGACTGCAGCATGTCCGCTCCCCATCTACCAGAACACATGCTTCATGAGACGACCAAGTAACCTCTGCCACAGCACCACAGCCCGGGTGCGAGTTCATTCCACGTGCCCATGAATCCCACACACCGCACACAAATAACCAAGCATGCAGGCATGCACACACACCCATGGAGAATCCCTTTTCAAATCCAATCCTACCCATGTGTACCACAAATGTGTGTGCTGTCTACCTACCTCTGCCTTGCAGCAACTGTCAACTGCACCTCCTGCAAATTGTGTGCGTAATACCACTATCAACTAAAGGGTGCTCACCAAGTGGCTTATGCACTCAAGCAAGCACTCCAATAAAACGTTTGATAAGGAATGGCTGGCTGGGCAAGTGATAGCAAACTGATTGGTAATTGGACATCTGTGGAAGTACAGCTCAAACATATGTTAAAGAGGGGTTGATGATGCGTTGGCCTGGCATAGCTATACTAATAGATGTGTGTGTGTGTGTGTGTATTTGTGTGCACAATATGTGTAATCACATACACCACAATGTTGCATAATCATGTATACAATCATGGACAATATGCACGTATATGTGTGCACAATATCGTGTGTGTGTGTGTGTGTGTGTGTGTGTCAATCAGTGTGTTTCCTCCATAACTCCAAAACCATGAAACCTAGCAGCCTGAAATTTGCATGCATACTAAGGGAATTCCAAGGAAGTGAATGACTGAAAATTGGGTGTTTGAGTTAATTTAAACATCCTTTTTGAAGATAATTAATGGCCTTATTTAAATGATCCTTCAGCAAGGTGTTATTCTTTGTCAGCCCTCTCTCAACTCGCTGGTGTCTTAATTTGCCATTTTGTTTGGCCAATTTAAACATGCCTTGATTTTGAAACACCATCTACTCTCACAGACTAATTAAAGTATATAATCAAAACATTATATCTGATTTGAGAATTGTATCTCGTGGACTAAATAAGTGTTGAAATCTGAATATTTTGACAAATTAGCAATTTTTTCTCAGTGTATTTATTTAGCAAAGAATTAAACAACTTTTTCTGCTGTTCTGACGATTATATTGAGTGAAGAAAAGATGAAGCAATGTGCAGAATGACCTCCAGGTCTTCAAGACAGCTGTTCACCACCATCTCATATCTTCCCCCATCCAAAACCATGATCTTTTCTCCCCCCCATAAATCCACCCCAAACCAACTTCCTTCAAACTCCCTGTTTTCCTTCCTGGAAGTCCATGTAGTATCATCTTGTTTACCTGTGTACCCCACCCCATCCCTCTCCTTTCCACAGATGTCCTATAGTCTTTATTACCCACTATTTTGTGATTCCCTCTCCCACCTTGCTTGTCTCTTGCCTTGGTCTATGTTTCTGTGTACTAGCTCTGACATGAGCCTCGACATGGGATACAAAAATAAAAAAGAAGTGTAACTTCATTGAGCGCAACGCCATACTCTAATGTGCGTTTGCAATCCATGGCAATGCAGTCCACAAGGGTCCCTTTTTTTTGGCAATTATGTACACAGTTTGATTTTTACCGTTTTGTGTGATCTGCTTTAACGACAAAATATTACTCCAAATATACCAATAGTTTCTGCAATATATTAATAGTCGGTAGTTTCTCCAAGTGAAGAGGTACTTTTTGGTACTGCAAGTGTCAAGTGAAGAGGGTTTTTTTTCTTTACACCATTTTCTGCAATCTGCTTTCATGACAAAATATTAATATAAATATACTATTATTTGCTGCAAGATATTAATAGTCAGCAATTGCTGACAATGAATAGGTACATAGACAGCACACATGGATGTGGAAAAAATGGGTACAAATAACTGTGTGTGGGGTGTGTGCATGCCTGCATGCTTGGTTACATGTGTGCAGTGCACAGGTTTTGTGAGTGCACAATCTGAACTTGAACTCAAACCTGGGTGCATGGCGCTGTGGAGGTTATGCAGCCATCGAGCGAATCATGTGCTTCTGCAAATGGGAAGCAGACATGTTCATCGCCGAAGCCGTGTGGGGAGCAGACCGACTGCGGCATCAAAGACATGTGGGACATGCCACTGTGCATGTGCGAGTGAAAGGATGAGTATGTCGCCGGTGCGTGTGTATGGTTAGCATGGACCACGAGGAGGTTAGAGGAGCATGTGTTTTGGGGGGGGGGTGGCATGCATGCAGGCAGGCCATTGCAGGTAGATAGCATGGGTTTAAATTTTTAAATGCTCCCACCCGTTTTTTTTAATAGAACATGGTGATAAACAGAAAACATTGCTGTTTGGTCGCGTTTTATCACCCCGCTAATGCCTCATAGCTGCCTAAGCTCCCTTACATTGCCTTCCCTCTCCCCCACACATCCTTCTCTTCCCCTCACGCTGCCTCCCTTCCCCCACGCTCCTCCTCCCCTCACGCTGCCTCCCTCCCCTCACGCTGCCTCCCTCCCCTCACCTGCCTCCTCCCCTCCCCTCACGCTGCCTCCCCTCCCCTCACGCTGCCTCTCTTCCCCTACGCTGCCTCTCTTCTCCTCACGCTGCCTCCCCCCCCCCACGCTGCCTTCCCCTCCCCTCACGCTACCTCCCCCACACTCACGCTGCCTCACCCCCCGGTCACCCTGCTTTCCCCTCCCCCATGCTGCCATCCTCCACCACACTGCTTTACCTCCCCTCATGCTACCTCCCCCCCCCCACGCTGGCTCCGCCACCCCCATCACCCTGCCTTCCCCTCCCCTCATGCTGCTTTCCCCTCCCCCATGCTGCCATCCCCCACCGCACTGCTTTACCTCCCTCACGCTACCTCCCCTTTTCACACTGCCTCCTCCCTCCTCATGCTTCCTCCCCCCCCCCCTCACGCTGCTTCCACCCTCTTCACACTGCCGTCCATCCCTCACGCTGCCCCCCCATGCTGCCTTCACCCTGCTCCTCACACTGCCTCCCTCCACCCTCACGCTGCCTTCCACCCCTCAAGCCTCCTCCTCCCCTCACACTGCCTCCCCCCCTCACACTGCCTTCCCTCCCTCACGCTGCCTTCCCTACCCCTCACGGTGCCCCCCATTCTGCCTTCACCCTGCTCCTCATACTGCCTCCCCCCTCATGCTGCCTTCCCTCCCTCCCTCACACATCCTTCTCTTGCCCTCATGCTGCCTCCCTTCCCCTCATGCTGCTTCTCTTCCCCTCACGCTGCCTCCCTTCCCCTCACGCTGCCTCCCTTCCCTCACGCTGCCTCCCTTCCCCTACGCTGCCCTCCTCCCCTACGCTGCTCCCTCACCTCACGCTGCCTCCCCTCCCCTCACGCTGCCGCCCTCTCCCCTCACGCTGCTCTCTCCCCTCACGCTGCCTCTCTTCTCCTCACGCTGCCTCCTCCCCCCACATGCTGCCTTCCCCCCCCCTCACGCTACCTCCCCCCACACTCACGCTGCCTCACCCCCCCCCCCCGGTCACCCTGCTTTCCCCTCCCCACATGCTGCCATCCTCCACCACACTGCTTTACCTCCCCTCATGCTACCTCCCCCCCCCACGCTGGCTCTCCCACCCCCATCACCCTGCTTCCCCTCCCCTCATGCTGCTTTCCCCTCCCCCATGCTGCCATCCCCCACCGCACTGCTTTACCTCCCTCACGCTACCTCCCCTTTTCAACTGCCTCCTCCCTCACGCTGCCTCCCCCCCCTCACGCTGCTTCCAACCTCTTCACACTGCCTTCCATCCCTCACGCCGCCCCCCCCAAGCTGCCTTCACCTTGCTCCTCACACTGTCCCCTCCACCCTCACGCTGCCTTCCACGCCCCTCAAGCTTCCTCCTCCCCTCACGCTGCCTCCCCCCTCCTCACACTGCCTTCCCTCCCTCATGCTGCCTTCCCTCCCTCACGCTGCCTTCCCTCCCTCACGGTGCCCCCCATGCTGCCTTCACCCTGCTCCTCATACTGCCTCCCCCCCTCATGCTGCCTTCCCTCCCCCTCCCCTCACACATCCTTCTCTTGCCTCATGCTGCCTCCCTTCCCCTCACGCTGCCTCTCTTCCCTCACGCTGCCTCCCTTCCCCTCACGCTGCCTCCCCTTCCTCACGCTGCCTCTCCTCCCCTCACGCTGCCTCCCCTCCCCCACGCTGCCTTCCCTTCCCTCACGCTGCCTCCCCTCCCCTCACGCTGCCTCTCTTCTCCTCACGCTGCCTCCCCCCCCACATGCTGCCTTCCCCTCCCCTCACGCTACCTCCCCCCACACTCACGCTGCCTCACCCCCCCGGTCACCCTGCTTTCCCTCCCCCCATGCTGCCATCCTCCACCACACTGCTTTACCTCCCCTCATGCTACCTCCCACCCCCATCACCCTGCCTTCCCTCCCCTCATGCTGCTTTCCCCTCCCCCCATGCTGCCACCCCCCACCGCACTGCTTTACCTCCCCTCACGCTACCTCCCCTTTTCACACTGCCTCCTCCCCTCACGCTGCCTCCTCCCTCCTCATGCTTCCTCCCCCCCCCCTCACGCTGCTTCCACCCTCTTCACACTGCCTTCCATCCCTCACGCTGCCCCCCCATGCTGCCTTCACCCTGCTCCTCACACTGCCTCCTCCACCCTCACGCTGCCTTCCACCCCCTCAAGCCTCCTCCTCACTCACGCTGCCTCCCCCCCTCACACTGCCTTCCCTCCCTCATGCTGCCTTCCCTCCCTCACGCTGCCTTCCCTACCCCTCACAGTGCCCCCCATGCTGCTCACCCTGCTCCTCATACTGCCTCCCCCCCCCCCTCATGCTGCCTTCCCTTCCCTCTCCTCTCGCTGTCTCCACTCAAGCAATGGAGAGATAGCTGAAAAAGGGCCTGACCAAGGATGCGCTTGATGAAGGATATAATTAAATAAATCCGTTAATTATCTTCAAAAGGGGTGATTTAATTAACCAAACACCCAATTTTCACTCCTGCACTTCCTTAGAGTTTTCTGAGTATGCATGTGGAGTTTCAGTCTGATAGGTTTCATGGTTTTGGAGTTATGGAGGACGGACACACACAAACACAAACACAAACACAAAACACAAACACACAACACAACACACAACACAAACACACACACACACACACATTATTGTTGAAGTGTGAAGATCAAGAATAAACAAACCGAAGTCAAACAGTTTGATTTAGCAGCTCATGGAATTTAAAATAAATTGTTGTTGATTAAAAATGGTTATTAGAAGAGATACTGCTTCCTGTTGAAGGAAGCATGACATCTATTCTTCGAGAAACATTTTATCCTGGAATAAAATCAATGGGATCACGAGTGTATTTAATTAATAAAGCACTGCACGGTATTCAAGATTTCAAGGTAAATGGAATCTCTGAGTGATGCAGAGATCTCTTGTGCCCTCTGCTGACCAAGTCCATTTGGTACAACTTAAAACCAAAAACGAATTCCTCTCTCTGTCCAAAAGAATCGTACAGGAAGTGGCAAGAAAATTTCACCGACTTGGTGAAGCACCACCAGCAAACCCATGATGGCCTATGCTTTTTGAAAGCCATAGATTTGGAAATGCTCACATATGGGACAGTTGACTGAACTTCCACAAAATATTGGTTTCTCAATGTTACAATGGTCGGGGCATTCAAATGAGCTTGCTATCGTGAGTCAGGACTTAAACTTACACCACCCCCAAAGCTTAACAAAAGCTTCCAAAACCCCTAAAACCAAACTCACGTGCCCACAGCCCTCAAAACTTACCTTTTACCTTTAAAGCCTTTTCAAATGAACTAATAATATAATAGCATTTATAAAACTCCTTTTGCCTATGAAACCGAACTCACACCCCCAAAACTTCCAAAATCAAACTCATCATCCCAAAGCCCTCAAAACATAACTAGTGCCCACAAAGCACCCAGACTATCAAACCCTGAAGGTGGTTAATAAGGCAGCTGGGTTTTTTAAAATTGACAATCCAATTGTGACAAAGCAATTATCCTGAAACAAGCAAGACTTTCTGGAGCATCAATTCCAAATACTACTGCTTTCAGTTGGATTTGAGCCTACAATATCTATGATCACAGGCCATGGACCGAGCCAATAGGCCACCACTGTAAAGGGGCTGTCACACCTTGACGATTTAGCCAACCTATGCCGATTTATGAAAAATTTGCCTAATACAGCAGAGAGATGACCATCAGTGTGGATTCCGTCCAGTCATTCAACTCTTGGATATTCTCTGAATCCTCCCTCGTCCAATGGTTTGGTAGGGCCTCAATCTCAATCAAGAGGTCAGCACCATCAGCTTGACATATCTCGGCATTCGATCATACAGTCTTGAAATCTGCTTTCACTTTTGCCAAGCTCTCTGATCCTTGTTTGCGATACAAGCACCATTATTTCCTCTGAATTTGCTGTGACTTCCTCCACTCACACAGTCCAAGGTGTTCTTATCAATAGAACCTCATCCCTCTCCCAGTCTGGACTGATGTTCACATCTAGCTGAACTTTGTTCTACATTCTGTCAAGTTTGTAATGTAGCATCTATGCCTACAATGGTCGGTCGTTCAAAAGGTAGTTTATGTCAATCGGAGGTGTAATTAATTGAATCCAAAATCTAAAGGATGGAAAAAAAACAGCTTTATTGGATGGCAAGTTATTTTGCTCCGACAACAATTGATTCCTGAAACGTCAGCATACCTCAATCAACATTCTGTTGATTTCATCCAATGTTCTACCTGCCCTTCAACACAGGTCGACACAAGTCTTCACCAGCAAGACTAGTTAAGCCCCCCCCCAACTGCCCCTCCCCTACTTGCCCCTCCCACTTAATTATGGGGAAGGCTTATTGCTGTTGTAGGTTTGTTTCTACAATTAGCACCCCAATTTTTTTAATTGGTACTCTGAGTTTATTGGTACCACTAAAATACTAAACTACTATGAAGAAAGAAAAAAAACACCAACTCTCAAAATTGCAAACTGTATTAATTTCCAAGCTGTATCTCGGAGATGGCTGGGACTTTCGGAATTAAAAATTTTCATCAATAATGTGAATACAAAGTATGCGTGGTTGGCCTAATTATTTTGGCCCTTACTTAATGGTTAGGTCATGACCTTAATTATAAACATTTTTCACCAAAATTCGACTAAGGTTTGGCTGATCAGAATGAAATTGCGCTCTCTCTCGGTAGCCTAAAACAAGTCGCATTCAGGCTTAATTTACATCATACCCTCCAGGTTAAAGGTTAAGGTCAAATGGTGGTCTGAAAAAAATAACATGTTTTTTGTCATCGCTCAATTTTGCCAATGCAGAATCTCAAGACTACTGGCCTTCCAAGGATATTCTTGCAGCATAAAAGTGTACCTGCACTGATGTTGTTGTATCATTATATTTTATTCGTGCTTGACCTACTTTTTTTGGATTGTGATCTAATTAAGAAAAAACACTTTTTGATGACAACTTGAAAATTTTGCTCAGATTTCAGGCCTGACCAGCCGGTTCGTGAAAGACTTGAGCCACACTATCCCCGGCCAACCCGCAAGAATGTGCGAATTCAAACAAAGCATAATGTATTTTCACTGGCCATGTCTCTTCAATCATGTACAATGAGTAAGTGAGATGAGCCGAAGAGGGGTTTCGCTACACTGTTTGTTTGTTTTTTAAATACGGCAGAAGCTCAGGGCCCCTCAAAGGACCCTGGGTAGCGACCCCCCCCTTTTTTTAACCCTCCCTCTCTCATCGCCTAAATACCACCACCATCAGTCCAATCAATCAAATGCAATCGGTAACTTTGACAATAATAGCTGCTCGGCCTACCTAATAGTTAAGCCGCTAGCCTACCTAATAGTAAGCCACTAGGCCTACCTAATAGTAAAGCCGCCGATGTAGCAAGGCTGATTTTCCTCACTGAATCAAGCAAATCAAGCTCATTAACAGCTGAATACGGGTCATCATAGAAATGAAAAATAATCACTACTCACTTGTGGAAGCTTTGACAGCGTTCCTTAGCCCGGTTCGGGAGTTTGTGCAGTTAGTAACAAAACATTATGTTTCCCACTGCTGTAACACGGCTTCCTTGCCGGTGCCATGCATCGTACATCACTTCCACCAAGATGGCTGCCAGAAATTCTGTGCTATTTATTTCTATGGTGACCACAGTGTGGTCATTCTGGTTTTACTTTATCTGCTTGGCAGTCAAACAAAAATTGAAATCATTCCAAACAGGAAACAATGTTTTTAAAAGAGTCATAATGGACACATAGATGAGGCACGAAATTACTAATGAAATGTGTCAAATGGGTGATGTAATAAACAAAGGGTAAAATGGAAGTAAAACCCCGGAATTAATTATTTATAGGACTTTTACAATCTTTATTTTAAATTAATTCTGCACTTGGAAGACTGTAGTACCAAATCATGTCATAAAACTTTCCAAAACCTCCAGTTTTTGCAGTAAGTACTTCAATTTTAATATAGGTTCAATGGGGTGGTGTATAAGGGTGGTATTTAGGACTGCTTCTGCACTACTTCAATGACACTAAACTTTGGAGTGTTTTTTAAGTGATCGCTAAAATCGTTTTATTATAAATTAAAGTAACACTGTGTGGGCTACCGTGTGTTCTGTGATCTCTCTAGTTATTCTATGCAATGTCCAGGCTCGTTGAGGAACGAAGAACTTTAACGACTTGCTCAAGCCCATTTCAGTTTCTCTGTGCATATCTTCCTGTTCACTGTTCAAATCTCAGCCCAGCTAATGAACTGTCATCCTGGTGTTTCAGAGGGGGGCAAGTGATTTCCCTTTTTATCATTTTGACCATTCTCTCCTGTCACTCTGTTCTTACATGAGCCTTGATGCCTTGTATCTTCTAATGTACAAAGCTCATTCTAACCACTCACTGACTGACTGATATTAATTTTTGGTACCTTTTGCGTGAAGTATAAAGCACCGAACGAACGCAGACGCGAGTTTCAGCAGGGGCTGCTTGCAGCCCATGTTGAATCTCTGTAAAGCGTTTGATTCAGTGAATCGGGATGCCCTTTTGGAGGATTCTTGGGTCTTCGTGGGGTGCCAACAACTGATCAATCTGATGGCTGAACTATACTTCTGGTACTGAGAGTGGCTGTGATGTGTAGTGGATCAATTTCTGACTTATTTCCAGTTGTTACTGGAGTTTGTCAGGGGAGTGTACTCGCTTCCACACTTTTTAGCACATTGTATGGACTGGTTTCTGGGGAGGATGTCGGAGGATCAAGCTGCGGTGCATCGTTTGGGAATGTCAAGATTTCTGACCTTGATTTCGCAGATGATGCAGTCATCTTTGCGGAGACTCTGGATATCCTTTTGGGGGCCCTCGAGGTGCTGATGAGGAGTCGGAGCCATGGAATTACGGGTTTCCTGGGTCAAAAGTAGATCCAAGTTTACATTGACATCTAGCCTGATGTTGGCTTAGTGGTTAGGGTGGCGGCTTGGGATCCTGGGGTCCTGAGTTCAAGCCCCGTTGGCCGCTGATTAAAAAATATACACCATAGTCTATTGGCCTGGGGGGGTCCCCCGTGTGCAGTGAATGTGCCCTATAGTTTCTCTTCATTTCTTCAAACTAGGCACCTAGGCACATCGGGAAAAATGAGGGTGGACATTATGATCCTGGCACTAACTCACAATTTGACGTTTTGAAATTTGGTCTGAGCGCCTAATCTGAGGCTGTCATTTGGGGGTGCGGGGGAAACATAAAAGCTGTATTTCCTCCGGCAATATTGGAAGATATCACAACAAATTCCCAATCAAAATGTTTGTTTTTAATGCTTTTCAGATCCAATAACAGTAATTTGACAATTTTTGGCTAATTAGGTCACGCAGAGGTCAAAAGGTACGAAAAATGAACCTATGCTTAAAATTTTGACCTTGGGCTACAGAAAATGCCATTTGAAGCTACGTGGAATCAAATTTTTTTGAACTAAATTGGCAGATTCCTGATAGCCAAAGGACTGCGAGCATCAAACTGTATGCATAGTATTTATGAATTAAGCCATATAAGCCAATCTCAGGTAAAAACAAACGGAAAATGACTGTTACTTCAAAATGCGTTTTCTCTAATGCCGCAAGATTGGTAAACATTGGCATCTGAACTTTTTGGACCATTCTACCGTTTGAGTGACTTGCACAGTTACCTTCATGCAAACATGGGTAAATCAAGTCCTATAATTTCAGAATAAGAGTGTGCTGTCGCACAAAACATCTGAGATATTTCTGAAATCTCCAAAAATGGTAAAAAATGATTACAATCTAAGAATTACATGAACCCAATTGGATTTTTTGCAACATAATTTCACCATCTGTAACGTGACATCTTGCAAAATGGTGCAATCAGGGCAATTTCTTTTGGCAGACAAGAACACGCATCTTTCAGTCGGGCGACATTTTTGCCACAATTACAATGGATAGCGAATTCCTCTGGTATTGGCCTGACAGCTCTAACCGGCATCTAGCAGGTTTCATGCATCTTCCTCAAAGTCATAGAGAGAGGATTGAGTGGGTCTTCATTGAGACGGGAGAATATTCGTCATCGTCATGGTGGGCATAATGATGCCCTTTTGATATGATACTGAAATGGCGTTGACTAAGTAGGGGCACCGTGCAGGGATAGCCCCTTGCTATGATGGTATTGCTGGTCTCAACGGAGGCTGTCCATACTGGTTAGCGTTGTCCCTTTTTCATCACTGGACCAGATAGCTTTCCGCCTTTACCATATCCTCTCATCAGTTGGCCATTTCTGCTGATCCCAAGTGGTTCGCAAAACCAAAGGATTGGCTTTGATTGCTGCGAGGTTTGGTGCCAACCTCTTTTACTAGTGTAAGTCACATAACTGTCAGGGTGTAACTGCTAGGTAGCACCGTTGGCAAAGATCAAGACCTATGCGCGAGGCCAGCAAATGATGGGAATGTTGTCTTTCGACTCACGGACACCGGCTTTCATCCCAAAACTGCAAGTAAACCTTGGACTTTGGAGAGTTTGGCGCAATAGTACAGAAGGAGGACGAAGATATGAGTGTCTGCCGAAAGCACAACTATTCTCTTCTACTCCAGCCTTTAACAGCATGCAGTTGCATGAGGTATGATGCGACGTCAGCCTCTTCAATGTAAGGCAGTAGCTTCAGAAACCTCATCAGAAGAGCCAGAACAACAAGACAATGCAAGGTTCATCGAAAACCTGCGCTCACGTACTAATTCCTGAGTCAGTTGGTTTTCCCTTTGCCTCTTGGATATGGCCTTGCTGGGCAAGCAAGAGTTGAAGCTTGTGCTTGTTCTGCATTGCTTGGCCAGAATCTATCGCATCTCCACTGGCAAGGGGTTATCCTCGCTGACTAGATTCAATTCAATGGGCTGATGTCCTTCCCGCCTCTTTTCTTTCAGAGTCCTTTTACGACAGATTCTATAATATGAAAGTCAAGCTAAATCAATTCTCATGGCATGCTTTGATGAATTGGAACTATAAGTCCAGAATGGCACTTGCAGTATTTCTCCAAAGGTTGGTGTGGTTCTTTGGACTGAATCTTCCTGACATTTGCCATGGCATCTACATGTAGGCTGTTTTCTTACTGAGGGTTCGGTGAATATTGGGCTCCTTTTGGTCTTCATCCTTTAGATTACTTTTCCAGTTCATTCATCAATCCACTTTGATCGACTTGGACATCAGACTTCTTCATCAAATAGATCAGTAAGAAGCCTGACAAATCATACTCCTATTAACTCTCTCATATGACCGCTGCCCCCGTGGCCCTTGAAATTTCCGCGCACTCGATTCTTGAGCTTATCTTCAGGCTTTGTTTTTTGGGAAACCTTGCCACCTTTCGCTTGCCACCGATTTTCTCATGAATGCTTGAAAAAGTCTTCAGGTTCATTGCGTGAATGGTTTTGAAGAACGCTGACAGACTTTCTCAACCAGACGTTCTTGCGGAACTTTTCATAGCGTTCTGTCCCTGTTGTTTTCCAGCATGGAGCAACTGGTCACGAATCACGTCCGTCATAACTTCCTGGGTCATGATGTTGTGGAGCCTTGGGGTTCAGGAAACGTCAGTTTCTGAAAGGGTTTCTCATTGTTCTCGTCGATCACAGTGAGAATAGGTTGATGTTTCTTTTCCCCAAATTCAGTCTCTTGATTTGGCTGAAGGAAGAGTTTTGACATCCTGCTGAATAGTAGCCTGATGTCACTCCACTGCAGATCACGATGGAGATTACTAACACTAACATTTTCATGAATAGATGATGTCCACATTGCCTACATACTGTTTCTTCTGTGTCTACCAATAACCCTGGAGCTACTCTTCTTTGGACCTATTGATAGTTTGCTCGCAGCGCCATGTCCCTGCCCAACAGCTTTGAAATTACCAACCGATCGGTTTCATTGCAAATTCCAGCATGCTTGAATGCTTGGTGAACTTGTGGGTAGTTTTCAGGGAGTTTTCTCATGTCCTTAGATACAAGCTGGACCATACTCAAATAATTGGTAGAGTCAAACGCAGCAAACATTGGTAGCGAATGCCTGCACTGCCTGGCAGATGTAGCTCCCATTGGGCCTCAGGTCGCTTCTGGATCAAGTTCTCCAAACTTTGAAGCCAAATTGATGAATTGTCCCAGAACTTGAACGTTTCCTGGATTGTAACACTTGGCCTTGCATTTCGATGCCGCTGATTAGGGACTAATCTGAAATAAATGAAAAGTGGCATGTGGTGAGCCCCGTATATGACCTTTTTCATTGATGTCATGTACAAGCAGGTATTACCTGCTGCATCTATATTTACAGGCTTATGAAATCATGAAAATTGTACTATCCGAAAATAGTGTTAACATACGCATTTATATATCATGGTCACTAAAAGGGTTAATACAGACAATATATAGCATATCATTTGATGCTGAGATCCTTGGCTATCAGAATCTGGCCAATTTATTCCAAAAAATTGAATCCACATGAGCTTCAAACTGGCATTTTTCTGTAGCCACAGTAGGTCAATTTTAAGCATAGGTCATTTTTCGTGACCTTTTGAGTGCCTCTGGTGGACCCAAATTAGCCGCAAAAATTGTCAAATTACTGGTATGGATCTGAAGAGCATTAAAAATAAACATTTTGATTGGTAATTTGTTGTGATAATCTTCAATATTGGCCGGAGAAATCAAGCTTGTTTATGTTTCCGCCTACCTAAATTACAGTCGCTCAGATTTGGCGCTCAGGACCAAATTCTCAAACGTCAATTGTGGAGTTAGTGCCAGGATTCAGAATGCCACCCTTCATTTTTTCCGATAGTGCCTAGGTCTAGTTTTAAGCAATAATGAAGAGAAACTTACGGGCACATCATTGCACACGGGGACCCCCAGGTCATGGATTACGCAGGAAGTGTTGACTCTCAGCCTGTTCATCCTTCCGAGGTCGTCAAAATGAGCACCAGTGTACTGGTAAGGGGGACACCTGCATCAGTGGCATAGCACGTCCAACCAATGATGCAACGCAGCAGCCACAGGCTGCACGAGAGAGAGAGAGAGAGGAGGAGAGAGAGAGAGAGAGAGAGAGAGAGAGAGAGAGAGAGAGAGAAGAGAGAGAGAGAGAGAAGATCTTGATGCTGCTATCTTGTCTTACCCGTTTGTGTGAGGAGTTGGAGGTCACGTAAAGAGGTTTCACTTTCGCTTGGCAGTGAATGTTCATGTCTCTGCTGGCGTGTGAAGGAAAGGTTCAATAGACGTCTGGATCAGGCCTAGGGAGTCATGGATTTCACTGGATCAATGGGTGTGACACTGTCAGTACCTATGCAGGAGGATGTAAAGTCTGAGTCTTCAGGTGCTTGTGCTTTTCCAGTCTTGCTCTAGCGGATGTGACACTGCGATCTCTGACCAGGGATCTCTTCAGAGAATCTTGGCTATTGCTGGTCAGACTTTGTGTCGAACGGCGGTTGCTGAGAGAGACTCGATGAGACTTGTTACCTGTATTGTCCGTCAGCATCAGCTGTGGCCGTATGGGACAATGTGGCTCGTTTTCCTGACGCTGATCTTGCTCACCGCAGATTCTCTCAGTGAGGGAGCCTCATGAGCGGAGGAGGCCAAAGGGCCGACCATGTTCCTCATGATTGGCAGGTGGGTTGATCAGCTATCTCCAGGAGATGGGGGATGGGCCAGGCATCTGGCCTGGGGGATGGCCAGACGGAGGCCCCCTGGACTAGCCCCGCGGAAAGTGGACACAGTGACGCTTTGCTCCAGCGCATGCTTCACATATCTGACCTGGGGAAGCACGTAATGCGCGTGCCGCTAATTTAGCGTGCGTGTGAAGGCAGCATGGGGTGGGGGGGGACAATCAAAGCTGATACAACCGGAAAAAACACAGAACTATTGGAAAGCGTCCATAAATGAAAATATAAATGAAAAAAACAAATGCAGATGAACGACTCGAGACAATGAGGATCACAGCTTGTATTGCTTCAATGTGTAAATCATACCCGCTAGTAAATAAATAAAAACGACCATCAATGCGTGAGCGAATCCTTTCACTCATTTTGGTAGCTTTTTTTTAATTTTGCAATTTATTTACGTATTCTTTGAAAAATAAGCAACCTGTTGCATTTTCTTGAGCTATTTTTGAGTGCCTCATTTGTATATGCATATTTCAGTACTCTTCAGTATTGTCAGTTGCAAGCAGTTGTACTGAATAATAGTTTTTCTACAGCTGCCATCATGGGTAAGATAACTACTACAAGGTTAGGGTCTGTCAACCTTGACGTTTTAGCCAGCAATGGCACGTATAAAATGTAATGTAAAACGTTGGCGTACGCTGAATTTTGATGTTTTTTTTTAAAGTTTTTTTGGCGTATTCATAACGTGTTGGTCGTTTGCATAACATATTAGTAATGGGCACAGAAGTTTCGTTGTGTTATACATAACTTTTACCAACGAATGCTTACCTTGTGGTCGGCGTTCAAAACCTATGACAAACGATAGTTTACTTACCCTTTGCGCGCTTATACGTATCGCCGGGACTCGTGGCATAGCAGTTAAGAACTTGCCGAGGCGCGATGTGAAATCATAAACTGCCTGAGAATTTGAAGTGTCAACATCGCAGTCACACCTTGACGATTTTGCCAGCGTATGCATTCTATGAAAATGTGTTTACAACTAGGCACATGTCAAAATACGCTATAGGTAAGTTGTGTATACGTTAGAGTATGCTGGAAATCATTGAAGTACGCTGGCATATTACCTAGTTCCGTTTGATACGTCGTGAAATTTCAAGCATGTGAAAATTTTAAGACGTACTCGACGTAAGGCTCACACGTTTCGCATGCGTTGGCATCTGTTCCTGCACGTTCCGCGATCGTTTAAACACGGCGAACATACGTTACTTGTAGGTTACTCATAAGTCGAAGCACGTCAAGGTAATGGCCAACATACTTGAAACCAAATTTCTAACCGATGAGTAACGTGCTTTGAACAAATGAGTAGCGTCAGCTTAGCCTATGTTTAACGTGCTTGGAAACTATGAGTAACGTGCATTGAAACTATGTATACTGGCTTGAACCAATGACTAGCGTGCTATGAACGTAAGAGTAACATGCGTTTAAACCTATGAGTATCATGTTTGACCTAAGTAAAACGTGCTTCTAACCTTTGAGTAACATGCTATGAACCTATTTGTAACGTATGTAAAACGCACATTGTCGTATGTAAACTAATTAAATTGACGTCTTCCGGACAACCATAGAACTTACTGAAAGTGTTTCTAACTTACATCTACGTGTATGGCGTATTGGCAGCGTTTAGGGAATTGTTATATACAAATGGGCTTCACAATAAAAACCCATCATTGTTCCAGACTCCATGGTGAGTAGATGTGAACGCCGGTAGTATCAATAGTAGTCAAGTACTATTATAGTAGTAGGTGTGCGTGAAGTAACAATAGTAGTAAGTGTAGTAGTGGTAGTAGCATTGGTAGTAGCTGTATGTCTATGTAGTAGTAGTATGTGAGCGTGATGTGGAGGCTGTGGGGATGATGGATCTCGTTGCGTCAACGAATAGGAGAAACTTTTGCAACCATTGTTCGATTGTTCTGTAAGGGCTAATTTTTTTCCTCATTCCGAAGATGAAATATTTCTTTGTTTTACTATTGAAATTATTAAAAAAGACTTTGACAAATGCATAATGTACTAAATGTAGACACAAAACGCTTCGATAACTTATAGATTAGTTATACCAACGATTGCTTATCGTGTTTTAGGCGTCCACAACCTAGGCCCAAGATAGTCTAGCGTATGCATAACGTGGGAGCGCATCGTTTACGATTACGGTGACGTTTTGCTATCCATTGACTGCCACTAAACTATTTTAATAAAACGGCTGTCACTCGGCTATTGTTTTTGGACGCTGGTGCTCGGCAATTGAAATCGTTTCCATTGAACGAGTTAAATCGCTTCCACTGGACTATTGAAATGATTAATAATAATGCTGGTTATCCTTGGGCCCACTCTGGCTAGCAGCTCGTCGAACATCGCTGGGGGCATTCGCAGGAAGTTGATGAAGGATGCATGGTCTCGTTTCCGGAGTTCCATGAGCTGGTCATAATGCCGTAATGGCGTCGTCCTCGATCCATGGTCTCACCCAGTTCCTTCTCCTCCGTTCACGTCTTCTTCTCCCGGCTCTATTGGCACGCGAACTGGTGCAGTGTCAACTCGGATGAGGTCATGTTGATGTTCGAGGACAGGTAAGGTATTGTCGTCTCAGCGTTGCCGTATCCTCCATCTCTTCGGAATGACATCGACATGTACTCACCACGAAGACTAAAAAAAAAGACGGGGTCTTCCTGCGAAGGCCCTTTTATATACCAATTTCCCTAATCGCTGCGAATACGTCATTCTACCGTCAGCTGTTTGTTAGAAACGCGTTCAGTAAGTTCTGTGGTTGTCTTGAAGAACGTCAAATACGTCTACATACTTATTTTTCGTAGCGACATGCTCTACAACTAATTCCGCAAGCACAGTTACTCATAGATTATAAATAAGTCACGGGTTCCTAAACATTACTTTTATGTGTTTCGATGTATGAGAAACTTTCTAGTAAGCGCGTTGCAAGTTGTGAACAACGTTCGTGTAGCGTGCTTATAAAACGTTACTATAGTTTATGAATAAGTTTCGGGTCCGCAAATGTTACCTCAACGTGTTTCACATTTGAGTAACATATAAATAACGTGTGGTCAACGATCGCATAACGTGCCTAAACCTTATGGCCAGCGTAGCGGAACGTGTGAGCCAAACGCCGAGTACGTCGTAAATTTTTAAGCATACGAAAAATTTGAGAAAAATCACAGAAGTTCAACGATTAAAGCCAGCGTACAACGACTTATGGCAGTGTTTTTCAGCGTGGCTCTTAACGTATACAAAACCTACCCATAACGTATTAGATCGTGGTGACAGC